>UESW01004957.1:494304-548602 GCA_900491605.1 Calamus simplicifolius | reverse complement strand
GCACGGTCGAGATCGGTCGTGGCCGATCGGGATCAGGGCTTGGATTGATCACAACCGTCGGATCATCGCCGATCGGACCGATCGCCGCGGTCCGAGATCGGTCGTCGCCGATCGAGATCAGGGCTTGGATCGATCGCAACCGTCGGATCGTCGCGATCTCGGACGGATCGCACGGTCCGAGATCGGTCATGGCCGATCGGGATCGATCAGGGCTTGGATCGATCGCAACCGTCGGATCATCGGGGGCTTGGATCGATCGCAGCCGTCGGATCATTGGCGATTGGACCGATCGCCGCTAACCGAGATCGGATGTTGCCGATCGGGATCAAGGCTTGGATCTATCGCAACCGTCGGATCATCGGCGATCGGATCGATTGCCATGGTCCAAGATCGGTCGTGGCTGATCGGTATTAGGGCTTGGATCGATCGCAACCGTTGGATTGTCGGCTATCGGACCGATCGCCACGGTCCGAGATAGGTCGTGGCCGATCGTGATCAGGGTTTGGATCGATCGCAACCGTTGGATCATCGGCGATCGGACCGATCGCCGCGGTCCGAGATCGGTCGTGGCCGATCGGGATCATGGCTTGGATCGATCGAAACCGTCGGATCGTCGGTGATCAGACCGATCGCCGCAGTCCGAGATCGGTCGTGGCCGATCGGGATCAGGGCTTGGATCGATCGCAACTGTCGGATCGTCGGCGATCAGACCGATCGCCGCGGTCCGAGATCGGTCGTGGCCTATCAAGATTAGGAATTAGATAGATCGCAACCATCGGATCGTCGGCGATTGGATCGATCGCCGTGGCCCGAAATCGGTCATGGCCGATCGGGATCGATCAGGGTTTGGATCGATCGCAACCGTCGGATCATCGGAGATCGGACCGATCGCAGTGGTCCGAGATAGGTCGTGTCCGATCGGTATCAGGGCTTGGATCGATCGCAACCGTCGGATCATCGGCGATCGGACCGATCGCCATGGTCCGAGATCGGTCGCGGCCAATCAGAATCAGGGCTTGGATCGATCGCAACCGTCGGATCGTTGGCGATCGGACCGATCGCCGTGGTCCGAGATCGGTCGTCGTTGATCAGGATTAGGGCTTGGATCAAATGCAACCGTCGGATCGTCGGCGATCAGACCGATCGACGCGGTCCGAGATCGATCGTGGCCGATCGGGATCGATCAGGGCTGGATCGATCACAACCGTCAAATCATTGGCTATCGGACCGATCACCGCGGTTCGAGATCGATCGTGGCCGATAGGGATCAGCGCTTGGATAGATCGCAACCGTCGGATCGTCGGCGATCGGATCGAACGCCATGGTCTAAGATCGGTCATGGCCGATCGGGATCAGGGATTGGATCGATCGCAACCGTCGGATCGTTGGTGATCGGAACGAACGCCGCGGTCCGAGATTGGTCGTGGCCGATCGGGATCAGGGCTTCGATCGATCGCAACCATCGGATCATCGGCAATCGAACCGATCGCCGCGGTCCGAGATCGATTGTGGCCGATCGGGATCAGGGCTTGGATCGATCACAACCGTCAGATCGTCGGCGATTGGACCGATCTGCACTAACCAAGATCAATTATGGCCGATCGGGATCAGGGCTTGGATCGATCGGAACCATCGGATCATCGGCGATCGGATCGATCGCCACGGTACGAGATCGGTCGTGGCCGATCGGGATCAGGGCTTGGATCGATTGCAACTGTAGGATCATTGGCGATCGGAACGAACGCCGTGGTCCGAGATTGATCGTGGCCAATCGGGATCAGGGCTTGGATCGATCGCAACCGTCGGATCATCGGCGATCGAACCGATCGCCACGGTACGAGATCGGTCATGGCCGATCAAGATCAGGGCTTGGTTCGATCACAACCATCGGATCATCGCCAATTGGATCGATCGGCGCTAACCAAGATCGATTGTGGCCGATCGGGATCAGGGCTTGGATCGATCGCAACCACCGGGTCATCGCCGATCGGACCGATCGCCGTGGTCCGAGATCGGTTGTGGCCGATCGGGATCAGGGCTTGGATCGATCGCAACCGTCAGATCATTGGCGATCGGACCGACCACCGCGGTTCGAGATCGGTCGTGGCCGATCGGGATCAGGGCTTGGATCGATCGCAACTGTCGGATCATCGACGATTGGACCGATCGCTGTGGTCCGAGATCGATCGTGGCTGATCAGGATCAGGGCTTGGATCGATCGTAACCGTTGGATCGTCGGTGATCGGACCGATCATCGCGGTCCGAGATTGGTTGTGGCCGATCGGGATCAGGGCTTGGATCGATTGCATCCGGCGGATCATCGGCGATCGGACCGATCGCCGCGGTCAGAGATCGGTCGTGGCCAATCGAGATCGATCAGGGCTTGGATCGATCGCAACAGTCGGATCGTCGGCGATCGGATCGAAGGCCGTAGTCCGAGATCGGTCGTGGCTGATTGGGATCAGGGCTTGGATCGAACGCAACCGTTGGATCATCGGTGATCGGAATGAATGCCGCAGTCCAAGATTGGTCTTAGCCGATCGAGATCAAGACTTGGATCGATCGCAACTGTCGGATCATCGGCGATCGGACCGATCGCCACGGTCCGAGATCGGTCGTGGCCGATTGGGATCAGGGCTTGGATCGATCGCAACCGTCGGATCGTCGGCGATCGGACCGATCGCCGCTAACCAAGATCGGTTGTGGCCGATCGGGATCAGGGCTTGGATCGATCGCAACCATCGAATCGTCGGCGATCGGACCGATCGCCATGGTTCGTGATCGTCGTGACCGATCGGGATTAGGGCTTGGATCGATCGCAACCATCGGATTGATGGCTCTCGGACCGATCGCCGCGGTTCGAGATTGATCGTGGCCGATCGTGATCAGGGCTTGGATCGATCGCAACCATTGGATCATCGGCGATCGGACCGATCACTGTGGTCTTAGATCGGTCGAGGCTGATCAAAATCCGGTCTTGGATCGATCGCAACCGTTGGATCGTCGGCGATCGGACCGACCGCCGCGATCCGAGATTGGTCATGGCCGATCGGGATCAGGGCTTGGATCGATCGCAACCGTCGGATCGTCGGCGATCGAATCGATCGCCGTGCTCAGAGATTGGTCATGGCCGATCAGAATCAAGGCTTGGATCGATCACAACCGTCGGATCGTTGGTGATCGGACCGATCGCCGCGGTCCGAGATCGGTCGTGGCCGATCGGGATCAAGGCTTGGATCGATAGCAACCATCGGAACGTCGGCGATTGGATCGATCGCCATGGTCCGAGATCGGTCGTTGCCGATCGGGATCAAGGTTTGGATCGATCGTAACCGTCGGATCGTTGGCGATCGGACCGATTGCCGTGGTCCGAGATCGATCGTGGCCGATCGGGATCTGGGCTTGGATCGATCGCAACCATCAAATCATTGGCGATCGGACCGATCGCCGCGGTCCGAATTCTGTCGTGGCCGATCGGGATCAGGGCTTGGATCGATCGCAACCGTCGGATCATCGGTGATCATACCGATCGCCGTGGTTAGAGATCGGTCGTGGCCGATCTGGATCGATCAGGGCTTGGATCGATCGCAACCATCGGATCGTCGGTGATCGGAACGATCGCTGCTGTCCAAGATCGGTCGTGGCCGATCGAGATCAGGGCTTGGATCTATCGCAACCGCTGGATCATCAGCGATCGGACCGATCACCGCGGTCCAAGATCGGTCATGGCCTATCAGGATCGAATAGGGCTTGGATCGATCGCAACCATCGGATCATCGGCGATCGGACCGATCGCCGCGGTCTGAGATCGGTCGTGGCCGATCGGGATCAGGGCTTGGATCGATCGCAACCGTTAGATCGTTGGCGATCGGACCGATCGCCGTGGTCCGAGATCGGTCGTGGCCGATCGGGATCAGGGCTTGGATCGATCGCAACCATCGGATCGTTGGCGATCGGACTGATCTCCACGGTCTGAGATCGGTCATGGACGATCTGGATCCATCGGGGCTTGGATCGATCGCAACCATCAGATCGTCGACGATCGGACCGATCACCGTGGTCCGAGATCTGTCGTCGCCGATCAGGATCAGGGCTTGGATCGATCGCAACCATTGAATCTTCAGCGATCGGACCGATCACTGCCGTCCGAGATCGGTTGTGGCCGATCGAGATTAGGGCTTGGATCGATCGCAACCGTCGGATTGTCGGCGATCGGACCGATAGCCGCGGTCCGAGATCAATCGTGGCCGATCGGATCAGGGCTTGGATCGATCGCATCCATCGGATCGTCGGCGATCGGACCGATCACCGTGGTCCGAAATGGTCATGGCCGATCGGGATCGATCAGGGCTTGGATCGATCGCAACCATCGGATCGTCGGAGATCGGACCGATCGCAGCGGTCCGAGATAGGTCATGGTCGATCGGTATCAGGGCTTGGATCGATCGCAACCGTTGGATCGTTGGCGATCGGACCGATCGCCATGGTTTGGGATCGGTCGCGGTCGATCGGAATCAGGGCTTGGATCGATCGCAACCGTCGGATTGTCGGCGATCGGACCGATCGCTGCGGTCCAAGATCGGTCGTCGTTGATCAGGATCAGGGCTTGGATCGAACGCAACCGTCGGATCGTCGGCGATCAGACCGATCAATGTGGTCTGAGATCGATCGTGGCCGATCGGGATAGATCAGGGCTTGGATCGATCGCAACCGTCGAATCATCGGCTATCGGACCAATCGCCGTGGTCCGAGATCGATCGTGGCCGACAGGGATCAGCGCTTGGATCGATCGCAACCATCGGATCATCGGAGATCGGACCGAACGCCGTGGTCTGAGATCGGTCGTGGTCGATCGGGATCCGAGATTGGATCGATCGCAACCGTCAGATCATTGGCGACCAGAACGAACGCCACGGTCCGAGATCGGTCGTGGCCGATCGGGATCAGGGCTTGGATCGATCGCAACCATCGGATCGTTGGCGATCGGACCGATCACCGCGGTCTGAGATCGGTCATGGCCGATCTGGATCCATCGGGGCTTGGGTCGATCGCAACCATCAGATCGTCGATGATCGGATCGATCACCGTGGTCCGAGATCCGTCGTCGCTGATCGGGATCAGGGCTTGGATCGATCGCAACCATCGAATCTTCAGCGATCGGACCGATCACTGCCGTCCGAGATCGGTCGTGGCCGATCGGGATTAGGGCTTGGATCGATCGCAACCGTCGGATTGTCGGCGATCGGACCGATAGCCACGGTCCGAGATCAATCATGGCCGATCGGGATCAGGGCTTGGATCGATCGCAACCATCGGATCGTCGGCGATCGGACCGATCACCGTGGTCCGAAACGGTCGTGGCCGATCGGGATCGATCAGGGCTTGGATCGATCGCAACCGTCGGATCGTCGGAGATCGGACCGATCGTAGCGGTCCGAGATAGGTCATGGTCGATCGGTATCAGGGCTTGGATCGATCGCAACCGTCGGATCGTCGGTGAATGGACCGATCGCCATGGTTCGGGATCGGTCGCGGCCGATCGGAATCAGGGCTTGGATCGATCGCAACCATCGGATTGTCGGTGATCGGACCGATCGCCGCGGTCCGAGATCGGTCGTCGTTGATCAGGATCAGGGCTTGGATCGAACGCAACCGTCGGATCGTCGGCGATCAGACCGATCGATGTGGTCTGAGATCGATCGTGGCCGATCGGGATAGATCAGGGCTTAGATCGATCGCAACCGTCGAATCATCGGCTATCGGACCGATCGCCGCGGTCCGAGATCGATCGTGGATGACAGGGATCAGCGCTTGGATCAATCGCAACCGTCGAATCATCGGAGATCGACTGATCGCCGTGGTCTGAGATCGGTCGTGGCCGATCGGGATCTGGGATTGGATCGATCGCAACCGTCAGATCATTGGTGATCGAAACGAACGCCACGGTCCGAGATCGGTCGTGGCCGATCGGGATCAGGACTTGGATCGATCGCAACCATCCGATCATCAGCGATCGGACCAATCGCCGCGGTCCAAGATCGGTCGTGGCCTATCAGGATCGATCAGGGCTTGGATCGATCGCAACCGTCGGATCGTCGGCGATCGGACCGATCGCCGCGGTCCGAGATCGGTCGTGGCCGATCGGGATCAGGGCTTAGATCGATCGCAACCGTTAGATCGTCGGCGATCAGACCGATCGCCGCAGTCCGACATCGGTCGTGGCCGATCCGGATCAGGGCTTGGATCGATCGCAACCGTCGGATCGTCGGCGATCGGATCGATCACCGTGGTCTGAGATCGGTCATGGCCAATCTGGATCGATCGAGGCTTGGATCGATTGCAACCGTCGGATCGTCGGTGATCGGACCGATCGCCAAGGTCCAAGATCGGTCGTGGCAGATCGGGATCAGGGCTTGGATCGATCGCAATCGTCGGATCGTCGGCGATCGGACCGATCACCACGGTCCGAGATCGGTCGTGGCCGATCTGGATCGATCGGGCTTGGATCGATAGCAACCGTCGGATCGTCGGCGATCGGACCGATCGCCGTGGTTCGAGATCGGTCATGGCCGATCGGGATCAGGGCTTGGATCGATCGCAACCGTCGGATCGTCAGCGATCGGACCGATCACCGCGGTCCGAGATCAGTCGTGGCCGATCGGGATCGATCAGGGCTTGGATCGATCGCAAACCGTCTGATCATCGACGATCGGGATTAGGGCTTGGATCGATCGCAACCATCGAATCGTCGGCGATTAGACCGATCGCTGAAGTCCGAGATCGGTCGTGGCCGATCGTGATCAGGGCTTGGATCGATCGCAACCGTTGGATTATTGGCGATCGGACCGATCGCCGTGGTACGAGATCAATCGTGGCCAATCGGGATCAGGGCTTGGATCGATCGCAACCATCGAATCATCGGTGATCAGACCGATAACCGCGGTCCAAAATCGATCGTGGCTGATCAGGATCGATCAGGGCTTGGATCGATGGCAACCGTCGGATCGTCGGAGATCGGACCGATCGCCGTGGTCCGAGATCGGTCGTGGCTGATTAGGATCAGGGCTTGGATCGATCGCAATCATCGGATCGTCGGTGATCAGACCGATCGCCACGGTCCGAGATTGGTTGTGGCCGATCGGGATCAGGGCTTGGATCGATCGCAACCGTCGGATCGTCGGCGATTGGACCGATCGCCGCGGTCCGAGATCGGTCGTTGCCGATCGGATCAGGGCTTGGATCGATCGCAACCATCAGATCGTTGGCGATCGGACCGATCGCCACGGTCCGAGATCGATCGTGGCCGATCGGGATCAGGGCTTGGATCGATCGCAACCGTCGGATCATCAGCAATCAGACCGATCGCCGTGATTCGGATCGGTCGTGGCCGATCGGGATCAGGGCTTGGATCGATCGCAACCATCGGATCGTTGGCGATCGGACCGATCGCTGCGGTCCGAGTTTGGTCATGGACGATCGGGATCAAGGCTTGGATCGATCGCAACCATCGAATCATCGGCGATCGTACCGATCGCTGCGATCGGAGATCGGTCGTGGCCGATCTGGATCGATCAGGGCTTGGATCGATCGCAACCATCGGATCATCAGCGATCGGAATGATCGCCGCTGCTGAGATCGGTCAGGGCCGATCGAGATCAGGGCTTGGATCTATCGCAACCATCAGATCGTCGGCGATCGGACCGATCGCCGCGGTCCAAGATCGATCGTGGCCTATAAGGATCGATCAGGGCTTGGATCGATCGCAATCATCGGATCGTCGGCGATCGGACCGATCGCTGCGGTTTGAGATCGGTTGTGGCCGATCGGGATCAGTGCTTGGATCGATCGCAACCGTTAGATCGTCGACTATCGGACTGATCACCGCGGTCCGAGATCGGTCGCGGCCGATCGGGATCAGGGCTTGGATCAATCGCAACCATCGGATTGTCGGCGATCGGACCGATCGCTGTGGTCTGAGATTGGTCATGGCCGATCTTGATCGATCGGGGCTTGGATCGATTGCAACCGTCGGATCATCGATGATCGAACCGATCGCCGCGGTCGGAGATCCGTCGTGGCTGATCGGGATTGATCAGGGCTTGGATCGATCGTAACCGTCGGATCGTCGGCGATCGGGATTAGGGCTTGGATCGATCGCAACCATCAAATCGTCGATGATCGAACCGATCGCCGCAGTTCGAGATCGGTCATGGCCGATCGTGATCAGGGCTTGGATCGATCGCAATCGTCGGATTGTCGGTGATCGGACTGATCCCCACGGTCCGAGATCGATCGTGGCCGATCGGGATCAGGGCTTGGATCGATTGCAACCATCGGATCGTGGGTGATCGGACCGATCACCGCAGTCCGAAATTGGTCATGGCCGATCGGGATCGATCAGGGTTTGGATCGATCGCAACCGTCGGATCGTCGGAGATCGAACCGATCGCTGCGGTCCGAGATCGATCATGGCCGATTGGTATCAGGGTTTGGATCGATCGCAACCGTCGGATCGTCGGTGATCGGACCGATCGCCATGGTTCGAGATCGGTCGTGGCCGATCTGAATCAGGGCTTGGATCGATCGCAAACGTCGGATCGTCGGTGATCGGACCGATCGCCGCGGTCCGAGATCGGTCATGGCTGATCAGGATTAGGGCTTGGATCGATCGCAACCGTCGGATCGTCGGCGATCGGACCAATCACCACAATCCGAGATCGGTTGTGGCCGATCGGGATCAGGGCTTGGATCGATCGCATCCGGCGGATTGTCGATGATCGGACCGATCGCCGCGGTCCGAGATCGGTCGTGGCCGATCGGGATCGATTAGGGCTTGGATCGATCATAACCATCGGATCATCGGCTACCGGACCGATCGCCGCGGTCCAAGATCGATCATGGCCGATCGGGATTAGCGCTTGGATCGATCGCAACCGTCAGATCGTCGGCGATCGGACCGAACGCCACGGTCCGAGATCGGTCATGGCCGATCGGGATCAGGGATTGGATCGATCCAAACCGTTGGATCGTCGGTGATCGGAACGAACGCCGCGGTCCAAGATCGGGCATGTCCGATCGGGATCAGGGCTTGGATCGATCGCAACCCTCGGATCATCGGTGATCGAACCGATCGCTATAGTCCGAGATCGGTCGTGGCCGATCGGGATCAGGGCTTGGATCGATCGCAGCCGTCGGATCGTCGGCGATTGGACCAATCGCCGCTAACCGAGATCGGATGTTGCCGATCGGGATTAGGGCTTGGATCTATCGCAACCGTCGGATCGTCGGCGATCGGACCGATTGCCGTGGTCCGAGATCGGTCGTGGCTGATCAGGATTAGGGCTTGGATCGATCGCAACCGTCAGATTGTCGGCTATCGAACCAATCGCCACGGTCCGAGATCGGTCCTGGCCGATCGTGATCAGGGTTTGGATCGATCGCAACCGTTGGATCGTCGGCGATCGGACAGATCGCCGCGGTCCAAGATCGGTCGTGGCCGATCGGGATCATGGCTTGGATCGATCGAAACCGTCGGATCGTTGACGATCGGACCGATCGCCGCGGTCCAAGATCGGTCGTGGTCGATCGGGATCAGGGCTTGGATCGATCGCAACTGTCGGATCGTCGGCGATCGGACCGATCGCCGCGGTCCGAGATTGGTCGTGGCCTATCGAGATTAGGGCTTGGATAGATTGCAACCATCGGATCGTCGGCGATTGGATCGATCACCGCGGCCCGAAATCGGTCGTGGCCGATCGGGATCGATCAGGTTTTGGATCGATCGCAACCGTCGGATCATCGAAGATCGGACCGATCGCAGCGGTCCGAGATAGGTCGTGTCCGATCGGTATCAGGGCTTGGATCGATCGCAACCATCGGATTGTTGGCGATCGGACCGATCGCCATGGTCCGAGATCGATCGCGGCCAATCGGAATCAGGGCTTGGATCGATCGCAACCGTTGGATCGTCGGCGATCGGACTGATCGCCGTGGTCCGAGATCAGTCGTCGTTGATCAGGATCAGGGCTTGGATCAAACGCAACCGTTGGATCATCGGCGATCAGATCGATCGATGCGGTCTGAGATCGGTCGTGGCCGATCGGGATCGATCAGGGCTTGGATCGATTGCAACCGTCGAATCATCGGCTATCGGACCGATCGCCACGGTCCGAGATCGATCGTGGCCGATAGGGATCAGCGCTTGGATAGATCGCAACCGTCGGATCATCGGCGATCGGACCGAACGTCGTGGTCTAAGATCGGTCGTGGCCGATCAGGATGAGGGATTGGATCGATCGCAACCGTCGGATCGTCGGCGATCGAAACGAACGCCGCGGTCCGAGATTGGTCGTGGCCGATCGGGATCAGGGCTTCGATCGATCGCAACTGTCGGATCATCGGCAATCAAACCGATCGCCGCGGTCCTAGATCGATCATGGCCGATCGGGATCAGGGCTTGGATCGATCACAACCGTCGGATCATCGGCGATTGGACCGATCTGCGCTAACCGAGATCGATTATGACCGATCGGGATCAGGGCTTGGATCGATCGGAACCATCGAATCATCGGCGATCGGACCGATCGCCACGGTACGAGATCGGTCGTGGCCGATCGGGATCAGGGCTTGGATCGATTGCAACTATAGGATCATTGGCGATCGGAACGAATGCCGCAGTCCGAGATCGATCATGGCCAATCGGGATCAGGGCTTGGATCGATCGCAATCGTCGGATCATCGACGATCGAACCGATCGCCACGGTACGAGATCGGTCGTGGCCGATCAAGATCAGGGCTTGGTTCGATCACAACCATCGGATCATCGGCGATTGGACCGATCGGCGCTAACCAAGATCGATTGTGGCCGAACGAGATCAGGGCTTGGATCGATCGCAACCATCGGGTCATCGCCGATCGGACCGATCGCCGTGGTCCGAGATCGGTTGTGGCCGATCGGGATCAGGGCTTGGATCGATCGCAACCGTCAGATCATTGGCGATCGGACCGACCACCGCGGTTCGAGATCGGTCGTGGCCGATCGGGATCAGGGCTTGGATCGATCACAACTGTCAGATCATCGACGATTGGACCGATCGCCACGGTCCGAGATCGGTCGTGGCTGATCAAGATCAGGGCTTGGATCGATCGCAACCGTCGGATCATCATGATCGGACTGATCACCGCGGTCCAAGATCGGTTGTGGCCGATCGGGATCAGGGCTTGGATCGATCACATCCGGCGGATCATCGGCGATCGGACTGATCGCCGCGGTCAGAGATCGGTCGTGGCCAATCGAGATCGATCAGGGCTTGGATCAATCGCAACCATCGGATCGTCGGTGATCGGATCGAAGTCCATAGTCTGAGATCGGTCGTGGCCGATCGGGATCAGGGCTTGGATCGAATGCAATCGTTGGATCGTCGATGATCGGAATGAATGCCACGGTCCGAGATTGGTCGTGGCCGATCGGGATCAGGGCTTGGATCGATCGCAACCGTCGGATCGTCGGCGATTGGATCGATCGCCGCTAACCGAGATTGGTTGTGGCCGATCGGGATCAGGGCTTGGATCAATCGCAACCATCGGATCGTCGGTGATCGGACCGATCACCGCGGTTCGAGATCGGTCGTGGCCGATCGGGATTAGGGCTTGGATCGATCGCAACCATCGGATTGATGGCTCTTGGACCGATCGCCATGGTTCGAGATCGATCGTGGCCGATCGTGATCAGGGCTTGGATCGATCGCAACCGTCGGATCATCGGCGATCGGACCGATCACTGTGGTCTAAGATCGGTCGAGGCTGATCAAAATCCGGTCTTGGATCGATCGCAACCGTTGGATCATCGGCGATCGGACCGACCGCCGCGATCCGAGATTGGTCATGGCCGATCGGGATCAGGGCTTGGATCGATCGCAACCGTCGGATCGTCGGCGATCGAATCGATCGCCGTGCTCAGAGATTGTCGTGGCCGATCGGAATCAAGGCTTGGATCGATCACAACCGTCAGATCGTCGGTGATCGGACCGATCGCCGCGGTCCGAGATCGGTCGTGGCCAATCGGGATCAGGGCTTGGATCGATCGCAACCATCGGAACGTCGGCGATTGGACCGATCGCCGCTGTCCGAGATCGGTCGTTGCCGATCGAGATCAGGGCTTGGATCGATCGCAACCGTCGGATCGTTGGCGATCAGACCGATTGTCATGGTCCGAGATCGGTCGTGGCCGATCAGGATCAGGGCTTGGATCGATCGCAACAATCGGATCGTCGCGATCGGACCGATCGCCGCGGTCCGAATTTTGTCGTGGCCGATCGGGATCAGGGCTTGGATCGATCGCAACCATCGGATCATCAGCGATCGTACCGATCGCCATGGTTGGAGATCAGTCGTGGCTTATTTTGATCGATCAGGGCTTGGATCGATCGCAACCATCGGATCGTCGACGATCGGAATGATCGCCGCTGTCCAAGATCGGTCGTGGCCGATCGTGATCAGGACTTGGATCTATCGCAACCGTTGGATCGTCAGCGATCGGACCGATCGCCGTGGTCCAAGATCGATCATGGCCTATCAGGATCGATTAGGGCTTGGATCGATCGCAACCATCGGATCATCGGCGATCGATCGATCGCCGCGTCTGAGATCGGTCGTGGCCGATCGGGATCAAGGCTTGGATCGATCGCAATCGTTAGATCGTTGGCGATCGGACCGATCGCCATGGTCCAAGATCGGTCGTGGCCGATCGGGATCAGGGCTTGGATCGATCGCAACCGTCGGATCGTCGGCGATCGGACCGATCGCCGAGGTCTAAGATCGGTCATGGCCGATCGGGATCGATCGGGGCTTGGATCGATTGCAACCGTCTGATCGTCGACGATCGGACCGATCACCATGGTCCGAGATCCGTCATCGCCGATCGGGATCAGGGCTTGGATCGATCGCAACCATCGAATCTTCGGCGATCAGACCGATCACTGCCATCCGAGATCGGTCATGGCCGATCGGGATTAGGGCTTGGATCGATCGCAACCGTCGGATTGTCGGTGATCAGACCGATAGCCGCGGTCCGAGATCGATTGTGGCCGATCGGGATCAGGGCTTGGATCGATCGAAACCATCGGATCATCGGCGATCGGACCGATCACCGCCGTCCGAAATCGGTCATTGCCGATCGGGATCGATCAGGGCTTGGATCGATCGCAACCGTCGGATCGTCGGAGATCAGACCGATCGTAGCGGTCCGAGATAGGTCATGGTCGATCGGTATCAGGGCTTGGATCGATCGCAACCATCGGATCGTCGGCGATTGGACTGATCGCCATGGTCCGGGATCGGTCACGGCCGATCGGAATCGGGCTTGGATCGATCGCAACCGTCGGATTGTCGACGATCGGACCGATCGCCGCGGTCCGAGATCGGTCGTCGTTGATCAGGATCAGGGCTTGGATCAAACGCAACCGTCGGATCGTCGGCGATCAGACTGATCGATGCGGTCCGAGATCGGTCCTGGCCGATCGGGATAGATCAGGGCTTGGATCGATCGTAATCGTCGAATCATCGGCTATCAGACCGATCGCCGCGGTCCGAGATCGATCGTGGCCGACAGGGATCAGCGCTTGGATCGATCACAACCGTCGGATCATCGGCGATCGGACCGAACGCCGTGGTTGAGATGGGTCGTGGCCGATCGGGATCCGGGATTGGATCGATCGCAACCGTCGGATCGTCGGTGATCGGAATGAATGCCACGGTCCGAGATCGGTCGTGGCTGATCGGGATCAGGACTTGGATCGATCGCAACCATCGGATCATCGGCGATCGGACCAATCGCCGCGGTCCAAGATTGGTCGTGGCCTATCAGGATCGATCAGGGCTTGGATCGATCGCAACCGTCGGATCATCGGCGATCGGACCGATCGCCGCGGTCCGAGATCGATCATGACCGATCGGGATTAGGGCTTAGATCGATCGCAACCGTTAGATCGTCGGCGATCGGACCGATCGCCATGGTCCGACATCGGTCGTGGCCGATCCGGATCAAGGCCTGGATCGATCGCAACCGTCGGATCGTCGGCGATCGGATCGATCGCCGCGGTCTGAGATCGGTCATGGCCGATCTGGATCGATCGGGGCTTGGATCGATTGCAACCGTCGGATCGTTGGAGATCGGACCGATCGCCAACGTCCGATATTGGTCGTGGCCGATCGGGATCAGGGCTTGGATCGATCGCAATCGTCGGCGATCGGACCGATCACCGCGGTCCGAGATCGGTCGTGGCCGATCAGGATCGATTCGGGCTTGGATCGATCGCAACCATCGGATCGTCGGCGATCGGGATTAGGGCTAGGATCGATCGCAACCATCGAATCGTCGGCGATCGGACCGATCGCCACAGTCCGTGATCGGTTGTGGCCGATCGGGATCAGGGCTTGGATCGATCGCAATTGTCAGATTGTCGGCGATCGGACCGATCACCATGGTCTGAGATCGGTCGTGGCCGATCGGTATCGATCAGGGCTTGGATCGATCGCAACGGTCGGATCATCGGTGATCGGGATTAGGGCTTGGATCGATCGCAACCGTCGAATCGTCGGTGATCGGACCGATCGCCGTAGTTCGAGATCGATCGTGGCCGATCGTGATCAGGGCTTGGATCGATCGCAACCATTGGATTGTCGGCGATCGGACCAATCGCCGCGGTCCGAGCTCGGTTGTGGCCGATCGGGATCAGGGCTTGGATCGATCGCAACCATTGGATAGTCAGCGATCGGACCGATCACCGCGGTCCGAGATCGGTCGTGGCCGATGTAGATCGATCAGGTCTTGGATCGATCGCAACCGTCGGATCGTCGGTGATCGGACTGATCGCCGCGGTTCGAGATTGGTCATGGCCAATCGTGATCAGGGCTTCGATCGATCGCAACCGTCGGAACGTCAGCGATCAGACCGATCACCATGGTCTGAGATCGATCATGGCTGAACAGAATCAGAGCTGGATCGATCGCAACCATCGGATAGTCAGCGATCGGACCGACCGCCATGGTCCGAGATCGGTCGTGGCCGATCGGGTTCAGGGCTTGGATCGATCGCAACCGTCGAATCGTCAGCGATCAGACCGATCGCCGCGGTCCAAGATCTGTCGTGGCCGATCGGGATCAGGGCTTGGATCGATCGCAACCATCGGATAGTCAGCGATCGGACCGATCGTCGCGGTCTGAGATCGGTCATGGCCAATAGGGATCAGGGTTTGGATCGATCGCAACCGTCGGATTGTCGGCGATCGGACCGATCGCGGCGGTTCGAGATCGGTCGTGGCCGATCGGGATCAGGGCTTGGTTCGATCGAAACCGTCGGATCGTCGGCGATCGGACCGATCACCGCGGTCAGAGATCGGTCGTGGCCGATCGGGATTAGGGCTTGGATCGATCGCAACTATCAGATCGTCAGCGATCGGACCGATCACCGCGGTCCGAGATCGGTCGTGGCCTATCGAGATTAGGGCTTGGATCGATCACAACCGTCAGATCATCGGTGATCGAATCGATCGCCGTGGCCCGAAATCGGTCGTGGCCGATCGGGATCGATCAGGGCTTGGATCGATCGCAACCATCGGATCATCGGAGATCGGACCGATCGCAGCGGTCCGAGATAGGTCATGGTTGATCGGTATCAGGGCTTGGATCGATCGCAACCGTCAGATCGTCGGCGATCGGACCGATCGCCATGGTCCGAGATCGATCGCGGCCGATCAAAATTAGGGCTTGGATCGATCGCAACCATCGGATCGACGATGATCGGACCGATCGCCGCAGTCCGAGATCGGTCATGGCTGATCAAGATCAGGGCTTGGATCGATCGCAATCGTTGGATCGTCGGTGATCGGATCGATCGCTGTGGTCCGAGATCGGTTGTGGCCGATCGGGATCAGGGCTTGGATCGATCGCATCCGGCGGATCATCGACTATCAGACAGATCGCCGCAGTCCGAGATCGGTCGTGGCCAATCGAGATTAATCAAGGCTTGGATCGATCGTAACCATCGGATCGTCGGCGATCGGACCGAAAGCCGTAGTCTGCGATCGGTCGTGACCGATCGGGATCATGGCTTGGATCGAACGCAACCGTCGGATCGTCGGTGATCGGAATGAATGCCGCGGTCCGAGATCGGTCGTGGACGATCGGGATCAGGGTTTGGATCGATCATAACTGTCGGATCATCGGTGATCGGACCGATCGCCACCTTCCGAGATCGGTCGTGGGCGATCGGGATCAGGGCTTGGATCGATCGCAACTGTCGGATCGTCGGCGATCGGACCGATCACCACTAACCGAGATCGGTTGTAGCCGATCGGGATCAGGGCTTGGATCGATCGCAACCTTCGGATCATCGGCGATCGGACCGATCGCCGCGGTTCGAGATCGGTCATGGCCGATCGGGATTAGGGCTTGGATCGATCGCAACCATCGGATTGACGGCTCTCGGACCGATCGCGATGGTTCGAGATCGATCGTGGCCGATCGTGATCAGGGCTTGGATCGATCGTAACCGTCGGATCGTCGTCGATCGGACCGATCGCTATGGTCTGAGATCGATCGAGGCTGATCGAAATCCGGTCTTGGATCGATCGCAACCGTCGGATCGTCAGCGATCGGATCGACCGCCGTGATCCGAGATCGATCGTGGCCGATCGGGATCAGGGCTTGGATCGATCGCAACCGTCGGATCGTCGGCGATCGGATCGATCGCCACGGTCCGAGATCGGTCGTGGCGATCGGGATCAAGGCTTGGATCGATCGCAACCATCGGATCGTCAGCAATCGGACCGATCGCCGTGATCGGGATTAGGGCTTGGATCGATCACAACCATCGGATCGTTGGCGATCGGATCGATCGCCGCAATCTGAGTTCGGTCGTGGCCGATCGGGATCAGGGCTTGGATCGATTGCAACCGTCGGATCATCGGCGATCGTACCGATCGCCGCGGTCGGAGATCGGTCGTGGCCGATCTGGATCGATTAGGGCTTGGATCGATCGCAACCATCGGATCGTCGGCGATTGGAACGATCACGCTGTCTGAGATCGGTCATGGCCGATCGAGATCAGGGCTTGGATCTATCGCAACCGTCGGATCGTTGGCGATCGAACCGATCGCCGCGGTCCAAGATCGGTCGTGGCCTATCAGGATCGATCAGGGCTTGGATCGATCGCAACTGTCGGATCGTCGGCGATCGGACCGATCGCCGTGGTTCGAGATCGGTAGTGGCCGATCGGGATTACGGATTAGATCGATCGCAACCGTTAGATCCTCGGCGATCGGACCGATCGCCGCGGTTCGAGATCGGTCGTGGCCGATCCGGATCAGGGCTTGGATCGATCGCAACCATCGGATCATCGGCGATCGGACCGATCGCCGCGGTCTGAGATCGATCATGGCCGATCTGGATCGATCGGGGCTTGGATCAATCGCAACCGTCGGATCGTTGGCGATCGGACAGGTCGCCGCGGTCCGAGATCGGTCGTGGCCGATCGGGATCAGGGCTTGGATCGATCGCAATCGTCGGATCGTCGGCGATCGGACCGATCACCGCGGTCTGAGATCGGTCATGGCCGATCGGGATCGATCAGGGCTTGGATCGATCGCAACCGTCAGATCGTCGGCGATCGGGATTATGGCTAGGATCGATCGCAACCGTCGAATCGTTGGCGATCGGACCGATCGTCGCGGTCCGAGATCGGTCGTGGCCTATCGGATCAGGGCTTGGATCGATCGCAACCATTGGATAGTCAGCGATCGGACCGATCACTGCGGTCCGAGATCGGTCGTGGCCGATCTGGATCGATCAGGGCTTGGATCGATCGCAACCGTCGGATCATCGGCGATCGGATCGATCGCCGCGGTTTGAGATCGGTCGTGGCCAATCGTGATCAGGGCTTCGATCGATCGCAACCATCGGAACGTCAGCGATCAGACCAATCGCCATGGTCTGAGATCGGTCATGGCTGAACAAAATTAGGGCTTGGATCGATCGCAACCATCAGATTGTCAGCGATCGGACCGACCGCCGCGGTCCGATATCGGTCATGGCCGATCGGGATCAGGGCTTGGATCGATCACAACCATCGGATCGTCAGCGATCGGACCGATCGCCGCGGTCCGAGATCGGTCATGGCCGATCGGGATCAGGGCTTGGATCGATCGCAACAATCGGATAGTCAGCGATCGAACCAATCACCGTGGTCCTAGATCGGTCGTGGCCGATCGGGATCAGGGTTTGGATCGATCGCAACCGTCGGATCGTCGGCGATCGGACCGATCGCCGCAGTCCGAGATCAGTTGTGGCCGATCGGGATCAGGGCTTGGATCGATCAAAACCGTTGGATCGTCGGCGATCGAACCGATCACCGCGGTCCAAGATCGATCGTGGCCGATCAGGATCAGGGCTTGGATCGATCACAACTGTCGGATCGTCGACGATCGGACCAATCGCCACGGTCAGAGATCGGTCATGGCCTATCGAGATTAGGGCCTAGATCGATCGCAACCGTCAGATCGTCGGCGATCGGATTGATCGCCGCGGCCCGAAATCGGTCGTGGCCGATCGGGATCGATCAGGGCTTGGATCGATCGCAACCGTCGGATCGTTGGAGATCGGACCAATCGCAGCGGTCTGAGATAGGTCGTGATCGATCGATATCAGGGCTTGGATCGATCGCAACCGTCGGATCGTCGGCGATCGGACCGATCACCATGGTCCGGGATCGGTCGCGGCCTATCGGAATTAGGGCTTGGATCGATCGCAACCGTCGGATCGTCGGGCGATCGGACCGATCGCCGCGGTCCGAGATCGGTCGTCGTTGATCAGGATCAAGGCTTGGATCGAACACAACCGTCGGATCGTCAGCGATCAGACCGATCGACGCGGTCTGAGATCGGTCATGGCCGATCGGGATCGATCAGGGCTTGGATCGATCGCAACCATCGAATCATCGGCTATCAGACCGATCGCCGCGGTCCGAGATCGATCGTGGCCGACAGGGATCAGCGCTTGGATCGATCGCAACCGTTGGATCGTCGGCGATCGGACCGAACGCCGTGGTCTGAGATCAGTAGTGGCCGATCGGAATCAGGGATTGGATCGATCGCAACCGTTAGATCATCGGCGATCGGAACGAACACCGCGGTCTGAGATCGGTCATGGTCGATCGGGATCAGGACTTGGATCGATCGCAACCGTTGGATCATCGGCGATCAAACCGATTGCCGCGGTCCGAGATCGGTCGTGGCCGATCGGGATCAGGGCTTGGATCGAACGCAACCGTCGGATCATCGGTGATCGGAATGAATGCCACGGTCCGAGATCGGTCATGGCCGATCGGGATCAGGGCTTGGATCGATCGCAACTGTCGGATCATCAGCGATCGGACCGATCGCCATGGTCCGAGATCGATCGTGGCCGATCGGGTTCAGGGCTTGGATCGATCGCAACTGTCAGATCGTCAGCGATCGGACCGATCGCCGCTAACCGAGATCGGTTGTGGCCGATCAGGATCAGGGCTTGGATCGATTGCAACCGTCGGATCGTCGGCGATCGGACCGATCGCCATGGTTTGAGATCGGTCGTGGCCGATCGGGACTAGGGCTTGGATCGATCGCAATCATCGGATTGACGGCTCTCGGACCGATCGCGGCGGTTCGAGATCGATCGTGGCCGATCGTGATCAGGGCTTGGATCGATCGCAACCGTCGGATCGTCAGCGATCGGACCGATCGCTATGGTCTGAGATCGATCGAGGCTGATCGAAATCCGGTCTTGGATCGATCGCAACCGTCGGATCGTCAGTGATTGGATCGACCGCCGCGATCTGAGATCGATCGTGACCGATCGGGATCAGGGCTTGGATCGATCGCAACCGTTAGATCGTCGGCGATCGGATCGATCGTCGTGCTCCGAGATTGGTCATGGCCGATCGAATTCAAGGCTTGGGTCGATCGCAACCGTCGGATCATCGGTGATCGGATCGATCACCGCGGTCCAAGATCAGTCATGGCCGATCGGGATCAGGGCTTGGATCGATAGCAACCATCGGATCGTCGGCGATTGGACCGATCACCACGGTCCGAGATCGGTCGTTGCCGATCGGGATTAGGGCTTGGATCGATCGCAACCGTCGGATCATTGGCGATCGGACCGATCGCCGTGGTCCGAGATCGGTCGTGGCCGATTGGGATCAGGGCTTGGATCGATCGCAACCATCAGATCGTTGGAAATTGGATCGATCGCCGCGGTCCGAGTTTGGTCATGGCCGATCGGGATCAGGGCTTGGATCGATTGAAACCGTCGGATCATCGGCGATCGTACCGATCACTGCGGTTGGAGATCGGTCGTGGCCGATCTGGATCGATCAGGGCTTGGATCGATCGCAACCATCGGATCATCGGCGATTGGAACGATCACCGCTGTCCGAGATCGGTCGTGGCCGATCGAGATCAGGGCTTGGATCTATCGCAACCGTCGGATCATCGGTGATTGGACCGATCACCGCGGTCCAAGATTGGTCGTGGCCTATCAGGATCGATTAGGGCTTGGATCGATCGCAACCGTGGGATCGTCGGTGATCGGATCGATCGCCGCAGTCCGAGATCGGTCGTGGCCGATCAGGATCAGGGCTTAGATCGATCGCAACCGTTAGATCGTCGGTGATCTGACCGATCGCCGCGGTCCGAGATCGGTCGTGGCCGATCGGGATCATGGGTTGGATCGATCGCAACCATCGGATCGTCGGCGATCGGACCGATCGCCGCGGTCTGAGATCGGTCATGGCCGATCTGGATCGATCGAGGCTTGGATCGATCGCAACCGTCAGCGATTGGACCGATCGCCGCAGTCCGAGATCGGTCGTGGCCGATCGGGATCAGGGCTTGGATCGATCGCAACCATCGGATCATCGGCGATCGGACTGATCACCGCGGTCCGAGATCGGTCGTGGCCGATCGGTATCGATCAGGGCTTGGATCGATCGCAACCATCGGATCGTCGGCGATCGGGATTAGGGCTTGGATCAATCGCAACCGTCGAATCGTCGGCGATCGGACCGATCGCCGTAGTCCGAGATCGGTCGTGGCCGATCGTGATCAGGGCTTGGATCGATCGCAACCATTGGATTGTCGGCGATCGGACCGATCGCCGTGGTCCAAGATCGGTCGTGGCCGATCGAGATCAGGGCATGGATCGATCGTAGCCATTGGATAGTCAGCGATCGGACCGATCACCACGGTCCGAGATCGATCGTGGCCAATCTGGATCGATCAGGTCTGGGATCGATCACAACCGTCGGATCATCGGCAATCGGACCGATCGCCGTGGTTCGAGATCGGTCGTGGCCAATCGTGATCAGGGCTTCGATCGATCGCAACCGTCGGAACGTCAGCGATCAGACCGATCGCCATGGTCTGAGATCGGTCATGGCTGAATAGAATCAGGGCTTGGATCGATCGCAACCATCGGATAGTCAGCGATCGGACCGATCGCCGCGGTCCAAGATCGGTTGTGGCCGATCAGGATCAGGGCTTGGATCGATCGCAACCGTCGGATCGTCAGCGATCGGACCGATCGCCACGGTCCGAGATCGGTCGTGGCCGATCGGGATCAGGGCTTGGATTGATCGCAACCATCGGATAGTCAGCGATCGAACCGATCATCGCGGTTCGAGATCGGTCGTGGCCAATCGGGATCAGGGTTTGGATCGATCGAAACCATCGGATTGTCGGTGATCGGACTGATCACCATGGTCCGAGATCAGTCGTGGCCGATCGGGATCAGGGCTTGGATCGATCAAAACCGTCGGATCGTCGGCGATCGGATCGATCACCGCGGTCCGAGATCGGTCGTGGCCGATCGGGATTAGGGCTTGGATCGATCGCAACTGTCGGATCATCGGCTATCGGACCGATCGCCGTGGTCCGAGATCGGTCGTGGCCTATCGAGATTAGGGCTTGGATCGATCGCAACCGTCGGATCATCGGCGATCGGATCGATCGCCACGGCCCGAAATCGATCGTGGCCGATCGGGATCGATCAGGGCTTGGATCAATCGCAACCGTCGGATCGTCGAAGATTGGACCGATCGCAGTGGTCCGAGATAGGTCGTGGTCGATCGATATCAGGGCTTGGATCGATCGTAACCGTCGGATCGTCGGCGATCGGACCGATCGCCATGGTCCGAGATTGGTCGCGGTTGATCGAAATCAGGGCTTGGATC
Source organism: Calamus simplicifolius (assembly GCA_900491605.1). Classification (NCBI taxonomy): domain Eukaryota; kingdom Viridiplantae; phylum Streptophyta; class Magnoliopsida; order Arecales; family Arecaceae; genus Calamus; species Calamus simplicifolius. The sequence goes on along the minus strand of UESW01004957.1, from coordinate 526,338 downwards.
GATCGCAACCATCGGATCGTCGGCGATCGGATCGATCGACGCGGTCCGAGATCGGTCGTCGTTGATCAGGATCAGGGCTTGGATCGAACACAACCATCGGATCGTCGGCGATCCGACCGATCGACGCAGTCCGAGATCGGTCGTGGCCGATCGGGATCGATCAGGGCTTGGATCGATCGAAACCGTCGAATCATCGGCTATCGGACCGATCGCCACGGTCCGAGATCGATCGTGGCCGATAGGGATCAACGCTTGGATCGATCGCAACCATCGAATCATCGGCGATCGGACCGAACGCCGTGGTTTGAGATCGGTCGTGGCCGATCGGGATCAGGGATTGGATCGATCGCAACTATCGGATCATCGGCGATCGGAACGAATGCCGTGGTCCGAGATTGGTCATGGCCGATCTGGATCAGAGCTTGGATCGATCGCAACCGTCGGATCATCGGCGATCGAACCGATTGCCGCAGTCCGAGATTGGTCGTGGCCGAGTGAGATCAGGGCTTGGATTGATCACAACCGTCGGATCGTCGGCGATTGGACCGATTGGCGCTAACCAAGATCGATTGTGGCCGATCGTGATCAGGGCTTGGATCGATCGCAACCGTCGGATCATTGGCGGTCGGACCGATCGCCGTGGTACGAGATCGATCGTGTCCGATCGGGATCAGGGCTTGGATCGATCGCAATTGTAGGATCGTTGGCGATCGAAAGAAACGCCGTGGTCCGAGATCGATCGTGGCCGATCGGGATCAGGGCTTGGATCGATCGCAACCGTCGGATCATCGGCGATCGAACCGATCGCTGCGGTACGAGATCGGTAGTGGCCGATCGGGATCAGGGCTTGGATCGATCACAACCATCGGATCATCGGCGATAGGACCGATCGGCGCTAACCGAGATCGACTATGGCCGATCGGGATCAGGGCTTGGATCGATCACAACCGTTAGATCGTCGGTGATCAGACCGATCACCGCGGTCCAAGAACGGTCGTGGCTGATCGAGATCAGGGCTTGGATCGATCGCAACCGTCGGATCGTCGACGATCGGAACGAACGCCACGGTTCGAGATCGGTCATGGCCGATCGGGATCAGGGCTTGGATCGATCACAACCATCGGATCATCGGCGATCGAACTGATCGCCGCGGTCCGAGATTGGTCGTGGCCAATCGAGATCAGGGCTTGGATCGATTACAACCGTCGGATCGTCGGCGATTGGACTGATCGGCGCTAACCGAGATCGATTGTGGCCAATCGGGATCAGGGCTTGGATCGATCGCAACCATCGAATCGTCGCGATCGGACCAATCACCGCGGTCCGAGATCGATCGTGGCTTAACGGAATCAGGGCTTCGATCAATCGCAACCATCGGATCATCGGTGATCGGACCGATCGTCGTGGTCCGAGATCGGTCGTGGCTGATCGGGATCGATCGGGGCTTGGATCGATCGCAACCATTGGATCATCGGCGATCGGACCGATCGCTACGATCCGAGATCGGTCGTGGCTGATCGGGATCAGGGCTTGGATCGATTGCAACTGTCGGATCATCGGTGATCGGAATGAATGCCATGATCCGAGATCGGTCATGGCCGATTGGGATCAGGGCTTGGATCGATCGCAACTGTCGGATCATCGGCGATCGGACCGATCGCCACGGTCCGAGATCGGTCGTGGCCGATCGGGATTAGGGCTTGGATCGATCGCAACTGTCGGATCGTCGGCGATCGGACCGATCGTCGCTAACCAAGATCGGTTGTGGCTGATCTGGATCAGGGCTTGGATCGATCGCAACCGTTGGATCGTCGGCTACCGGACCGATCGTCGCGGTCCAAGATCGATCGTTGCCGATCGGGATCAGCGCTTGGATCGATCGCAACCGTTGGATCGTCGGCGATCGGACCGAACGCCACGGTCTGAGATCGGTCATGGCCGATCGGGATCAGGGATTAGATCGATCCAAACCGTCGGATCGTCGGGGATCGGAACGAACGCCGCAGTCCAAGATCGAGCGTGTCCGATCCGGATCAGGGCTTGGATCGATCACAACCCTCGGATCATCGGTGATCGGACCGATCGCCGTGGTCCGAGATCGATCGTGGCCGATCGGGATCAGGGCTTGGATCGATCGTAGCCGTCGGATCGTCGGCGATTGGACCGATCGCCGCTAACCGAGATCGGATGTTGCCGATCGGGATCAGGGCTTGGATCTATCGCAACCGTCGGATCATCGGCAATCGGACCGATTGCCGTGGTCCGAGATCGGTCGTGGCTGATCGGGATTAGGGCTTGGATCGATCGCAACCGTCGGATTGTCGGCTATCGGACCGATCGCCACGGTCCGAGATCGGTCGTGGCCGATCATGATCAGGGTTTGGATCGATCGCAACCGTTGGATCGTCGGCGATCGGACCGATCGCCGCGGTCCAAGATTGGTCGTGGCCGATCGGGATCATGGCTTGGATCGATCGAACCCGTCGGATCATCGGCGATCGGACCGATCGCCGCGGTCCGAGATCGGTCATGGCCGATCGGGATCAGGGCTTGGATCGATCGCAACTGTCGGATAGTCGGCGATCGGACCGATCGCCGCGGTCTGAGATCGGTCATGGCCTATCGAGATTAGGGATTGGATAGATAGCAACCATCGGATCGTCCGCGATTGAATCGATCGCCGCGGCCCAAAATCGGTCGTGGCCGGTCGGGATTGATCAGGGCTTGGATCGATCGCAACCGTCGGATCGTCGGAGATCGGACCGATCGCAGTGGTTCGAGATAGGTCGTGTCCGATCAGTATCAGGGCTTGGATCGATCGCAACCATCGGATCATCGATGATCGGACCGATCGCCATGGTCCGAGATCGGTCGCGGCCAATCAGAATCAGGGCTTGGATCGATCGCAACCGTCGGATCGTCGGCGATCGGACCGATCGCCGTGGTTCGAGATCAATCATTGTTGATCAGGATCAGGGCTTGGATCGAATGCAACCGTCAGATCGTCGGCGATCAGACCAATCGATGCGGTCCGAGATCGGTTGTGGCCGATCGGGATCGATCAGGGCTTGGATCGATCGCAACCGTCGAATCATCGGCTATCGAACCAATCGCCGTGGTCCGAGATCGATCGTGGCCGATAGGGATCAGCGCTTGGATAGATCGCAACCGTCGGATCATCGGTGATCGGACCGAACGCCGTGGTTAAGATCGGTCGTGGCCGATCAGGATCAGGGATTGGATCGATCGCAACTGTCGGATCGTCGGCGATCGGAACGAACGCCGCGGTCCGAGATTGGTCGTGGCTGATCGGGATCAGGGCTTTGATCGATCGCAACCGTTGGCTCATCGGCAATCAAATCGATCGCCACGGTCCAAGATCGGTCGTGGCCGATCGGGATCAGGGCTTGGATCGATCACAACCATCGGATCGTTGGTGATTGGACCGATCTGCGCTAACCGAGATCGATTGTGGCCGATCGGGATCAGGGCTTGGATTGATCGCAATCGTCGGATCATCGGCAATCGGACCGATCGCTGCGGTACGAGATCGGTCGTGGCCGATTGGGATCAGGGCTTGGATCGATCGCAACTGTAGGATCGTTGGCGATCGGAATGAACGCCGCGGTCCGAGATCGATCGTGGCCAATCGGGATCAGGGCTTGGATCGATCGCAACCGTCGGATCATCGGCGATCGAACCGATCGCCGTGGTACGAGATTGGTCGTGGCCGATCAGGACTAGGGCTTGGTTCGATCACAACCATCGGATCATCGGCGATTGGACCGATCGGCGCTAACCGAGATCGATTGTGGCCGATCAGGATCAGAGCTTGGATCGATCGCAACCATCGGATCGTCAACGATCGGACCGATCGCCGCGGTCCGAGATCGGTTGTGGCCGATCGGGATCAGGGCTTGGATCGATCGCAACCATCGGATCATTGGCGATCGGACCGACCACCGCGGTCCGAGATCGGTCATGGCCGATTAGGATCAGGGCTTGGATCGATCACAATTGTCGGATCATCGATGATCAGACCGATCGCCGCGGTCTGAGATCGGTCGTGGCTGATCAGGATTAGGGCTTGGATCGATCGCAATTGCCGGATCGTCGGTGATCGGACCGATCACCGCGGTCCGAGATCGGTTGTGGCCGATCGGGATCAGGGCTTGGATCGATCGCATCTGGCGGATCATCAGCGATCGGACCGATCGCCGCAGTCCGAGATCGGTCGTGGCCAATCAAGATCGATCAGGGCTTGGATCGATCGCAACCGTCGGATCATTGGCGATCGGATCGAAGGCCGTAGTTCGAGATCGGTCGTGGCCGATCGGGATCAGGGCTTGGATCGAACGCAACCGTTGGATCGTCGGTGATCGGAATGAATGCCGCGGTCCGAGATTGGTCGTGGCCGATCGGGATCAGGGCTTGGATCGATCGCAACTATCGGATCATCAGCGATCGGACCGATCGCCAAGGTCCGAGATCGGTCGTGGCCGATCGGGATCAGGGCTTGGATCGATCGCAACCGTCAGATCATCGGCGATCGGACCGATCGCCGCTAACCGAGATCGGTTGTAGCGGATCGGGATCAGGGCTTGGATCGATCGCAACCATCGGATCGTCGGCGATCGGACCGATCGCCGTGGTTCGAGATCGGTCGTGGCTGATCGGGATTAGGGCTTGGATCGATCGAAACCATCGGATTGACGGCTCTCGGACCGATCGCCGCGGTTCAAGATCGATCATGGCCGATCGTGATCAGGGCTTGGATCGATCGCAACCATCGGATCGTCGGCGATCGAACCGATCACTGTGGTCTGAGATCGGTCGAGGCTGATCAAAATCCGGTCTTGGATCGATCGCAACCGTCGGATCATCGGCGATCGGACCGACCACCGTGATCCGAGATTGGTCATGGCCGATCGGGATCAGGGCTTGGATCGATCGCAACCATTGGATCATCGGCGATCGGATCGATCGCCGTGCTCAGAGATTGGTCGTGGCCGATCGAAATCAGGGCTTGGAACGATCACAACCATCGGATCGTCGGTGATCGGACCGATCGCCGCGGTCCAAGATCGGTCGTGGCCGATCGGGATCAGGGCTTGGATCGATAGCAACCATCGGATCGTCGGCGATTGGACCGATCACCGCGGTTCGAGATCAGTCATTGCCGATCGGGATCAGGGCTTGGATCGATCGCAATCGTCGGATCATTGGCGATCAGACCGATCGCCGTGGTCCGAGATCGGTCGTGGCCGATCAGGATCAGGGCTTGGATTGATTGCAACCGTCGTATCATCAGCAATCAGACCAATTGCCGTGGTCCGAGATCGGTCGTGGCCGATCGGGATCAGGGCTTGGATCGATCACAACCATCGGATCATTGGTGATCGGACCGATCGCCGCGGTCCGAATTCGGTCGTGGCCGATCGGGATCAGGGCTTGGATCGATTGCAACCATTGGATCATCGGCGATCGTACCGATCGCCGTGGTTGGAGATCGGTCGTTGTCGATCTGGATCGATCAGGGCTTGGATCTATCGCAACCATCGGATCGTCGGCGATCGGAACGATCGCCGCTGTCCAAGATCGATCGTGGCCGATCGAGATCAGGGCTTGGATCTATCGCAACCGTTGGATCATCGGTGATCGGACCGATCGCCGCGGTCCAAGATCGGTCGTGGCCTATCAGGATCGATTAGGGCTTGGATCGATCGCAACCGTTGGATCATCGGCGATCGGACCGATCGCCGCGGTCTGAGATCGGTCGTGACCGATCGGGATCAGGGCTTGGATCGATCGTAACCATCGGATCGTCGGCGAACGGAGCGATCGCCACGGTCTGAGATCGATCGGGGCTTGGATCGATCGCAACCGTCGGATCGTCGACGATGGACCGATCGCTGTGGTCCGAGATCCGTCGTCGCCGATCGGGATCAGGGCTTGGATCGATCGCAACCGTCGAATCTTGGTGATCGAACCGATCACCGCTGTCTGAGATCGGTCGTGGCCGATCGAGATTAGGGCTTGGATCGATCGCAACCGTTGGATTGTCGGCGATCGGACCGATAGCCGCGGTCCGAGATCGATCGTGGCCGATCGGGATCAGGGCTTGGATCGATCGCAATCATCGGATCATCAGCGATCAGACCGGTCACCGCGGTCCAAAATCGATCGTGGCCGATCGGGATCGATCAGGGCTTGGATCGATCACACCGTCAGATCGTCGGAGATTGGACCGATCGCCGTGGTTCGAGATCGGTCGTGGCCGATCGGTATCAGGGCTTGGATCGATCGCAACCATCGGATCGTCGACGATCGGACCGATCGCCATGGTCCGAGATCGGTCGTGGCCGATCGAAATAAGGGCTTGGATCGATCGCAAATGTCGGATCGTCGGCGATCGGACCGATCGCCGCGGTCCAAGATCGGTCGTGGCTGATCAGGATTAGGGCTTGGATCGATCGCAACCGTCGGATCGTCGGCGATCGGACCGATCGCCACGTTCCGAGATCGGTTGTGGCCGATCAGGATCAGGGCTTGGATCGATAGCATCCGGCGGATCGTCAGCGATCGGACCGATCACCGCGGTCTGAGATCGGTCGTGGCCGATCGGGATCGATCAGGGCTTGGATCGATCGCAACCGTTGGATCGTCGGCTATCGGACCGATCGCCACAATCCAAGATCGATCGTGGCCGATCGGGATCAGCGCTTGGATCGATCGCCACCATCGGATCATCGGCGATCGGACCGAACACTTTGGATTGAGATCGATCGTGGCTGATCGGGATCATGGATTAGATCGATCACAACCGTCGGATTGTCGGCGATCGGAACGAACGCCCCGGTCCGAGATCGGTCTTGGCCGATCGGGATCAGGGCTTAGATCGATCGCAACCGTCGGATCATCGGCTATCGGACCGATCGCCACGGTCCAAGATCGGTCGTGGCCGATCGGGATCAGGGCTTGGATCGATCGCAGCCGTCGTATCGTCGGCGATTGGACCGATCATCGCTAACTGAGATCGGATGTGGCCGATCGGATTAGGGCTTGGATCTATTGCAACCGTCGGATCGTCGGCGATCGGACCGATCGCCGTGGTCCAAGATTGGTTGTGGCTGATCGGGATTAGGGCTTGGATCGATCGCAACCATCGGACTGTCGGCTATCGGACCAATCGCCATGGTCCGAGATCGGTCGTGGCCGATCGTGATCAGGGCTTGGATCGATCGCAACCATCGGATCGTCGGCGATCGGACCGATCGCCGTGGTCTGAGATCGGTCATGGCTAATCGGAATCAGGGCTTGGATCGATCACAACCATCGGATCATCGGCGATCGGACCGATCGCAGAGGTCCGAGATCGGTCGTGGCCGATCGGGATCATGGCTTGGATCGATCGCAACCGTTGGATCGTCGGCGATTGGACCGATCGACGCGATCCGAGATCGGTCATGGTCGATCGGGAACCGAGTTTGGATCGATCGCAACCGTCGAATTGTAGGCGATCGGACCGATCGCCGCGGTCTGAGATCGATCGTGGCCGATCGAGATTAGGGCTTGTATCGATCACAACCGTCGGATCCTCAGCGATTAGACCGATCGCCATGGTCTGAGATCGGTCGTGGCCGATCGGGATCAAGGCTTAGATCAATCACAACCGTCGGATCATCGGCGATCGGATCGATCACCATGGTCCGAGATCAGTGGTGGCCGATCGGAATCAGGGCTTGTATCGATCGCAACCATCGGATCGTCGGCGATCGGACCGATCGCCGTGGACCGAGATCAGTGGTGGCCGATCAAAATCAGGGCTTGTATCGATCGAAACCCTCAGATCATCGGCAATCGGACCGATCGCCACGGCCCGAGATCGGTCGTGGCTGATCAGGATCAGGGCTTGGATCGATCGCAACCGTCGGATCGTCGGTGATCGGACAGATCACCACGGTCCGAGATCGGTTGTGGCTGATCAGGATCAGGGCTTGGATTGATCGCATCCGGTGGATCGTCGGCGATCGGACCGATCGCCGCGGTCCGAGATCGATCGTGGCCGATCGGGATCAATCAGGGCTTGGATCGATTGCAACCGTAGGATCGTCGGCTATCAGACTGATCGCCGCGGTCCGAGATCGGTCGTGGCCGATCGGGATCAGCGCTTGGATCGATCGCAACCGTCAGATCGTCGGCGATCGGACCGAATGCCTTAGTCCGAGATTGGTCGTGGCCGATCGGGATCAGGGCTTGAATCAAATGCAACCGTCGGATCGTCGGTGATCGGAATGAACGCCGCGGTCCGAGATCGGTTTTGGCCGATCGGGATGAGGGCTTGGATCGATCGCAACCGTTGGATCGTCGGCGATCGGACTGATTGCCGCGGTTCGAGATCGGTCGTGGCCGATTGGGATTAGGGCTTGGATCGATTGCAACCATCGGATTGATGGCTCTCGGACCGATCGCCGTGGTTCGAGATCGATCGTGGCCGATCGTGATCAGGGCTTGGATCGATCGCAGCCGTCGGATCGTCAGCGATCAGACCGATCGCTGTGGTTTGAGATCGGTCGAGGTTGATCAAAATCCGGTCTTGGATCGATCGCAACCGTCGGTTCGTCAGCGATCGGACCGACCGCCACGATCCGAGATTGGTTGTGGCCAATCAGGATCAGGGCTTGGATCGATCGCAACCATCGGATCCTCGGCGATCGGATCGATCGCCGTGCTCCAAGATTGGTCATGACTGATCGGAATCAAGGCTTAGATCGATCACAACCATCGGATCGTCGGTGATTGGACCGATCGCTGTGGTCCGAGATCGGTCGTGGCCGATCGGGATCAGGGCTTGGATCGATAGCAACCATCGGATCATCGGCGATCGGAACGAACGCCGTGGCCTGAGATCGATCGTGGCCGATCGGGATCAGGGATTGGATCGATCACAACCATCGGATCGTCGGCGATCGGAATGAACGCCGCGGTCCGAGATCGGTCGTGGCCGATCGGGATCAGGGCTTGGATCGATCGCAACCGTCGGATCATCGGCGATCGGACCGATCACTGCGGTTCGAGATCGGTCGTGGCCGATCGGGATCAGGGCTTGGATCGATCACAGCCGTCGTATCGTCGGCGATTGGACGATCGCTGCAAACCGAGATCGGATGTGGCCGATCGGGATCAGGGCTTGGATCTATCGCAACCATCGGATCGTCGGCGATCGGACCGATCGCCGTGGTCCAAGATCGGTCGTGGCTGATCGGGATTATGGCTTGGATCGATCGCAACGATCGGATCGTCGGTGATCGGACCGAACGCCATGGTCTGAGATCGGTTGTGGCCGATCGGGATCAGGGATTGGATTGATCACAACCGTCGGATCATCGGCGATCGGAATGAACGCCACGGTCCGAGATCGGTCGTGGCCGATCGGGATCAGGGCTTGGATCGATCGCAACCGTCGGATCATCGGTGATCGGACTGATCACCGCGGTCTGAGATCGGTCGTGGCTGATCGGGATCAGGGCTTGGATCGATCGCAGCCATCGTATCGTCGGTGATTGGACCGATCGCCGCTAACCGAGATCGGATGTGGCCGATCGGGATCAGGGCTTGGATCTATCGCAACCGTCGGATCGTCGGCGATCGGACCGATCGCCGTGGTCTAAGATCGGTCGTGGCTGATCGGGATTAGGGCTTGGATCGATCGCAACTGTCGGATTGTCGGCTATCGGACCGATCGCCGCGGTCCGAGATCGGTCGTGGCCGATCGTGATCAGGGCTTGGATCGATCGCAACCATCGGATGGTCGGCGATCGGACCGATCGCCGTGGTCTGAGATCGGTCGTGGCTAATCAGAATCAGGGCTTGGATCGATCGCAACCGTCGGATCATCGGTGATTTAGCCTCTGTCACTGCCGCCTCCAGATCTGCAATTCTGGTGACACACTGGCGGGTGGCTTCTTTGGCCGCATCCGTCTCAATGGAGGCTGAACTTAATTGGGTTTTTAAAACACACACCTCCAATTCTGCCACCTTCAGCTTCTCTTCGGCTACCCTTTGCTTCTCCTCGGCAACTTTCTGTTTTTCCTCAGCCACCTAAGCATTATCCAACTCATTGGCTGCGTGGCGCTGGGCAACTTCCAGTGCATATTCAGCCTTCTCGGCTCTCAGCCAGATGACATCAATTTCACCCTTTAGGGTGGCCCGGGTATCCTCCAGAGCCATCTCCGCCTTTTCCGCCTTGACTTGGAGGGACACCATCTCCTCCTGCGCTTGGTCGATAGCGGTGTCGCTCAAGGTCCAGAGGTTCTTCAGGGCGACTAGAGAGTTCAATGCCTGAAGGAAATGTCAAGGTGAGAAAGCTAAAAAAAAAAAAAAGAGAGAAAAGAGATGATAATTGAGCAGAAGCTCACCCAGAGATGCGCCACTGATGCTTCGCGGAAGAAGGTGACTCTCCCTGACTTCGGAGAAACTCTTGCACCTCAACCACCGTGGCTTCCTCCAAGGTCCGTTCAGCCCAGCGGCTGTGATTTGCTAACAGCGATTGGAAGGAAGGATCGACGCCCCTCTCTTCCCTTGGCGTTGGGCCTACAGAGGCAGATTCCGCCTCTGAACCTGCCACCTCCGACCCCTTGACTGGTGGAGGCGCTTCAGCTGTTGCCCCCATGGGGGGTAGGATAACTGCTGGAATCGTCACTACTGCCGCCGGAACTTGTTCCGCCTCTACGGCTTTGGGCAAGGGTGACGGTGCCCTTGCAATCCTCTCATGAGAAGGGTCGAGCAGAATAGCCGAAGGAGCCGAAGCTGAGGATTTTCCCTCTAGTTGACTCCGTTCTACCTCCTTGCCGGTCTCGGCCCTTGCCACTTCTGTCATGACGGGCTCGTCGCCTTGGGCCCTGGCCGCTTCGCATGTGTGCGAGGGTTCCATAGTTCTGGCCCCCTTGGCCTCGACCTCACCAGCGTCGGCCCTTTTAGGGCCGCTCTTTTTCAAAACCTTTGCACGCAGGGCTTCACGACTTCAGCCCCTCCAGTGTCGGCCCTCTCTGCGTCGGCCCTCCTCGGGACTTTAGCAATGGCCCTTCTTTGGGCAGGGGGCACGTCCCCTGCAACCTTCCTCTTCCTGGTGGCCGCTTGCTTGAGCTCATGAAGTGACGGCGCCATCCCTATACAGGCGGAGGATAGTTAAAAAAAAAAAAAAAAAAAAGAAGAGAGGAAGAGAAAAAGAAAAGAAGAAAAGCAAAGGGGGAAGAAGAGAAGCGAGTGATCAAGTGCTCACCCCTCGGGGGAATTAAACCGGTAAGACGAAGGTTCTCCTCGGATAAAAGCATATTACACCGAGGGATGTCGGCAGTCAGAAGCTGCCCAAACATCATCCGATCTCGTGGAAGGATGGAGGGATCCCTATTAGCATCAATGTTGGGTATCCCCCAGCTTCCACGAACCCCACCAATATCAGCAAAGAAGAATTTGTCCTTCCACCCTTTGACGGAAGTAGGAAGGCACAATTTGAGGATCCTATTAGACCTAGGGGTAAAGGACCACCAACCCGATTGCTTGCGAAGGGTGTAAAAGCTGCGGAATAAAGAGATACTGGCCTCAATGCCTTGCAAGTGGCAGAGTACCAGAAAACCGATGATGGTCCGGATTGAGTTGGGAACTAACTGGGAGGGAGTCAAAGAGTATCGGTCCAGGAGATTGAGAATAAAAGGGTGGATAGGCAACCGAAGCCCGGCCTTAAAAAAGGCTCCATACAAAGCAACCCTTCCGGAACTGGAGGAAGTTACCCTGTCATTGGGGGCAGGGTGGAACAAATGAAGGTCCGACGGGAAGCTATACTTGGCTTTTAGGTTTTTACTATGTCTTGAGCAGACATAGCGGAAGCAGTCCCCTCGGGGGACTCCTTGGCGGCCCTGGAAGGACCGGCAGCCATCGAATGGCTCCGGACGGAAATCCACCCACCAGCCGGACGACTCCCGGTTAGGGGACGACGGACTGGCCGCTGCTCCAGTGAAGAACAGTTAGGGGAAGGGGTAGACCATTGGCTTGGTAAGGAATCGGAAGTCTGAGAAGGGTTGTGGGAACCCCCCCAGGAACCAGAGATGGAGCAGGAAGGTGATGAAACCATAGGAACTAACCTGGAAAACTCGAGCCAAAAACAGAGCATGGGGAGAGGATGAACACGGGAGACAAATGGATGCTTGCGGACTCGAAAGGGGCAGCATCGTAAGAAATGGGGAGGATGGGAAGATAAGGGCGATTTTCCCTCATAATGCCATTTCAGATCACCCCATAATCGTCTGATCTGACCACACGTCCATCTTCAATTGGGAGGCGTTTCGACGGCCTGCCAACGCGAAAAACTCAAAAGACCACCGATAAAAAGGGAGGCATTAGCTTTATCACAATGATACCGCTCACCTTTTCGTAACGCTGCCCGAGGGAAATCCTCTCTAATCCCAACAAAGGCGAAATAATGACGCAAAAATCGGCCGCCTAGAGGATATTAACACCCCTTTCGCGGGTAAGTGAACGCTCACCCATCTCAGGGGTGGGGGGCATCTGATACGGCTGGCCACTTCCTCTGGGTGGTATTATCTTTTGCACGGTTTTTGAAATCAATGATGTGACAGCAAAACCCCTTTCGCGGGGCCTTCAGCGTCGGCCTCCAGCGTCGTCCCCAGCGCTAAGACTTTGGCTCCGGCCTCCAGCGTCGGCCACCAGCGTCGGCCCCAGCGCTGACTTTGGCTTCGGCCTCCAGCGTCGGCCACCAGCGATGGCCCCCAGCGTCGACTTTCAGTGTCGGCCCCCAGCGCTGAGACTGGCGCCGCCCTCCAGCGTCAGCTTCCAGCACCGGCCTCCAGCTCCGACTCCCAGCGTCGGCCTTCAGTATCTTTCACATGCACAATGACCAGTCTCATACAACGGATCCCGTGATCTAAGGTCTACTGCCGAGCACCTCGCTCGCCGAAATCACGGGCAAGTGTTAGCTCGATCGGCGGTTACCGCTATAAGCAGTCCTTATCCAGCAACAGCCCAACGACTTGCCATTCGATGAAACATCACAACAGGGAAGATTCGACGGTTCCAACAGAACGAGGTAAACGGGATCCCAGGCAGGTATAAAAAGAGGACCCGAGCTCCATGCGAGGGGGACTCTCTCTGGCTTCCTCTTTAAAAATTCCACTTAGACAATCTCCTTGTTCCACGACTCGCCGCTGACTTGGGCGTCGAGGGTCCCCACCGAAATACCGGCCCGGGACTTTTTTGCAGGCTCTAGAAGGAAGACGGCGACTTTTCTACGCTCACCAAATCCTAGCCCATTCGATGTTCATCACAAGTGAGTTGGCGGCAACAGATTGGCGCGCCAGGTAGGGGGGCAGTTCACACGGGAGGAAGACGAAAGTTCTCCCTGTGACCCCACCAATTTTGCAAGGGAAACGATGGTGACCACGCGAGCACAGGAGGCTTCCTCCAGTCAAGCAGCTGGACGCATTCCACGGGCTGAGCATTCGGAGGCCAATCTCCATGTTCCGCCCCCTGTGCAGATGAGCCAACTTGACCGGCTCGAAGCTCTGGCCCACCAGGTCCAGGATCTGACGACAATGGTCCGGGGGCTGCAAGAGCATCATTTGGCTGCTGCAACTCGGCCCCCTATGCTTGACGAAGGAATGCGGGGAACAGTCCAGTCTCACCAAGGTGGGACCCCGCCTGAGGTCTCCCACCGCTCACCCCCCGAACCTCATCACCGAGGGACCTCGAAGCGACGGCGGTCCCCTTCTCGCCACTCCGGTCGTTCCCACCACCGGCCGGAGGAAAGAGAGTCTAGGCGGGTGCGTTCTTTGCGCCGAAGATCTTCTTCAGCTCCTTCCTCTGATTCATCCCAAGATGGCACTCTTCGGAAAACCACCCGTCGGGCCGAGCAAAGGCTCGACGAGTATCACCGACGGTTGGACGAGCTCAGCCGCCGGATCACCGACCCTTACGGGACGGCTTATGAGCGCCGTCCCCCGCTTTCCCGTCATATCATGAAGGAGCCGGTCCCGCCCCGGTTCCGTCTCCCCCAACTGATCCATACGATGGGACGACGGATCCCCTTGACCACCTGGAGAGCTACAAGGTCCTTATGCAGGTCCAGGGAGCAACGGACTCCCTTTTATGCATCGCCTTTCCGGCCACTCTCCGGAAAGCGGCGCGCTCGTGGTACTCCCGCTTGCCCCCGCGCAGCATCAACTCATTTCAGCAGCTCGAGCGATCTTTCCTGGCTCACTTTGATGCCTGTCGAAAGATCCCGCGAGTGGCAGATAGCCTCTTTGCTGTTCAGCAGAGGAGTGGCGAGACCTTGAAGGATTTCGTCGCTCGATTTAAGGAGGCGGCGTTGGAGGTATACAACCTGGAAGATTTCGTGGCCACTTTGGCCCTGAAACGAGGACTTTGCCCATCTAGGTTCTCGTATTCCCTGGATAAGAAGCCTCCGAGTTCCTATGCTGAGCTTCTGAGCCGAGCCCAAAAGTACATCCATGCCGATGAGGTGGATTCTTCTAGGAGGAAAGTTGACAAGAACATTAGTAATAAACCACCGCCTACTGAACACGCCGGTGCACGACCTCGTAAGCCCAAGCCTCCACGCCGTCCAGATCGCCGACCACAGACACTGGTTCCTAAGGAGCAATTCACCCCCCTCATGGCTCCCATCTCTCACATCCTGCTGGAGATAGAGGAGGAACCTTATTTCAAGCGTCCGACTCCCTTGAAGTCTGGGGCCCCCCGCAACAAGGAGTTTTATTGCCGGTACCACCGAGACTACGGCCACGACACCGAGGATTGCCATCATCTGAAAAAGGCCATTGAGGAGCTGGTTCAGCAGGGCCACCTAAGCAAATTTGTTCGACGGGGAAATCTCCCCGCGTCGGGCCCCCCGGTGCCTCCGAGTCACTCGGCTGGCGTGGATAATGCTCCAACTGAAAAGACTATAGCTATGATTTCCTAGGGAGCGGATGGTGGTTCGAAGAGGCAGCGAGAGGGAATAGACTCTGTAATTCCTTTCTTCGGAAAGGATCTAGAGGGGGTAATTAATAAACATGACGACAGCGTCGTGGTGTCCATGACTATAGCCAAACATCCTGTAAAAAGAATTTTAATTGATAGTGGGAGCTCTATGGATGTCTTGAGCTATGAGGCTTTTGTTCGGATGAACTTGTCAAGGTCTTTACTCCGACCCGTTGCCACACCGCTAATGGGTTTCACGGGAGATTCAGTGAGTGTCGAGGGGAAATTGCCCTCCCGGTCACGGCTGGAACCCCTCCATGTCAGAGCACTATGGTTATAAATTTCCTGGTGGTCCGGGTCCCACTGGCTTACAATGCTATCTTGGGAAGACCAGGGTTGAATCTGCTGGATGTCGTAATCTCCACTAAGAGGTTATTGGTAATGAAGGGGTCGGAGAAATGAAAGGGGAGCAAAGCCCACTTCCGCCTTGCTACCATTTGTCTCCCAGCCCGCTGAACGCGGCGTCGGCGATAGCCTCTGAGTCACTCGATCCTCGGGAGTTGGGAAGAAGGGGAGAGCCGGCAGAGCACCTTCTAACCCTCCCCTTGGGTGATGACCCGGCAAGGACTGTTCAGGTGGGGGCATTGCTCCCAGAGGAAGCATGCCATCAACTTCTTACTTTCCTGCGTGCCAACACTGACGTCTTCGCATGGTCATCCTCAGACATGCCGAGCGTCCCTGAAGAATAATCACCCATCGACTTAACCTCAAGCCAGAGTGTCGGCCGGTCCGACAGAAAAAAAGAAACTTTGCTCTAGACAGACAGAAAGCTATCGACGAGGAGATCCGTAAGTTAATGGCTGCGGGCCATATTCGGGAGGTCCACTACCCCGAATGGTTAGCTAATGTGGTGCTAGTCCGCAAGACCAATGGAAGCTGGAGAATGTGTATATTTCACCGACCTCAACAAGGCATGCCCTAAAGACAGCTTTCCCCTGCCCCGAATCGATCAACTGGTGGACGCTACATCCGGCCATGAGGTCCTTAGCTTCATGGATGCTTTCTCTGGATACAACCAGATTCGGATGAATCCAGCGGATGAAGAAGCAACCTCCTTCATAACTGAGAAAGGGTTATATTGCTACAAGGTAATGCCTTTCGGGTTAAAGAATGCGGGAGCCACTTACCAGAGGCTGATGAACAAGGTTTTCGAAGGTCAGATAGGACGTAACATGGAAGTGTACATGGACGACATGTTGACAAAAAGCGTTCATGCCATTGACCACATCGCGGATCTAACGGAAACTTTTGACAACCTTCGCCGGTACCAGATGAAGCTGAACCCTTGTAAGTGCGCATTTGGGGTGACAGCCAGGAAGTTCTTGGGCTTCATGGTAACCCGGAGGGGGATCGAAGCAAACCCAGACAAAGTCCAAGCCATCTTGGACATGAGGACCTCCTGCCAATAAGAAGGAAATACAGCGCCTGATAGGAAGGGTAGCCGCCCTAAGCCGCTTCCTATCCAAGTCTGCTGAAAGGTGTCTACCTTTCTTCAAGGCGCTTCGCAGAGTCAACAAGTTCGAATGGACGAAAGAATGCCAGGAGGCGTTCGAAGGTTAAAGGAATTCTTATCTACCCCGCCACTGCTAGCCAAGCCGACGGGTGGAGAAGAACTCCTTCTATACCTTGCGGCCTCTACTGAAGCTGTTAGCTCTGTGCTAGTCCGTGTGGACACTGATGGCACACAAAGGCCCGTATACTATACGAGTAAGGTGCTTCACGATGCAGAGACCCGATATTCAAATATGGAGAAGATCATCTTTGCATTGATCGTGTCTGCCCAGCGTCTGCGGCCGTACTTCCAAGCCCACCCGATCGCGGTGATCACAGACCAACCTCTGAAGATAGTTCTGGCTCGCCCAGATACTTCCGACCGGCTGGCGAGGTGGCCCTCAAGCTGGGGGAGTTTGATCTATCTTTCCCCCCGTTCGGCCATGAAGTCTCAAGTCTTGGCAGATTTTTTGGTCGAATGTACTTGGGGAACGGAGCAACCTAAAGAACCTCCTACGGACACTCAGCCCCTCGGAACCAGTGATGATGAGTGGGTCCTTCATGTGGATGGGGCATCGAATTCTCAAGGGAGCGGAGCAGGCCTCATCTTGGCCAACTCGGATGGGGTTGTGACTGAGTGTGCACTTCGCTTCCTCTTTCCAGCCACTAATAATCAGGCGGAATATGAAGCTTTGTTATCCGGTGTGAGATTGGCTCGAGAGCTTGGGGTGAAACGCCTTAGGGCATTCACCGACTCCCAACTGGTTGCTGGCCAGATTACAAAGGAGTACGAGGCAAGGGATCCCATCATGGCCCGCTACTTAGATATGGTGTACTCGCTGGTTTCCCCCTTTACTCACTTCAGCGTCAGCTACATTCCTCGACAGGAGAATGCTAGAGCCGACGCCTTATCCCGTCTTGCCGCCTCAGCTGATGGGATGTTGGGAAAGGCTTATGTGGAGCACTTAGAAGCCCCGAGTATTGATGTACCAAGAAAAACTTTACCAGTGGAGCAGGAGCCCTCCTGGATGGACGCCTATGTCCGGTACTTTACTGAGGGTACCCTCCCAGAAGACCCTGCCGAAGCTAGGAAACTTAAAAGACGGGCCCAAAGTTTTTCATATGGAGGGAAAGCTCTACCGAAGGTCATTCTCATACCCTATCCTCAGGTGTGTCGGTCCCACCGACGCCAATTATATTCTGCGGGAGATACACGAAGGGATATGCGGAAGCCATCTGGGGGCAGGGCTCTTGCATATAAAGCTCTACGTCAGGGGTATTATTGGCTGACAATGAAGGAGGATGCATCCGAACTCGTTAAGAGGTGTGACAGCTGCCAGCGTCATGCCAACATCCAACATCAGCCGCGTCCCAGCTGACCCCTCTAGCTGCACCATGGCCCTTCGCACAGTGGGGCATGGACATCCTGGGACCGTTCCCTCCTGCCTCCGGACAACGCAAGTTCCTAGTGGTGGCCGTCGACCATTTTACTAAATGGATCGAGGCGGAAGCTCTTGCCAAGATCACGGAAGCCAAAATAAGGACTTTCTTCTGGAAGTCTGTGGTGTGCTGGTTTGGGCTACCGTACACCCTCGTTACAGACAACGGCCGACAGTTTGATAACACGGCCTTCCGGGAATTCTGTGATGGCCCGGGCATCCATCATCGATTCACCTCAGTAGGGCATCCCCAAACCAACGGCGCAGCCGAGGTGACCAATCGCATCATCCTCCAAGGACTCAGGGCTCGGCTAGATAGCTGCAAAGGGCGCTGGGTGGAAGAACTTTCCAGTGTGCTGTGGGCCTACCACACGACGCCGCGGGCACCTACTGGGGAAACCCCTTTCAGCTTGGTCTTTGGGACCGAGGCGGTCATCCCAGTGGAAATAGGAGCTCCCAGTCCCCGGACGGAATTATACCACGAAGAAAGCAACTCAAACCAGCTGAGGGCTGATCTGGATTTGGTGGAAGAATTGCGAGACCAAGCACAGCTTCGCATGGCAGCGCTCCGTCAGCGAGCGGCCAAGTACTACAACGCTCGGGTGCGACCCAAGACATTCCGTCCTGGAGACCTCGTTCTGCGAAGAGCTGAAATATCAAAGCCGACAGAGGGGGCAAGCTGGCACCAAAATGGGAAGGACCATACCATGTCAAGGAGGTACTACACCATGGGGCATACAAAGTCGAAGAGCTAGACGGGAAACCGCTCCCTCGCACTTGGAACGCCGACAACTTACGCCGGTACTACCAATAGAACACTATCGTCATTAATTTGAATCTATTTAATAAATGAATGATCACCATGTTCACTTACTTTTGGATGAGTATGTTAACGCCAAAGACCGGCGCCCAACATCGGCGATAAAGACCAACTCCGCGTTGGCACCAAAGACCGGATCCGTTCCGGCAGCTAAAGACCGGCGCCCAGCGTCGGCGATAAAGACCAACTCTGTGTTGGCACCAAAGACCGGATCCGCTCCAGCAGCTAAAGACCGGTGCCCAGCATCAGCAACAAAGACCAACTCCGCGTTGGCACCAAAGATCGGATCCGTTCCGACAGCTAAAGACCGGCGCCCAGCGTCAGCAATAAAGACCAACTCCGCGTTGGTACCAAAGACCGGATTCGTTCCGGCAGCCAAAGACCGGCGCCCAGCGTCGGCGATAAAGACCAACTCCACGTTGGCACCAAAGATTGGCGCCCATCGTCGGCAATAAAGACCAGCGCCCAGCGTCGGCAAGAAAGACCAACTCCGAGTTGGCACCAAAGACCGGCGCCCGGTGTCGACAATAAAGACCGGCGCCCGGCGTCGGCAATAAAGACTGGCGCCCAGCGTCGGCAACAAAGACCAACTCCGCGTTGGCACCAAAGACCAGATCCGTTCCGGCAGCCAAAGACCGGTGCCCAGCGTCGGCGATAAAGACCAACTCCACGTTGGCACCAAAGACCGGTGCCCAGCGTCGGCAACAAAGACCAACTCCGAGTTGGCACCAAAGACCGGCGCCCGGCGTCGGCAATAAGGACCGGCGCCCAGCGTCGGCAACAAAGATCAACTCCGCGTTGGCACCAAAGATCAGATCCATTTCGGCAGCCAAAGACCGGCGACCAGCGTCGGCAACAAAGACCAACTCCGCGTTGGCACCAAAGACCGGATCCATTCCGGTAGCCAAAGACTGGTGCCCAGCATCGGCAATAAAGACCAACTCCACGTTGGCACCAAAGACTGGCACCCAGCGTCGGCAATAAAGACCGGTGCCCAGCGTCGGCAACAAAGACCAACTCTGAGTTGGCACCAAAGACCGGCGCCCGGCGTCGGCAATAAAGACCGGCGCCCAGCGTCGGCAACAAAGACCAACTCCGTGTTGGCACCAAAGACCGGATCCATTCCGGCAGCCAAAGACCGGCGCCCAGCGTCGGCGATAAAGACCAACTCCGCGTTGGCACCAAAGACCGGCGCCCAGCGTCGGCAATAAAGACTGGCGCCCAGCGTCGGCAACAAAGACTGGCGCCCAGCATCGGCAACAAAGACCAACACTGAGTTGGCACCAAAGACCGGTGCCCGGCGTCGGCAATAAAGACCGGCGCCCAGCGTCGGCAACAAAGACCAACTCCGCATTGGCACCAAAGACCGGATCTGTTCCGGCAGCCAATGACCGGCGCCCAGCGTCGGCGATAAAGACCAACTCCGCGTTGGCACCAAAGATCGGCGCCCAGCTTTGGCAATAAAGACCGGCGCCCAGCGTCGGCAACAAAGACCAACTCTGAGTTGGCACCAAAGACCGGCGCCCAGCGTCGGCAATAAGGACTGGCGCCCAGCGTCGGCAACAAAGACCAACTCTGCGTTGGCACCAAAGATCGGATCCGTTTCGGCAGCCAAAGACCGACGCCCAGCGTCGGCGATAAAGATCAACTCCGCGTTGGCACCAAAGATCGGCACCACATCGGCTTATTAAAGATCAACTCCGCGTTGGCACCAAAGACTGGCTTTGTGTCGGCATATTAGACATTGGCGCCCCGCATCGGCACTAAAGCTGACTCAGATGAAATTGACTATGACCAAAGGTGCACAGTAAGAAAAAAAAAATATATTCATTGATAGCTAAAAGGCTACAAAGTTGCCGACTCAAGTCAGGCACAGATTGATACAAAAGAAAAACTAAAGCTATTAAAGGTCATCCGGGGCCGGGACATCATCCTCAGGAACGTCATCAGGCTTCAGTCCCTCAATCTCCTCTAAGTCGTAGAGTTCCTGAATTTTATCCTTGCAGTCTTGAAAGCCGGCGTCATAAGCAAGTGCCGCTGACTCGGCCACCTCCTTGTCGAAGGCTTTGGACTTTCTAAAATCTTCTACAGCCTCGGCAACTCTTTTTTCAGCCTCGAGAGCTCTTTTCTCGGACTCAATGGCCCCCCTTTGGGCCTCTGTCACTGCCGCCTCCAGATCTACAATTATGGTGACACACTGGCGGGTGGCTTCTTTGGCCGCATCCGTCTCAATGGAGGCTGAACTTAATTGGGTTTTAAAACACACACCTCCAATTCTTCCACCTTCAGCTTCTCTTCGGCTGCCCTTTGCTTCTCCTCGGCAACTTTCTGTTTTTCCTCAGCCACCTGAGCATTATCCAACTCATTGGCTGCGCGGCGCTGGGCAACTTCCAGTGCATATTCAGCCTTCTTGGCTCTCAGCCAGATGACATCAATTTCACCCTTTAGGGTGGCCCGGGTATCCTCCAGAGCCATCTCCGCCTTTTTTGCCTTGACTTGGAGGGACACCATCTCGTCCTGCGCTTGGTCGATAGCGGTGTCGCTCAAGGTCCAGAGGTTCTTCAGGGCGACTAGAGAGTTCAATGCCTGAAGGAAATGTCAAGGTGAGAAAGCTAAAAAAAAAAAAGAGATAAAAGAGATGATAATTGAGCAGAAGCTCACCCAGAGATGCGCCACTGATGCTTCGCGGAAGAAGGTGACTCTCCCCTGACTTCGGAGAAACTCTTGCACCTCAACCACCGTGGCTTCCTCCAAGGTCCGTTCAGCCCAGCGGCTGTGATTTGCTAACAGCGATTGAAAGGAAGGATCGACGCCCCTCTCTTCCCTTGGCGTTGGGCCTACAGAGGTAGATTCCGCCTCTGAACCTGCCACCTCCGACCCCTTGACTGGTGGAGGCGCTTCAGCTGTTGCCCCCATGGGGGGCAGGATAACTGCTGGAATCGTCACTACTGCCGCCGGAACTTGTTCTGCCTCTACGGCTTTGGGCAAGGGTGATGGTGCCCTTGCAATCCTCTCAGGAGAAGGGTCAAGCAGAATAACCGGAGGAGCTGAAGCTGAGGATCTTCCCTCTAGTTGACTCCGTTCTACCTCCTTGCCGGTCTCGGCCCTTGCCACTTCTGTCATGACGGGCTCGTCGCCTTGGGCCCTGGCCGCCTCGCATGTGTGCAAGGGTTCCGCAGTTCTGGCCCCCTTGGCCTCGACCTCACCAGCGTCGGCCCTTTTAGGGCCGCTCTTTTCAAAACCTTTGCACGCAGGGGCTTCACGACTTCAGCCCCTCCAGTTGGCCCTCTCTGCGTCGGCCCTCCTCGGGACTTTAGCAATGGCCCTTCTTTGGGCAGGGGGCACATCCCCTGCAACCTTCCTCTTCCTGGTGGCCGCTTGCTTGAGCTCATGAAGCGACGGCGCCATCCCTATACAGGCGGAGGATAGTTAAAAAAAAAAAAAGAAGAGAGGAAGAGAAAAAGAAAAGAAGAAAAGCAAAGGGGGAAGAAGAGAAGCGAGTGATCAAGTGCTCACCCCTCGGTGGAATTAAACCGGCAAGATGAAGGTTCTCCTCGGATAAAAGCATATTACACCGAGGGATGTCGGCAGTCAGAAGCTGCCCAAACGTCATCCGATCTCGTGGAAGGATGGAGGGATCCCTATTAGCATCAATGTTGGGTATCCCCCAGCTTCCACGAACCCCACCAATATCAGCAAAGAAGAATTTGTCCTTCCACCCTTTGACGGAAGTAGGAAGGCACAATTTGAGGATCCTATTAGACCTAGGGGTAAAGGACCACCAACCCGATTGCTTGCGAAGGGTGTAAAAGCTACGGAATAAAGAGATACTGGCCTCAATGCCTTGCAAGTGGCAGAGTACCAGAAAACCGACGATGGTCCGGATTGAGTTGGGAACTAACTGGGAGGGAGTCAAAGAGTATCGGTCCAGGAGATTGAGAATAAAAGGGTGGATAGGCAACCGAAGCCCGGCCTTAAAAAAGGCTCCGTACAAAGCAACCCTTCCGGAACGGGAGGAAGTTACCCTGTCATTGGGGGCAGGGTGGAACAAATGAAGGTCCGACGGGAAGCTATACTTGGCTTTTAGGTTTACTATGTCTTGAGCAGACATAGCGGAAGCAGTCCCCTCGGGGGACTCCTTGGCGACCCTGGAAGGACCGACAGCCATCGAATGGCTCCGGACGGAAATCTGCCACCAGCCGGACGACTCCCGGTTAGGGGACGACGGACTGGCCGCTGCTCCGGTGAAGAACGGTTAGGGGAAGGGGTAGACCATTGGCTTGGTAAGGAATCGGAAGTCTGAGAAGGGTTGTGGGAACCCCCCAGGAACCAGAGATGGAGCAGGAAGGTGATGAAACCATAGGAACTAACCTGGAAAACTCGAGCCAAAACAGAGCACGGGGAGAGGATGAACACGGGAGAAAAATGGATGCTTGTGGACTCGAAAGGGGGCAGCAGCGTAAGAAATGGGGAGGATGGGAAGATAAGGGCGATTTTCCCTCATAACGCCATTTCAGATCACCCCACAATCGTCCGATCTGACCACGCGTCCATCTTTAATTGGGAGGCATTTCGACGGCCTGCCAACGCGAAAAACTCGAAAAGACCACCGATAAAAAGGGAGGCATTAGCTTTATCACAATGATACCACTCGCCTTTTCGTAACACTGCCCGAGGGAAATCCTCTCTAATCCCAACAAAGGCGAAATAATGACACGAAAACAGGCCGTCTAGAGGATATTAACACCCCTTTCGCGGGTAAGTGAACGCTCACCCATCTCAGGGGCGGGGGGGCATCTGATACGGCTGGCCACTTCCTCTGGGTGGTATTATTTTTTGCACGATTTTTGAAAGCAATGATGTGACAGCAAAACCCCTTTCGCGGGGCCTTCAGCGTCGGCCACCAGCGTCGGCCCCAGCGCTAAGACTTTGGCTCCGGCCTCCAGCGTCGGCCCCAGCGCTAAGACTTTGGCTCCGGCCTCCAGCGTCAGCCTTCAGCGTCGGCCACCAGCGTCGGCCCCAGCACTGACTTTGGCTCCGGCCTCCAGCGTCGGCCTTCAGCGTCGGCCACCAACGATGGCCCCCAGTGTCGACCTTCAGCGTCGGCCCCCAGCGCTGAGACTGGCGCCGCCCTCCAGCGTCAGCTTCCAGCGCCGGCCTCCAGCTCCGACTCCCAGCATTGGCCTTCAGTATCTTTCACATGCACAATGACCAGTCTCATACAATGGATCCCGTGATCTAAGGTCTACTGCCGAGCACCTCGCTCACCGAAATCATGGGCAAGTGTTAGCTCGATCGGCGATTACCGCTATAAGCGGCCCTTATCCAGCAACAGCCCAACGACTTGCCGTTCGATGAAACATCACAACAGGGAAGATTCGACGGTTCCAACAGAACGATAAATGAGATCCCAAACAGGTATAAAAAGAGGACCCGAGCTCCATGCGAGGGGGACTCTCTCTGGCTTCCTCTTTAAAAATTCCACTTAGACAATCTCCCTGTTCCACGACTCGCTGACTTGGGCGTCGGAGGGTCCCCGCCGAAAATACCGGCCCGGGACTTTTTTTGCAGGCTCTAGAAGGAAGACGGCGACTTTTCTACGCTCACCACAATCCTAGCCCATTCGACGTTCATCACAAGTGAGTTGGCGGCAACAGTGGCCAATCGGGATCAGGGCTTGGATCGATCGCAACAGTCGGATCGTCAGCGATCGAACTGATTGCCGCAATTCGAGATTGGTCATGGCCGATCGGGATCGATCAGGGTTTGGATCGATCGCAACCGTCGGATCATCGGCTATCGGACCGATCGCTGCGGTCCGAGATCGGTCGTGGCCGATCGGGATCAGTGCTTGGATCAATCGCAACCAACGGATTATCGGCGATCGGACCGATCGCCGCTAACCGAGATCGGTTGTGGCCGATCGGGATCAGGGATTGGATCGATCGCAACCGTCGGATCGTCGATGATTGGAACAATCGCCGCGGTCCAAGATTGGTCGTAGCCAATCGGGATTAGGGCTTGGATCGATTGCAACCATCCGATCGTCGGGGATCGGACCGATCGCCGCGGTCCGAAATCGGACGTGGCCGATCGGGATCGATCAGGGCTTGGATCGATCACAACAGTCAGATCATCGGCGATCGGACCGATCGCCGCGGTCTGAGATCGGTCGTGGTCGATCGGGATCAGGGCTTGGATCGATCGCAACCGTCGATCATCAGCGATCGGACCGATCGCCGCGGTCCGAGATCGGTCATGGCTGATCAGGATTGATCAGGGCTTGGATCGATCACAACCGTCGGATCGTCGGTGATCGAACCGATCGCCGTGGCCCAAGATCGGTCGTGGCCGATCGGGATCGATCAGGGCTTGGATCGATCACAACCGTCGGATTGTCGGTGATCGAACCAATCGCCGCGTCCCAAGATAGGTCGTGGCCGATTGAGATTAGGGCTTGGATCGATCGCAACTGTCCGATCGTCGGCGATCGGACCGATCGCCGCGGTTCGAGATCGATCGTGGCCGATCGGTATCAGGGCTTGGATCGATCGCAACCGTCAGATCGTCGGCGATCGGACCGATCGCCGTGGTCCGAGATCGATCGTGGCCGATCGGAATAAGGGCTTGGATCGATCGCAACCGTCAGATCGTCGGCGATCGGACCGATCGCCGCGGTCCGAGATCGGTCGTGGCCGATCAGGATTGATCAGGGCTTAGATCGATCACAACCGTCGGATCGTCGGCTATCGAAGTGATCACCGTGGTCCAAGATCGGTCGTGGCCGATCGGGATAGCGCTTGGATCGATCGCAACCGTCGGATAGTCTGCGATCAGACCGAACGCCATGGTCCGAGATCGGTCATCGCCGATC
The DNA here is from genome assembly GCA_900491605.1 of Calamus simplicifolius. Classification (NCBI taxonomy): domain Eukaryota; kingdom Viridiplantae; phylum Streptophyta; class Magnoliopsida; order Arecales; family Arecaceae; genus Calamus; species Calamus simplicifolius. Next base: position 500,663 of record UESW01004957.1, on the reverse strand, counting down.
GGGATCAGGGCTTGGATCGATAGCAACCGTCGGATCGTCGGTGATCGGAACGAATGCTACGGTCCGAGATCAGTCATGGCCGATCGGGATCAGGGATTGGATCGATCGCAACCGTCGGATCTTCGACGATCGGACCGATCGCCGCGGTCCGAGATCGGTCGTGGCCAATCTGGATCAGGGCTTGGATCGATCGCAACCATCGGATCATCGGCGATCGGACCAATCGCCGCTAACCGAGATCGGTTGTGGTCGAAAGGGATCACGGCTTGGATCGATCGCAACCGTCGGATCGTCAGCGATCGGACCGATCACCGCAGTCCGAGATCGGTCGTGGCTGATCAGGATTAGGGCATGGATCGATCGCAACCATCGGATCGTCGGCGATCGGACCGACCGCCGCGGTCCGAGATCGGTCGTGGCTGATCGGGATCGATCGGGGCTTGGATCGATCGCAACCATCGGATCATCGGCGATCAGACCGATTGCTGCGGTCCGAGATCGGTCCTGGCCGATCGGGATCAGGGCTTGGATCGATCGCAACCGTCGGATCGTCGGCGATCGGACCGATAGCCGCGGTCCGAGATCGGTCGTGGCCGATCGGGATCGATCAGGGCTTGGATCGAGCACAACAGTTGGATCGTCGGTGATCGGACCGATCGCCGCGGTCCGAGATCGGCCTGGTCGATCGGGATCGATCAGGGCTTGGATCGATCGCAACCGTCGGAACGTCGGCGATCGAACCGATCGCTGCGGTCCGAGATCGGTCGTGGCCAATCGGGATCAGGGATTGGATCGATCGCAACCGTCGGATCGTCGGTGATCCGACCGATCGCCGCGGTCCGAGATTGGTCGTGGCCGATCGGGATCAGGGCTTGGATCGATCGCAACCGTCGGATCGTCGGCGATCAGACCGATCGCCGCGGTCCGAGATCGGTCGTGGCCGATCAGGATCGATCAGGGCTTGGATCGATCGCAACCGTCGGATCGTCGTCGATCGGACCGATCACCGCGGCCCGAGATCGGTCTTGGCCGATCCGGATCAGGGCTTGGATAGATCGCAACCGTTGGATTGTCGGCGATCGAAACGATCGACGCGGTCCGAGATAGGTCGTGGCAGATCGGGATTGATCAGGGATTGGATCGATCGCAACCGTTGGATCATCGGCGATTGGACCGATCGCCGTGGCCCAAGATCGGTCATGGCCGATTAGGATCAGGGCTTGGATCAATCGCAACCGTCCGATCGTCGGTGATCGGACCATCGCCGCGGTCCGAGATCGGTCATGGTCGATCAGGATCAGGGCTTGGATCGATCGCAACCGTTGGATCGTCGACGATCGGACGGATCGCTGTGGTCCAAGATCTGTCGTGGCCGATCGGGATCAGGGCTTGGATCGATCGCAACCATCGGATCGTCGGTGATCGAACGATCGCCACAGTCCGAGATCGGTCGTGGTCGATCGGGATTAAGGCTGGGATTGATCGCAACCGTCGGATCATCGTCGATCGGATCAATAGCCGCGGTTCAAGATCGGTCATGGCCGATCGGGATTAGGGCTTGGATCGATCGCAACCATCGGATCATCGGCGATCGGACTGATCTCCACGGTCCGAAATCGGTCGTGGCCAATCGGGATCGATCAGGGCTTGGATCGATCGCAACCATCAGATCGTCGGCGATCAGACCGATCGCCGCGGTCAGAGATCGGTCATGGCCGATCAGGATCAGGGCTTGGATCGATCGCATCCGGCGGATCATCGGCGATCGGATGATCGCCGCAGTCCGAGATCGGTTGTGGACGATCGGGATCAGGGCTTGGATCGATCACAATCGTCGAATCATCGACGATCGGACCGATCGCCGCGGTCCGAGATCGGTTGTGGCCAATCGGGATCTGGGCTTGGATCGATCGCAAACCGTCGGATCGTCGGAGATCAGACCGATCGCCACGGTCCGAGATTGATCGTGGCCGATCAGGATCGATCAGGGCTTGGATCGATCGCAACCATCGGATCGTCGGCGATCGGACTGATCGCTGCGGTCCATGATCGATCGTTGCCGATCGGGATCAGGGCTTGGATCGATCGCAACCGTGGGATCGTCGGCGATCGGACCGATCGCTGCTGTCCGAGATCGGTCGTGGCCGATCGAGATAAGGGCTTGGATCGATCGCAACCGTCGGATCGTTGGCGATCAGACCGATCGCCGCGGTCCGAGATCAGTCGTGATCGATCGGGATCGATCAGGGCATGGATCGATCGCAACCGTCGGATCGTCGGCTATCGGACCAATCACCACGGTCCGAGATCGGTCGTGGCCGATCGGGATCAAGGCTTGGATCGATCGCAACCGTCAGATCGTCAACGATCGAACCGATCGCCGGGGTCTGAGATCGGTCGTGGCCGATTGGGATTAAGGCTTGGATCGATCGCAACCGTTGGATCGTCGGTGATCGGACCGATCGCCGCAGTCTGAGATTGATCGTGGCCGATCGGGATTAGGGCTTGGATCGATTGCAACCATCGGATCGTCGGCGATCGGACCGATCGCCGCGGTACGAGATCGGTCGTGACCGATCGGTATCAGGGCTTGGATCGATCGTAATCGTCAGATCATCGACGATCGGACCGATCGCCGTAGTCCGAGATCGATCGTGGCCGATCGGGATCAGGGCTTGGATCGATCGCAACCGTCGGATCATCGGCGATCGGATCGATCGCCGCGGTCGAAGATCGGTCGTGGCCAATCAGGAGCAGGGCTTGGATTGATCGCAACCGTCGGATCGTCGGCGATCGGACCGATCGCTGCGGTCCGAGATCTGTCGTGGCCGATCAGGATCAGGGATTGGATCGATCGCAACCATTGGATCGTCGGCGATTGGACCGATCGCCGCGGTCCGAGATCGGTCGTGGTTGATCGGGATCGATCAGGGCTTGCATCGATCGCAATCGTCGGATCGTCGGCGATCGGACCGATCGCCGCGGTCCGAGATCGGTCGTTGCCGATCGGGATCAGGGCTTGGATCGATCACAACCGTTGAATCATTGGCGATCGGACCGATCGCCGTCGGTCGTGACCTATCGGGATCAGGGCTTAGATCGATCGCAATCGTCGGATCGTCGGCGATCGGACCGATCGCCGCTAATCGAGATCGGTTGTGGCCAAAAGGGATCATGGCTTGGATTGATCGCAACCGTCGGATCGTCAGCGATCGGACCGATCGCCGTGGCTCTAGATCGGTCGTGGCTGATCGGGATTAGGGCTTGGATCGATCGCAACCGCCGGATCGTCGGCGACCGGACCGATCGCCGTGGTCCAAGATCGGTCGTGGCTGATCGGGATCGATCGGGGCTTGGATCGATCGCAACCGTAGGATCGTCGGCGATCAGACCGATTGCCGCAGTCCGAGATCGGTCATGGCCGATCGGGATCAGGGCTTGGATTGATCGCAATCATCGGCGATCGGACCGATCACCGCGGTCCGAGATCGGTCGTGGCCGATCGGGATCGATCAGGGCTTGGATCGATCGCAACCGTAGGATCGTCGGTGATTGAACCGCGGTTTGAGATCGGTCATGGCCGATCAGGATCAATCAGTGCTTGGATCGATCGCAACCGTCGGATCGTCGCTGATCGGACCGATCGCTGTGGTCTGAGATCGATCGTGGCCGATCAGGATCAGGGCTTGGATTGATCGCAACCGTCGGATCGTCGGCGATCGGACCGATCGCCGCGGTTCGAGATCGGTCGTATGATACGGCTGACGGTTTCCCCGGGATAGTATTATCTTCCGCACGACTTTCGAAAGCAATGATGTGACAACGTAACCCAAAGCCACCAGCGTCGGCCCCCAGCGTCGGCCCCCAGCGTCGGTCCCCAGCGTCAGCCTTCAGCATCGGCCCTCAGCGTCGGCTCCAGCGTCGGCCCTCAGCGACGGCCCTCAGCGTCGGCCTCAGCGTTGGCCCTCAGCGTCGGCCCTCAGCGTCGGCCCTCAGCGTCGGCCCTCAGCATTGGCCCTCAGCGTCGGCCCTCAGCGTCGGCCCTCAGCGTCGGCCCTCAGCATTGGCCCTCAGCGTCGCCCTCAGCCCTCAGCGTCGGCCCTCAGCGTCGGCCCTCAGCATCGGCCCTTAGCGTCGGCCCCAAAAGATCACTATGCGTTGGCACCAGTGGCCAAGACCCCGCGATTTAAGGTCTACTGCCGAACAGTCTGTTTACCTAAATCGGCGGGCAGGTCTCAGCCCGATCAACAGTTACCGCTATAAGCGGCCCCTATCCCGCATCAGTCCAACAACTTACCGTTCGATGAAGCAGATTCGACGGTTCCAACAGGCCAAGATATACGGGATTCCCAACAGGTATAAAGGGAGGACCCGAGCTCCATTGAGGAGGGGACTCTCTCTCTGAAAAACTTCCACTAGAATAAGAAAAGATTAAGATTCCTGTTCGACGACTCACTAACTTGGGCGTCGGAGGGTCCCCGCCGGAACTACCGGCCCGGGACTTTTTGCAGGCTCCAGGAGGAAGACGGTGATCTCTCTGCACACCCGGTGACCCTAATCCGTCCGACGTTCATCACACGTGATTCGCCCGCAACAGTGGCCGATCGGGATCAGGGCTTGGATCGATCGCAACCGTTGGATCGTCGGTGATCGGACCGATCATCGCGGTCCGAGATCGGTCGTGGCCGATCGGGATCGATCAGGGCTTGCATCGATCGCAATTATCGGATCGTCGACGATCGGACTGATCGCTGCGTTCCGAGATCAGTTGTGGCCGATCGGGATCAGGGCTTGGATCGATCGCAACCATCGGATCGTCGGCAATCGGACCGATCGCCATGGTCCGAGATAGGTCGTGACCTATCGGGATCGATCAGGGCTTAGATCGATCGCAACCGTCAAATCATCGGCGATCGAACCGATCACCGCGGACCGAGATCGATCGTGGCCGATCGGGATCAGGGTTTGGATCCATCGCAACCGTCAGATCGTCGGCGATCGGACCGATCGCTGCGGTCCGAGATCAGTCGTGGCCTATCGGGATTAGGGCTTGGATCGATCGCAACCGTCGGATCGTCGGGGATCGAACCGATCGCCGCGGTCCAAGATCGGTCATGGCCGATCGGGATTAAGGTTTGGATCGATCGCAACCGTCGGATCGTCAGCGATCGGATCGATCGCTGTGGTCCGAGATCGGTCGTGGCCGATCGGGATTAGGGCTTGGATCGATCGCAACCATCGGATCATCGGCGGTCCAAAATCGATGGTGGCCGATCGGGATCGATCATGGCTTAGATCGATCGCAACCATCGGATCGTCGGTGATCGGACCGATCGCCGCGGTCTGAGATCGATCGTGGCTGAACGGTATCAGGGTTTGGATCGATCGCAACCGTCAGATTGTCGGTGATCGGACTGATCGCCGTGGTCTGAGATCGATCGTGGCCGATCGGGATCAGGGCTTGGATCGATCACAACCGTCGGATCGTCAACGATCGGACCGATCGCCGTGGTCAGAGATTAGTCTGGCCGATCAGGATCAGGGCTATGATCGATCGCATCCGGCGGATCATCAGCGATCGGACCGATCGCCGCGGTCTGAGATCGGTCTTGGTCGATCGAGATCAGGGCTTGGATCGATCGCAAACATCAAATCGTCGGTGATCGGACCGATCACCGTGGCCCGAGATCGGTCTTGGCCTATCGAGATCTGGGCTTGGATCGATCGCAACCGTCGGATCGTCAGCGATCGGACCGATCGCCACGGTCCGAGATCGTTCGTTGCTGATCGGGATTAGCGCTTGGATCGATCGCAACCATCGGATCGTCGGCGATCAGACCAATCGCTGCGGTCCGAGATCGGTCGTGGCCGATCGGGATCGATCAGGGCTTGGATCAATCGCAACCGTCGGATCATCGGTGATCGGACCGATCGCCGTGGTCCTTGATCGGTCATTGCCGATCGGGATCAGGGCTTGGATCGATCGTAACTGTGGGATCATCGTCGATCGGACCGATCGCTGCTGTCCGAGATCGGTCGTGGCCGATCGAGATCAGGGCTTGGATCGATCGCAACCGTTGGATCGTCGGCGATCGGACCGATCGCTGCGGTCTGAGATCGGTCGTGACCTATCGGAATCGATTAGGGCTTGGATCGATCACAACCGTCGGATCATCAGCGATCGGACCGATCACCGCGGTCCGAGATCGGTCGTGACCTATCGGGATCGATCAGGGCTTGGATCGATCGCAACCATCGGATCGTCGGCGATCGGACCAATCGCCGCGGTCCGAGATCGGTCGTGGCCGATCAGGATCAGGGCTTGGATCGATCGCAACCATCGGATCATCGGCGATCGG
>UESW01004957.1:464483-492051 GCA_900491605.1 Calamus simplicifolius | reverse complement strand
TCCGATCATCGACGATCGGACCGATCGCCGCGGTCCGAGATCGGTCGTGGCCAATCGAATCAGGGCTTGGATCGATCGCAACGGTCGGATCGTCGGCGATCGGACCACGCGCCGCGGTCCGAGATCGGTCATGACCTATGGGATCGATCAGGGCTTGGATCGATCGCAACCATCGGATCGTCGGCTATCGGACCTATCACTGCGGCCCGAGATCGGTCGTGGCCGATCGAGATCAGGGCTTGGATCGATCGCAATCGTTCGATCGTCGGCGATTGGACCGATCGCCGCGGTCTGATCGATCGTGGCAGATCGGGATCGATCAGGGCTTGGATCGTCGCAACTACGGATCATCGGCAATCAGACGATCGCCACGGTCCGTGATCGGTCGTGGCCGATCGGTATCAGGGCTTGGATCGATCGCAACCGTCGGATCCATCGGCGATCGGAACGATCGCCGTGGTCCAAGATCGGTCATTGCCGATCGGAATAAGGGCTTGGATCGATCGCAACCCTCGAATCGTCGGTGATCGGACCGATCGCCGTGGTCCGATATCGGTTGTGGCCGATCGGGACAGGGCTTGGATCGATCGCATCCGACGGATCGTCAGCAATCGGACCAATCACCGTAGTCCGAGATCGGTCGTGGCCGATCAGGATCGATCAGGGCTTGGATCGATCGCAACCGTCGGATCTTCGGCGATCGGACCGAATGCCTTAGTCCTAGATCGGTCATGGCCGATCGGGATCAGGGCTTGTATCAAACGCAACCGTTAGATCATCGGTGATCGGAACGAATGCTGCGGTCCGAGATCGGTCATGACCGATCAGGATCAGGGCTTGGATCGATCGCAACCGTTGGATCATCGGCGATCGGACCGATCGTAGCGGTATGAGATCGGTTGTGGCCGATCGAGATCAGGGCTTGGATCAATCGCAACCGTCGGATCGTCGGCGATCGGACCGATCGCCGCGGTCCGAGATCCGTCGTGGCCGATCAGGATCGATCAGGGCTTGCATCAATCGTAATCGTTGGATCGTCGGCGATCGGGCCGATCCCCGCGATCCGAGATCGGTCATGGCTGATCGGGATTAGGGCTAGGATCGATCGCAACCATCGAATCGTAGGTGATCGGACCGATCGCCATGGTCCGAGATCGGTCGTGGCCGATCTGGATCAGGGCTTGGATCAATCGCAACATTGGATCATCGGTGATCGGACCGATAGCTGCGGTCCGAGATCGGTCGTGGTCGATCAGGATCCAGGGCTTGGATCGATCGCAACAGTCGGATCGTCGGCAATCGAACTGATCGCCACGGTCCGAGATCGGTCGTGGCCGATCGGACAAGGCTGGATCGATCGCAACCGTCGGATAGTCGGCGATCGGATTGATCGCCGCGGTCCGAGATCGGTAGTGGCTGATCGGGATTAGGCTTGGATCGATCGCAACCATCGGATCATCGGAGATCGACAAATCGCCGCGGTCCGAAATCGGTCGTGGCCGATCGGGATCGATCAGGGCTTGTATCGATCGCAACCATCGGATCGTCAGCGATCGGACCGATCGCCGCGGTCTGAGATCGGTCATGGCCAATCGGTATCAGGGCTTTGATCGATCGCAACCGTCGAATCGTCGGCGATCGGACCGATCGCCATGGTCCGAATCGGTCGTGGCCGACCGGGATTAGGGCTTGGATCGATCGCAACCGTCGGATCATTGGCAATCGGACCGATCACTCAGTCAAGATCGGTCGTGTCGATTAGGATCAGGGCTTGGATCGATTGCATCCGTGGGATCGTCGGTGATCGGACCGATCGCCGCGGTCCGAGATCGGTTGTGGACAATTGGGATCAGGGCTTGGATCGATCGCAACAATCGAATCGTCGGCGATCGAACCGATCGCCACGGTCCGAGATCGGTCATGGCCGATTGGGATCTGGGCTTGGATCGATTACACCGACGGATCATCGGCGTTCGGACCGATCGCCGTGGTCCGAGATCGTTTGTGGCCGATCGGGATTAGGGCTTGGATTGATCGCAACCGTCGGATCGTCGGCGATCGAACCGATCGCCGCGATCCGAGATCGGTCATTGCCGATCGGGATCAGGGCTTGGATCGATCGCAATCTCGGATCGTCGGCGATCGAACCGATCGCCACGGTCCGAGATCGGTCTGGCCGATTGGGATTAGGGCTTGGATCGATCGCAACCATCGGATCATCGGCGATCTAACCGATCGCTGTGGTCCGAAATCGTTCGTAGCCGATCGGGATCGATCAGGGCTTGGATCGATCGCAACCATCGGATCGTCGGCGATCGGACCGATCGCCGCGGTCTGAGATCGGTCGTGGCCAATCGATATCAGGGCTTGGATTGATCGCAATCGTCGGATCATCGGCAATCGGACCTATCGCCGTGGTCCGAGATCGGTCATGGCCGATCGGGATCAGGGCTTGGATCGATCGCAACCAATGGATCGTCGGTGATCGAACCGATCGCTGCGTTCAGAGATCGGTCGTGGCCGATCAGGATCAGGGCTTGGATCGATCGCATTCGACGGATCGTCGACGATCAGACCGATCGTGGCGGTCCGAGATCGGTTGTCGGCGATCGGGATCAAGGCTTGGATCAATCACAATCGTCGAATCGTCAGCGATCGGACCGATTGCCGCGGTCCTAGATCGGTCGTGGGCCGATCGGGATCTGGGCTTGGATCGATCGCAACCGTTGGATCGTCGGCGATCCGACGATCGCCATAGTCTGAGATCGTTTGTGGCCGATCGGGATTAGGGCTTGGATCAATCGCAACCGTCGGATCGTCGGCAATCAGATCGATCGCCGTGGTCCGAGATCGGTCGTGGCCGATTGGGATTGATCAGGCTTTGATCGATCGCAACTGTTGGATCGTCGGTGATCGGACCGATCTCCGTGGTTCGTGATCGATCGTTGCCGATCGGGTTCAGGGCTTGGATCGATCGCAACCGTCGGATCGTTGGCGATTGAACCGATCGCCGCTGTCCGAGATCGGTCTGGCCGATCGGGATGAAGGCTTGGATCGATCGCAACCGGGTCGTCGGCGATCGGACCGATCGCCGCGGTCCGAGATCAATCGTGGCTGATCGGGATTAGGGCTTGGATCGATCGCAACCATCCGATCATCGCGATCGGACCGATCGCCATGATCCGAGATCGGTTATGGCACTCGGGATCGATCAGGGCTTGGATCGATTGCAACCGTCGGATTATCGGCGATCGGATCGATCGCCGCGGTCCGAGATCGATCGTTGCCGATCGGTATCGATCAGGGCTTGGATCGATCGCAACCGTCGGATCATCGGCGATCAGATCGATCGTCGTGGTCCGAGATCGGTCTTGACCTATCAAGATCGATCAGGGCTTGGATCGATCGCAATCGTTCGATCGTCGGCGATTGGACCCATCGCCGCGGTCTGAGATCGGTCGTTGCAGATCGGGATCGATCAGGGCTTGGATCGATCGCAACTGTCGGATCATCGGCAATCGGACCGATCGCCACGGTCCGTGATCGGTCGTGGCCGATCGGTACAGGGCTTGGATCGATCGCAACCGTCGGATCATCGGCGATCGGAACGATCGCCGTGGTCCAAGATCGGTCATTGCCGATCGGAATAAGGGCTTGGATCGATCGCAACCCTCGAATCGTTGGCGATCGGACCGATCGCCGTGGTCCGATATCGGTTGTGCCGATCGGGATCAGGGCTTGGATCGATCGCATCCGACGGATCGTCAGCAATCGGACCAATCACCGTAGTCGAGATCGGTCGTGGCCGATCAGGATCGATCAGGGCTTGGATCGATCGCAACCGTCGGATCTTCGGCGATCGGACCGAATGCCTTAGTCCTAGATCGGTCGTGGCCGATCGGGATCAGGGCTTGTATCAAACGCAACCGTTGGATCATCGGTGATCGGAACGAACGCGGTCCGAGATCGGTCGTGACCGATCGGGATCAGGGCTTGGATCGATCGCAACCGTTGGATCATCGCGATCGGACCGATCGTAGCGGTACGAGATCGGTTGTGGCCGATCGAGATCAGGGCTTGGATCGATCGCAACCGTCGGATCGTCGGCGATCGGACCGATCGCCGCGGTCCGAGATCGGTCGTGGCCGATCAGGATCGATCAGGGCTTGCATCAATCGTAATCGTTGGATCGTCGGCGATCGGGCCGATCCCCGCGATCCGAGATCGGTCATGCTGATCGGGATTAGGGCTAGGATCGATCGCAACCATCGAATCGTAGGTGATCGGACCGATCGCCATGGTCCGAGATCGGTCATGGCCGATCTAGATCAGGGCTTGGATCAATCGCAACCGTTGGATCATCGGTGATCGGACCGATAGCTGCGGTCCGAGATCGGTCATGGTCGATCAGGATCAGGGCTTGGATCGATCGCAACAGTCGGATCGTCGGCAATCGAACTGATCGCCACGGTCCGAGATCGGTCGTGGCCGATCGAGACTAAGGCTTGGATCGATCGCAACCGTCGGATAGTCAGCGATCGGATTGATCGCCGCGGTCCGAGATCGGTAGTGGCTGATCGGGATTAGGGCTTGGATCGATCGCAACCATCGGATCATCGGCGATCGAACCAATCGCCGCGGTCCGAAATCGGTCGTGGCCGATCGGGATCGATCAGGGCTTGTATCGATCGCAACCATCGGATCGTCACGATCAGACCGATCGCCGCGGTCTGAGATCGGTCATGGCCAATCGGTATATCAGGGCTTTGATCGATCGCAACCGTCGGATCGTCGGCGATCGGACCGATCGCCATGGTCGAGATCGGTCGTGGCCGACCGGGATTAGGGCTTGGATCGATCGCAACCGTCGGATCATTGGCAATCGGACCGATCACTGCGGTCAAAGATCGGTCGTGGTCGATTAGGATCAGGGCTTGGATCGATTGCATCCGTGGGATCGTCGGTGATCAGACCGATCGCCGCGGTCCGAGATCGGTTGTGGACAATTGGGATCAGGGCTTGGATCGATCGCAACAATCGAATCGTCGGCGATCGAACCGATCGCCACGGTCCGAGATCGGTCGTGGCCGATTGGGATCTGGGCTTGGATCGATTACAATCGACGGATCATCGGCGTTCGGACCGATCGCCGTGGTCCGAGATCATTTGTGGCCGATCGGGATTAGGGCTTGGATTGATCGCAACCGTCGGATCGTCGACGATCGAACCGATCGCCGCGATCCGAGATCGGTCATGGCCGATCGGGATCAGGGCTTGGATCGATCGCAATCGTCGGATCGTCGGCGATCGAACCGATCGCCACGGTCCCGATCGGTCGTGGCCGATTGGATTAGGGCTTGGATCGATCGCAACCATCGGATCATCGGCGATCTAACCGATCGCCGCGGTCCGAAATCGTTTGTAGCCGATTGGGATCGATCAGGGCTTGGATCGATCGCAACCATCGGATCGTCGGCGATCGGACCGATCGCCGCGGTCTGAGATCGGTCGTGGCCAATCGATATCAGGGCTTGGATCGATCGCAATCGTCGGATCATCGGCAATCGGACCTATCGCCGTGGTCCGAGATCGGTCATGGCCGATCGGGATCAGGGCTTGGATCGATCGCAACCAATGGATCGTCGGTGATCGAACCGATCGCTGCGTTCAGAGATCGGTCGTGGCCGATCAGGATCAGGGCTTGGATCGATCGCATCCGACGGATCGTCGACGATCAGACCGATCGTGGCGGTTCGAGATCGGTTGTCGGCGATCGGGATCAAGGCTTGGATCAATCGCAATCGTCGAATCGTCAGCGATCGGACCGATTGCTGCGGTCCTAGATCGGTCGTGGCCGATCGGGATCTGGGCTTGGATCGATCGCAACCGTTGGATCGTCGGCGATCCGACCGATCGCCATAGTCTAAGATCGTTTGTGGCCGATCGGGATTAGGGCTTGGATCAATCGCAACCGTCGGATCGTCGGCAATCAGATCGATCGCCGTGGTCCGAGATCGGTCGTGGCCGATTGGGATCGATCAGGGCTTTGATCGATCGCAACCGTTGGATCGTCGGTGATCGGACCGATCTCCGTGGTTCGTGATCGATCGTTGCCGATCGGGTTCAGGGCTTGGATCGATCGCAACCGTCGGATCGTTGGCGATTGAACCGATCGCCGCTGTCCGAGATCGGTCATGGCCGATCGGGATGAAGGCTTGGATCGATCGCAACCGTCGGATCGTCGGCGATCGGACCGATCGCCGCGGTTCGAGATCAATCGTGGTTGATCGGGATTAGGGCTTGGATCGATCGCAACCATCCGATCATCGGCGATCGGACCGATCGCCATGGTCCGAGATCGGTTATGGCAGATCGGGATCGATCAGGGCTTGGATCGATTGCAACCGTCGGATTATCGGCGATCGGATCGATCGCCGCGGTCCGAGATCGATCGTGGCCGATCGGTATCGATCAGGGCTTGGATCGATCGCAACCGTCGGATCATCGGCGATCAAATCGATCGCCGTGGTCCGAGATCGGTCTTGACCTATCAAGATCGATCAGGGCTTGGATCGATCGCCACCATCGGATCGTCGGCGATCGGACCAATCACCGCGGTCCGAGATCGATCGTGACCGATCGGGATCAAGGCTTGGATCGATCGCAACCGTCGGATCGTCGGCGATCGGACCGATCGCCGCGGTCTGAGATCGGTCGTGGCCGATCGGTATCAGGGCTTGGATCGATCGCAACCATCGGACCAATCGCCGTGGTCTGAGATTGGTCGTGACCGATCAGTATCAGGGCTTGGATCGATCGTAACCGTCGGATCGTCGGCGATCGGACCGCGGTCAGAGATCGGTTGTGGCCGATCGGGATCGATCAGGGCTTGGATCGATCGCAACCATCGGATCGTCGACGATCAAACCGATCGCTGCAGTCCGAGATCGGTCGTGGCCCATCGAGATCAGGGCTTGGATTGATCGCAACCGTCGGATCATCGGCAATCGAACCGATCGCTGCGGTCCGAGATCGGTCATAGCCGATTGTGATCGATCAGGGCTTGCATCGATCGCAATCATCGGATCATCGGTGATCGGACCGATCCCCGCGGTCCTAGATCGGTCTTGGCCGATCGGGATCAGGGATTGGATCGATCGCAACCGTCGGATCATCGGCGATCGGACCGATCGCCGCGGTCCGAGATCGGTGGTGACCTATCGGGATCGATCAGGGCTTGAATCGATCGCAACCGTCGGATCATCGGCGATCGGACCGATCGCTGTGGTCCGAGATCGATCGTGACCTATCGGGATCGATTAGGGCTTGGATCGATCGCAACCATCAGATCGTCGGCAATTGGACCGATTGCTGCTGTCCGAGATCGGTCGTGGCCGATCGGGATCAGAGCTTGGATCAATCGCAACCGTCGGATCGTCGGCGATCGGACCGATCGCCGTGGTCCGAGATTGGTCGTGACCGATCGGGATCAGGGCTTATATCGATCGCAACCATCGGATCGTCGGCGATCGAACCGATCGCCGCTATCCGAGATCGGTCTTGGCCGATCAGGATTAAGCTTGGATCGATCGCAACCGTCGGATCGACGGCGATCGGACCGATCGCTGCGGTTCGAGATCGATTGTGGACGATCGGGATTAGGGCTTTGATCGATCGCAACTAGCTGATCGTCGGTGATCGGATCGATCGCCGCGGTCCAAAATCGATCGTGGCCGATCGGGATCGATCAGGCCTTGGATGATCGCAACCATCGGATCATCGTCGATCGGACCGATCACCGTGGTCTGAGATCGGTCGTGACCAATCGGTATCAGGTCTTGGATCGATCGCAATCGTCGGATCGTCGGCGATCGGACCGATCGCCGTGGTACGAGATCAGTCGTGGCCGATCAGGATCATGGCTTGGATGGATTGCAACTGTCGGATCGTCGGTGATCGGATCGATCGCCGTGGTTGGAGATCGGTCATGGCCGATCAGGATCAGGGCTTGGATCGATCGCATCCGGCGGATCATCGGCGATCGAACCGATCGCGCGGTCCGAGATTGGTCTGGATGATCGGGATCAGGGCTTGGATCGATCGCAACCATCGGATCGTCGGCGATTGGACCGATCGCCACGGTCGAGATCGATCGTGGCCGATCGGGATCAAGGCTTGGATCGATCGCAATCGTCGGATCTTCGGCGATCAAGCCGATCACCGCGGTCCGAGATCGGTCAGGGCCGATCCGGATCAGGGCTTGGATTGATCGCAACCGTCGGATCGTCGGCGATCGAACCGATCCCCGCGGTCCGAGATCGGTCATGGCCGATAGGGATCGATCAGGGCTTGGATCGATCGCAACCATCGGATCGTCAGCGATCGGACCGATCGCTGCGGTCCGAGATCGGTCGTGGCCAATCGGGATCGATCAGGGCTTGGATCAATCGTAACCGTCGGATCGTTGGTGATCGAACCGATCGCCACGGTCTGAGATCGGTCATGGCCGATCGGGATCAGGGCTTGGATCGATCGCAACCGTCGGATCGTCGGCGATCGAACCGATCGCCGTGGTCCGAGATTGGTCGTGGCCGATCGGGATCAATCAGGGCTTGGATCGATCGCAACCGTCGGATCGTCGGTGATCGGATCGATCGCCGCGGTCCGAGATCGGTCGTGGCCGATCGGGATAAGGGCTAGGATCGATCGCAACCATCGGATCATCGGCGATCGGACCGATCGCCGCGGTCCGAGATAGGTTGTGGCCGATCGGGATCAGGGCTTGGATCGATCGCATTCGGCGGATCGTCGGCGATCGGACCGATCATTGCGGTCCGAGATCGATGTGGCCGATCAGGATCGATCAAGGCTTGGATCGATCGCAACCGTCGGATCGTCTACTATCGGACCGATCGCTGCTGTCCGAGATCGGTCGTGGCCGATCAGGATCAGCGCTCGGATCGATCACAATCGTTGGATCATCGGTGATCGGAATGAACGCCGCTAACCGAGATCGGTCGTGGCCAATCGGGATCAGGGCTTGGATCGATCGCAACCGTCAGATCATCAATGATCGGACCAATCGCCGCTGTCCGAGATCGGTCATGGCCGATCGGGATCAGGGCTTGGATCGATTGCAACCATCGGATCGTCGATGATCAAAATGAACACCGCAGTTCGAGATCGGTCGTGGCTGATCGAGATCAGGGCTTGGATCGATCGCAACCGTCAGATCATCGACGATCGGACTGATCGCCGCGGTCCGAGATCGGTCGTCACCGATCGGGATTATGGCTTGGATCAATTGCAACCATTGGATCATCGGCGATCAGACCGATCGCCGTGGTCCGAAATCGGTCATGGCCGATCGGGATAGATCAGGGCTTGGATCGATCGCAACCATCAGATCATCGGCGATCGGACCAATCACCGCGGTCTGAGATCGGTCATGGCCGATCGGTATCAGGGCTTGGATCGATCACAACCGTCAGATCATCGGCGATCGGATCGATCGCAGTGGTCCGAGATCGGTCGTGGCCGATCAGGATTAGGGCTTGGATCGATCGCAACCGTCGGATCATTGGCGATCGGACCGATCGCCCCGGTCGGAGATCGATCGTGGCCGATCAGGATCAGGGCTTGGATCGATCGCATCCGGCAGATCATCGGTGATTGGACCGATCGCCGCTGTCCGAGTTCGATTGTGGACGATCGGGATTAGGGCTTGGATCGATCGCAACAATCGAATCATCGGCGATCGGACCGATCGCCGCGGTCCGAGATCGGTCATGGCCGATCGGGATCTGGGCTTGGATCGATCGCAACCGTTGGATCATCGGCGATCGGACCAATCGCCGTGGTCCGAGATCGTTCGTGGCCGATCGGGATTAGGGCTTGGATTGATCGCAACCGTCGGATCGTCGGCGATCGAACCGATCGCCGCGGTCCGAGATCGATCGTGGCCGATCTGGATCATGGCTTGGATCGATCGCAACCGTCGGATCATCGGCGATCGGACCGATCGCCGCGGTCTAAGATCGATCGTGGCCAATCGGTATCAGGGCTTGGATCGATCACAACCGTCGGATCGTCGGCGATCGGACCGATCGCCATGGTTCGAGATCGGTCATGGCCAATCGGGATCAGGGCTTATATCGATAGCAACCATCGGATCATCGGCGATCGAACCGATCGCCGCGGTCTGAGATCGGTCGTGGCCGATCGGGTTTAAGCTTGGATCGATCGCAACCATCGGATCGTCGGTGATAGGACCGATCGCCGCGGTCCGAGATCGATCGTGGCCGATCAGGATTAGGGCTTGGATGATCGCAACCATCGGATCATTGTCGATCGGAACGATCGCCGCGGTCTGAGATTGGTCGTGATCGATCGGTATAAGGTTTTGGATCGATCGCAACCATCGGATCGTCGGCGATCGGACCGATCGCCGTGGTCCGAGATCGGTCGTGGCCGATCGGGATCAGGGCTTGGATCAATTGCAACCGTCGGATCATCGGCGATTAGACCGATCGCCATGGTCGGAGATCGGTCGTGGCCGATCAGGATCAGGGCTTGGATAGATCGCATTCGGCGGATCATCGGCGATCGAACCGATCGTGCGGTCCGAGATCGGTTGTGGACGATCGGGATCAGGGCTTGGATCGATCGCAACCGTCGGATCGTCGGCGATCGGGCCGATCACCGTGGTCTGAGATCAGTCGTGGCCGATCGGGATTAGGGCTTGGATCGATCGCAACCGTCGGATCGTCGGCGATCGGATCGATCGCCGCGGTCCGAGATCGGTCGTGTTCGATCGGGATCGATCAGGGCTTGTATCGATCGCAACCATCGGATCGTCAGCGATCGAATCGATCGCCGCGGTCCGAGATCGGTCGAGGTCGATCGGGATCGTTCAGGGCTTGGATCGATCGTAACCATCGGATCGTCGGCGATCATACCGATCGCCATGGTCCGAGATCGGTCATGGCCGATCGGGATCAGGGCTTGGTTCGATCGCAACCATCGGATCGTCGGCAATCGAACTGACTGCCGCGGTCCGAGATCGGTCGTGGCCGATCAGGATCGATCAGGGCTTGGATCGATCGCAACCGTCGGATCGTCGGCGATCGGACCGATCGCTGCGGTCCTAGATCGGTCGTGGCCGATCGGGATTAAGGCTTGGATCGATCGCAACCATCGGATCATCGGCGATCGGAACAATCGCCGCTAACCGCGATCGGTTGTGGCCAAAAGGGATCAGCTTGGATCGATCGCAACCGTTGGATCGTCGGTGATCGGACCGATTGCCGCGGTCGAGATCGGTCATCGCTGATCGGGATTAGGGCTTGGATCGATCGCAACCTTTGGATCATCGGTGATCGGACCGATCGCCGCGGTCCAAGATCGGTAGTGGCTGATCGGGATCGATCGAGGCTTGGATCGATCGCAACCATCGGATCGTCGGCGATCGGACCGATCGCCGCGGTCCGAGATCGGTCCTGGACGATCGGGATCAGGGCTTGGATCGATCGCAACCGTTGGATCATCGGTGATCGGACCGATCGCCACGGTCCGAGATCGGTCGTGGCCGATCTGGATCAATCAGGGCTTGGATCGATCGCAATCGTCGGATCATCGGCGATCGGATCGATCACCGTAGTCCGAGATCGGTCGTGGCCGATCGGGAACAGGACTTGGATCGATCCTAACCATCTGATCGTCGGCGATCGGACCGATTTCCGCGGTCCGAGATTGGTCGTGGCCGATCGGGATCGATCAAGGTTTGGATCTATCGCAACCATCGGACCGATCGCTGCGATTAGAGATCGATCGTGGCCGATCAGGATAAGGGCTTGGATCGATCGCAACTATTGGATCGTCGGCGATCGGACCGATCGCCGTGGTCCGAGATCGATCATGGCCGATCGGGATCAGGGCTTCGATCGATCGCAACCATCGGATCATCGGCGATCGGACCGATCGCCGCGGTCCAAGATTGGTCGTGGCTGATTGGGGATCAGGGCTTGGATCGATCGCAACCGTCGGATCATCGTTATCAGACCGATCGCCACAGTCCGAAATCGATCGTGGCTAATCGGGATCAGGGCTTGGATCGATCGCAACCGTCGATCGTCGGCGATCGGACCGATCGCGGTGGTCTGAGATTGGTCGTGGCAGATCGAAATCAGGGCTTGGATCGATCGCAACCGTCGAATCATCGGTGATCAGATCGATCGCCGCGGTCCGAGATCGGTCGTGGCTGATCGGGGATCAGGGCTTGGATCGATCGCAATCATCGGATCATCGTCGATCGGACCGATCACTGCGGTCCGAGATCTGTCGTGGCTGATCGGGTATCAGGGCTTGGATCGATCGCAACCGTCGGATCATCGTCGATCGGACCGATCACCACGGTCCGAGATCGGTCTTGGTCAATCGGGATCAGGGCTTGGATCGATCGCAACAGTCGGATCGTCGGCAATTGGACCAATTGCCGCGGTCCGAGATTGGTCGTGGCCGATCGGGATCGATCAGGGTTTGGATCGATCGCAACTGTCGGATCGTCTGCTATGGGACCAATCGCTGTGGTCCGAGATCGGTCGTGGCCGATCGGGATCAGGGCTTGGATCAATCGCAACCAACGGATCATCGGCGATCGGACTGATCGCCGCTAACCGAGATCGGTTGTGGCCGATCGGGATCAGGGTTTGGATCGATCGCAAACGTTGGATCGTCGGCGATCGGACCAATCACAGCGGTCCAAGATTGGTCGTAGCCGATTGGGATTAGGGCTTGGATCGATTGCAACGTCGGATCGTCGGCGATCGGATTGATCGCCGCGGTCTGAAATCGGACGTGGCCGATCGGGATCGATCAGGGCTTGGATCGATCGCAACCGTCGGATCGTCGATGATCGGACCGATCGCCGTGGTCCGAGATCGGTCGTGGCCGATCGGGATCAGGGCTTGGATCGATCGCAACCGTCAGATCTTCGGCGATCAGACCGATCGCCGTGGTCTGAGATTGGTCGTGGCTGATTGGAATCAGGGCTTGGATCGATCGCAACCGTCGGATCATCGGTGATCGGACCGATCGCCGCGGTCCAAGATCGGTCGTGGCTGATCGGGGATCAGGGCTTGGATCGATTGCAACCGTCGGATCGTCGTCGATTGGACCAATCACCACGGTCCGAGATCGGTCATGGCCGATCGGGATCAGGACTTGGATCGATCGCTACCATCGGATCGTTGGCGATCGGAACGATCGCCGCGGTCCGATATTAGTCATGGCCGATCGGGATCGATCAGGGCTTGGATCGATTGCAACCGTCAGATCGTCAGCGATCGGACCTATCGCCGCGGCCCGAGATCGATCGTGGCGGATCGAGATCAGGGCTTGGATCGATCGCAACCATCTGATCGTCGGCGATCGGACTGATCGCCGCGGTCCGAGATCGGTCGTGGCAGATCGGGATCGAACAGGGCTTGGATTGATCGCAACCGTCGGATCGTCGGTGATCGGACCGATCACCGCGGTCCGAGATCGGTCGTGGCCGATCAGTATCAGGGCTTGGATCGATCGCAACCATCGAATCGTCGGCGATCAGACCGATCGCCGTGGTCCAAGATCGGTCTTGGCTAATCGGAATAAGGGCTTGGATCGATCACAACCGTCGGATCATCGGCGATCGGACCGATCGCCGCGGTCCGAGATCGGTTGTGGCCGATCGGGATCAGGGCTTGGATCGATCGCATCCTGCGGATCATCGGCGATCGGAATGATCGCCGCAGTCCGAGATCGGTCGTGGCCGATCAGGATCGATCAGGGCTTGGATCGATCGCAACCTTCGGATCGTCGGCTATCAAACCGATCGTAGCGGTCCAAGATCGGTCGTGGCCGATCGGGATCAGCGCTTGGATCGATCGCAACCGTCGGATCGTCGGCGATCGGACCGAATGCCGTGGTCCGAGATCGGTCGTGGTCGATAGGGATCATGGCTTGGATCGATCACAACCGTCGGATCATTGGCGATCGGAACGAATGCAGCGGTCCGAGATCGGTCATGGCCGATCAGGATCAGGGCTTGGATCGATCGCAACCATTAGATCATCGGCGATCGGACCGATCACCATGGTTCGCGATCGGTCATGGCCGATCGGGATCAGGGCTTGGATCGATCGCAACCGTCGGATCGTCGGCGATGGGACCGATCACCGCTAACCGAGATCAGTTGTGGCCGAAATGGATCACAGCTTGGATCGATTGCAACCGTCGGATCGTCGGCGATCGGTCCGATCGCCGCGGTCCGAGATCGGTCGTGGCCAATCGGGATTAGGGCTTGGATTGATCGCAACCGTCAGATTGTCGGCGATTGGACTGATCTCCGCGGTCCGAGATCGGTCGTGGCTGATTGGGATCGATCGGGGCTTGGATCGATTGCAACCCTCGGATCATCGGCGATCCTACTGATCGCCACGGTCCAAGATCGGTCATGGCCGATTGGGATCAGGGCTTGGATCGATCGCAACCGTCCGATCGTCGGCGATCGGACCGATCGTCGCGGTCCGAGATCGATCGTGGCCGATCGGGATCAATCAGGGCATGGATCAATCGCAACCGTCGGATCGTCGGCGATCGGACCGATCGCCGCGGTCCGAGATCGGTCGTGGCCGATCGGGATCAATCAGGGCTTGGATCGATCGCAACCGTCGGATCATCGGTGATCGAACCGATCGCTGCGGTCTGAGATCGGTCGTGGCCGATCGGGATAAGGGATTGGATCGATTGCAATCATCGGATCATCGGTGATCGGACCGATCGCCGCGGTCCAAGATCGGTCGTGGCCGATCAGGATCAGGGCTTGGATTGATCGCAACCGTCGGATCGTCGGCGATCGGACCGATCGCCGCGGTCCAAGATCGATCGTGGCCGATCAGGATCAGGGCTTGGATCGATCGCAACCTTTGGATCATCGGCGGTCGGACCGATCGCCGTGGTCCGAGATTGGTCGTGGCCGATCGGGTTCAGGGCTTGGATCGATCGCAACCGTCGAACCTTCGGTGATCGGACCGATCGCCATGGTCTGAGATCGGTCGTGGCTGATCGGAATCAGGGCTTGGATCGATCGCAACCATCGGATCGTCGGCGATCAGACCAATGCCACGGTCCGCGATCGGTCGTGGCCGATCGGATCAGGGCTTGGATCGATCACACCCGTCGGATCGTCGGCGATCGGACCGATCGCCGCTAACCGAAATCGGTCGTGGCCGAAAGGGATCACGGCTTGGATCGATAGCAATCGTTGGATCGTCGGCGATCAGACCGATCGCCGCGGTCCGAGATCGGTCGTGGCCGATCGGGATTATGGCTTGGATCAATCGCAACCGTCGAATCGTCGGCAAACGGACCGATCGCCGTGGTCCGAGATCGGTCGTGGCTGATCGGGATCGATCGGGGCTTGGATCGATCGCAACCATCGGATCATCGGCGATCGGACCGATAGCCGCGGTCCGAGATCGGTCATGGCCGATCGGGATCAGGGCTTGGATCGATCTCAACAGTCGGATCGTCGGCGATCGGACCGATCGCCGCGGTCCGAGATCGGTCGTGGCCGATCCGGATCGATCAGGGCTTGGATCGATCTCAACAGTCAGATCGTCGGCGATCGGACCGATCGCCGCAGTCCGAGATCGGTCATGGCAGATCGAGATCGATCAGGGCTTGGATCGATCGCAACTGTCGGATGTCGGCGATCAAAACGATCGCTGCGGTCCAAGATCGGTCGTGGCCGATCGGTATAAGGGATTGCATCGATCGCAACCATCGGATCGTCGGTGATCGGACCGATCGCCGTGGTCCGAGATGGTCGTGGCCGATCGGGATCAGGGCTTGGATTGATCGCAACCGTCGGATCATTGGCGATCGGACCGATCGCCACGGTCCGAGATCGGTCGGGGTTGTTTGAGATCGATCAGGGCTTGGATCGATCGCAACCGTCGGATAGTCAGCGATTGGACCAATCGCCGCGGTTCGAGATCGGTCATGGCCGATCGGGATCAGGACTTGGATCGATCGCAACCATCGAATCATCGGTGATCGAACCGATCGCCTTGGTCTGAGATCGGTCATGGTTGATCAGAATCAGGGCTTGGATCGATCGCAACCGTCGGATCATCGACGATCGGACCGATCTGCACGGTCCGAGATCGGTCATGGCCAATCGGGATCAGGGCTTGGATCGATAGCAACCGTCGGATCGTAGGCGATCGGACCAATCGCCATGGTCTGAGATTGGTCATGGCTGATCGGAATCAGGGCTAGGATCGATCGCAACCGTCGAACCTTCGGTGATCGGACCGATTGTCGTGGTCTGAGATCGATTGTGGCTGATCGGAATCAGGGCATGGATCGATCGCAACCGTCGGATCGTCGGTGATCGGACCAATCGCCACGGTCCGCGATCGGTCATGGCCGATCTGGATTATGGCTTGGATCGATCGCAACCGTCGGATCATCGGCAATCAGACCGATCGCCGCGGTCCGAGATCGGTCGTGGCTGATCGGGATCAATCGGGGCTTGGATCGATCGCAACCATCGGATCATCAGCGATCGGACCGATAGCCGCGGTCCGAGATCGGTCATGGCCGATCGGGATCAGGGCTTGGATCGATCGCAACCATCGGATCGTCGGCGATCAGACCGATCGCCGCGGTCCGAGATCGGTCATGGCCGATCCGGATCGATCAGGGCTTGGATCGATCTCAACAGTCGGATCGTGGGTGATCGGACCGATCACCGCAGTTCGAGATCGGTCATGGCAGATCGAGATCGATCAGGGCTTGGATCGATCGCAACTGTCGGACGTCGGTGATCGAACCGATCGCTGCGGTCCGAGATCGGTCGTGGCCGATCGGTATAAGGGATTGCATCGATCGCAACCATCGGATCGTCGGTGATCGGACCGATCGCCGTGGTCCGAGACGGTCGTGGCCGATCGGGATCAGGGCTTGGATCGATCGCAACCGTCAGATCATTGGCGATCGGACCGATCGCCATGGTCCGAGATCGGTCATGGCTGTTTGAGATCGATCAGGGCTTGGATCGATCGCAACCATCGGATGGTCAGTGATTGGACCGATCGCCACGGTTCGAGATCGGTCGTGGCCGATCGGGATCAGGGCTTGGATCGATCGCAACCGTCGAATCATCGGCGATCGAACCGATCGCCTTGGTCTGAGATCGGTCATGGTTGATCGAAATCAGGGCTTGGATCGATCGCAATCGTCGGATCGTCGGCGATCGAACCGATCGCTACGGTCCGAGATCGGTCATGGCCAATTGGGATCAGGGCTTGGATCGATAGCAACCGTCAGATCGTAGGCGATCGGACCGATAGCCATGGTCTAAGATTGGTCGTGGCTGATCGGAATCAGGGCTTGGATCGATCGCAACCGTCGGATCGTCGGTGATCGGACTGATCGCCGGTGATCGGACCGATCGCCGCGGTCCGAGATCGATCGTGACTAATCGGGATCAGGGCTTGGATCGATCGCAACAGTCGGATCGTCGACGATCGGACAGATTGCCGCGGTCCGAGATTAGTCGTGGCCGATCGGGATCGATCAGGGTTTGGATCGATCGCAACCATCGGATCGTCGGCTATCGGACCGATCGCCGTGGTCCGAGATCGGTCGTGGCCGATCGGGATCAGTGCTTGGATCAATCGCAACCAAAAGATCATCGGCGATCAGACCGATCGCCGCTAACCGAGATCGGTTGTGGCCGATCGGGATCAGGGCTTGGATCGATCGCAACCGTCGGATCATCGATGATCGGAACGATCGCCGTGGTTCGAGATTGGTCGTAGCCGATTAGGATTAGGGTTTAGATCGATTGCAACCATCCGATCATCGGCGATCGGAACGATCGCCGCAGTTCGAAATCGGACGTGGCCGATCAGGATCGATCAGGGCTTGGATCGATCACAACCGTCAGATCGTCGGTGATCGGACCGATCGCCACGGTCTGAGATCGGTCGTGGCCGATCGAGATCAGGGCTAGGATAGATCGCAACCATCGGATCGTCGGCGATCGGACCGATCGCCGCGGTCCGAGATCGGTCGTGGCCGATCGGGATCGATCAGGGCTTGGATCGATCACAACCATCGGATCGTCGGCGATCGGAATGATTGCCGCGGCCCAAGATCGGTCGTGGCCGATCGAGATTATGGCTTGGATCGATCGCAACTGTCCGATCGTCGGCGATCGAACCGATCACCGCGATCCGAGATCGGTCGTGGCAGATCGGGATAGATCAGGGCTTGGATCGATCGCAAACGTCGGATCGTCGGCGATCGAACCGATCGCCGCGGTCTGAGATCGGTCGTGGCTGATCGGTATCAGGGCTTGGATCGATTGCAACCGTTGGATCATCTGCGATCGGACCGATCGCCGAAGTCCGAGATCGGTCGTGGCCGATCGGAATAAGGGCTTGGATCGATCGCAACCGTCGGATCGTCGGTGATTAGACCGATCACCGCGGTCCGAGATCGGTCATGGCCGATCATGATCGATTAGGGCTTGGATCGATCACAACCGTCAGATCGTCGGCGATCGGACCGATCGCCGCGGTCCGAGATCGGTCATGGCCGATCGGGATCAGCGCTTGGATTGATCGCAACCGTTGGATAGTCTACGATCGGACCGAACGCCATGGTCTGAGATCGGTCATGGTCGATCAGGATCAAGGCTTGGATCGATCGCAACCGTCGGATCATCGGCGATCGGAACGAACACCGCGGTCCGAGATCGGTCATGGCCAATCGGGATCAGGGCTTGGATCGATCGCAACCGTCGGATCTTCGGCAATCAGACCGATTGCCGCGGTTCGAGATCGGTCGTGGCCGATCTGGATCAGGGCTTGGATCGATCGCAACGTCGGATCGTCGGCGATCGGACCGATCGCCGCTAACCGAGATCGGTTGTGGCCGAAAGGGATCACGGCTTGGATCGATTGCAACCGTCGGATCGTCAGCAATCGGACTGATCACCGCGGTCCGAGATCGGTCATGGCCGATTGGGATTAGGGCATGGTCGATCGCAACCGTCGGATTGTCGGCGATCGGGCCGATCGCCGCGGTCCGAGATCGGTCATGGCTGATCGGGATCGATCGGGGCTTGGATCGATCACAACCGTCAGATCGTCGGCGATCGAACCGATTACTGCAGTCCGAGATCGGTTCTGGCCGATCGAGATCAGGGCTTGGATCGATCGCAACTGTTGGATCGTCGGCGATCGGACCGATCGCTGCGGTCCAAGATCGGTCGTGGCCGATCGGGATCGATCAGGGCTTGGATCGAGCGCAACGGTCGGATCGTCGGCGATCGGACCGATCGCCGCGGTCCGAGATCGGTCATGGCTGATCAGGATTGATCAGGGCTTGGATCGATCGCAACCGTCGGATCGTCGGCGATCAAACCGATCGCTGTGGTCCGAGATCGATCGTGGCTGATCGGGATCAGGGATTAGATCGATCGCAACCGTCGGATCGTCGGTGATCCGACCGATCGCCGTGGTCCGAGATCGGTCATGGCCGATCGGGATCAGGGCTTGGATCGATCGAAATCATCGGATCATTGGCGATCGGACCGATCGCCGTGGTCCGAGATCGATCGTGGCCGATCGGGATCGATCAGGGCTTGGATTGATCACAACCGTCGGATCATCGGTGATCAAACCGATCGCCACGGCCCGAGATCAGTCTTGGCCGATCGGGATCAGGGCTTGGATCGATCACAACCGTTGGATTGTCGGCGATCGAACCGATCGCCGCGGTCCGAGATTGGTCATGGCAGATCGGGATCGATCAGGGATTGGATCGATCGCAACCGTCGGATCATCAGGAATCGGACCGATCGCAGCGACCCGAGATCAGTCGTGGCCGATCGGGATCAGGGCTTGGATCAATTGCAACCGTCCGATCGTCGGTGATTGGACCGATCGCCGCGGTCCGAGATCGGTCATGGCCGATCGGGATCAGGGCTTGGATCGATCGCAACCGTCGGATCGTCGACGATCGGAAGGATCGCTGCGGTCCAAGATCTGTCTTGGTCGATCGGGATCAGGGCTTGGATCGATCGCAACCGTCGGATCGTCGGCGATCGGACCGATCGCAGCGGTACGAGATCGGTCGTGGCCGATCGGGATCAGGGCTTGGATCGATCGCAACCGTCGGATCGTCGGCGATCGAACCGATCACCGCGGTCTGAGATCGGTCGTGGCCGATCGGGATTAAGGCTTGGATCGATCGCAACCATCGGATCGTCGGTGATCGAATCGATCGCCGTGGTTCGAGATCGGTCGTGGCCGATCGGGATTAGGGCTTGGATCGATCGCAACCATTGGATCATCGGTGATCGAACCGATCACCGCGGTCCGAAATCGGTCGTGGCCGATCGGGATCGATCAGGGTTTGGATCGATCGCAACCATCGGATAGTCGGTGATCGGACCGATCGCCACGGTTTGAGATCGGTCATGGCCGATCGGTATCAGGGCTTGGACCGATAGCAACCGTCGGATCGTCGGCGATTGGACCGATCACCGTGGTCCAAGATCGGTCATGGCCAATCAGGATTAGGGCTTGGATCGATCGCAACCATTGGATCATTGGACCGATCGCCGCGGTCAGAGATCGGTCGTGGCCGATCAGGATCAGGGCTTGGATCGATCACATATGGCGGATCGTCGGCAATCGAATCGATCACCGTGGTTCGAGATCGGTTGTGGATGATCGGGATCAGGGATTGGATCGATCACAACCGTCGAATCATCGGCGATCGGATCGATCGCCACGGTCCGAGATCAGTTGTGGCCGATCAGGATCTGGGCTTGGATCGATCGCAACCGTCAGATCGTCGGAGATCGGACCGATCGCCACGGTCCGAGATCGATCATGGTCGATCGGGATCGATCAGGGCTTGGATCGATCGCAACTGTCGGATCATCGGCGATCGGACTGATCACCGCGGTCCATGATCGGTCATTGCCGATCGAGATCAGGGCTTGGATCGATCGCAACCGAGGGATCATCGGCGATCGGACCGATCGCCGCTGTTCGAGATCGGTCGTGGCCGATCGAGATCAGGGCTTGGATCGATCACAACCATTGAATCGTCAGCGATCGGACCGAACGCTGCGGTGCGAGATCAGTCGTGGCCGATCGGGATCGATCAGGGCATGGATCGATCGCAACCGTCGGATCACAGGCGATCGGACCGATCGCCACGGTCCGAGATCGGTCATGGGCCAATCGGGATCAGGGCTTGGATCGATCGCAACCATCGGATCGTCAACGATCGAACCGATCGCGCGGTCTGAGATCGGTCGTGGCCGATCGGGATTAAGGCTTGGATCGATCGCAACCGTCGGATCGTCGGCGATCAGACCGATCGCCGCATTCCGAGATCGATCGTGGCCAATCGAGATTAGGGCTTGGATCGATCGCAACCATCGGATCGTCGGCGATCGGACCGATTGCCACGGTTCGAGATCGGTCGTGACCGATCGGTATCAGGGCTTGGATCGATCGCAACCATCGGATCTTCGGCGATCGGACCGATCGCCGTGGTCCGAGATCGATCGGGATCAGGGCTTGGATCGATCGCAACTGTCGGATCGTCAGTGATCAGACCGATCGCCACAGTCGAAGATCGGTCGTGGCCGATCAGGAGCAGGGCTTGAATTGATCGCAACCATCGGATCATCGGCGATCGGACCGATCGCTGCGGTCCGAGATCGATCGTGGTCGATCGGGATCAGGGCTCGGATCGATCACAACCATCGTATCATCGGTGATCGGACCGATCGCCGCAGTTCGAGATCGGTCGTGACCTATCGGGATCGATCAGGGCTTGGATCGATCGCAACCGTCGGATCGTCGGTTATCGGACCGATCACCGCGGCCCGAGATCGATCGTTGCCGATCGAGATCAGGACTTGAATCAATCGCAATAGTCCAATCGTCGGCGATCGGACCGATCACCGCGCTCCGAGATCGGTCGTGCCAGATCGGGATCGATCAGGGCTTGGATCGATCGCAACCGTCGGATCGTCGGCGATCGGACCGATCGCTGTGGTCCGAGATCGGTCATGGCCGATCGGTATCAGGCCTTGGATCGATCGCAACCGTTGGATCATCGCCGATCGGATCGATCGCCATGGACTGAGATCGATCGTGGCCGATCGAAATAAGGGCTTGGATCGATCGCAACCCTCGGATCGTCAGCGATCAGGCCGATCGCCGCGGTCTGAGATCGGTTGTGGCCAATCGGGATCAGGGCTTGGATCGATCGCATCCAGCAGATCATCATCGATCGGACCGATCGCCGCAGTCCGAGATCGATCGTGGTCGATCAGGATCGATCGGGGCTTAGATCGATCGCAACCGTCGGATCGTCGGCTATCGACCGATCACCGCGGTCCGAGATCTGTCGTGGCCCATCGGGATTAGCGCTTGGATCGATCGCAACCGTCGGATCGTCGGTGATCGAACCGAACGCTGTGGTCCGAGATCGATCGTGGTCGATCGGGATCAGGGCTTAGATCGATCGCAACAGTCGGATCGTCGGCGATCGAAACGAATGCCGCAGTCTGAGATCGGTCGTGGCCGATCAGGATCAGGGCTTGGATCGATCGCAACCATCGGATCATCGGCGATCGGACCGATCACCATGGTTCGAGATCGGTCATGGCCGATCGGGATCAGGGCTTGGATCGATCGCAACCGTCGGATCATCGACGATCGGACCGATCGCCGCTAACCGAGATCGGTTGTGGCCGAAAGGGATCACGGCTTGGATCGATCACAACCATCGGATCGTCGGTGATCGGGACCGATCACCGCAATCCAAGATCGATCGTGGCCGATCGGGATTAGGGCTTGGATCGATCGCAACCGTCAGATCGTCGGCGATCGGACCGATCGCCGCGGTTCAAGATCGGTCGTGGCTGATCGGGATCGAACGGGGCTTGGATCGATCGCAACCGTCGGATCGTCGGCGATTGGACCGATTGCTGCCGTCCGAGATCGGTCATGGCCGATCGGAATCAGGGCTTGGATCGATCGCAACCGTCGGATCATCGGCGATCGAATCGATCGCCGCGGTCCGAGATCGGTTGTGGCTGATCGGGATCGATCAGGGCTTGGATCGATCACAACCGTCGGATCATCGGCGATCGGACCGATCACCATGGTTCGAGATCGGTCATGGTCGATCGGGATCAATCAGGGCTTGGATCGATCAATCACAACCGTCGGATCGTCGGCAATCGAATTGATCGCCGCTGTCCGAGATTGGTCGTGGCCGATCGAGATCAGGGCTTGGATCGATCGCAACCGTCGGATCGTCGACGATCGAAGCGATTGTCGCGGTCCGAGATCGGTTGTGGCCGATCGGGATTAAGGCTTAGATCGATCACAACCGTCAGATCGTAGGCGATCGGATCGATCACCGCGGTCCAAGATCGGTAGTGGCCGATCGGGATTAGGGCTTGGATCGATCGCAACCATCGGATCATCGGCGATCGGACCGATCGCCGCGGTCCAAAATTGGTCGTGGCCGATCGGGATCGATAAGGGCTTGGATCGATCACAACCATCGGATCGTCGGCGATCGGACCGATCGCCGCGGTCTGAGATCGATCGTGGCCGATCGGTATCAGGGCTTGGATCGATCGCAACCATCAGATCGTCGGCAATCGGACCGATCGCCGTGGTCCGAGATCGGTCTTGGCCGATCGGGATTAGGGCTTGGATCTATCGCAACCGTCGGATCGTTGGCGATCGGACCAATCGCCGTGGTCAGAGATCGGCCGTGGCCGATCAGGATCAGGTCTTGGATCAATCGCATCCGGCAGATCATCGATGATCGGACCGATCGCCGCGGTCTGAGATCGGTTGTGGACGATCGGGATCAGGGCTTGGATCAATTGCAACAATCGAATCATCGGTGATTGAACCGATCACCGCGGTCCGAGATCTGTCGGGACCGATCGGGATCTGGGCTTGGATCGATCGCAACCGTCGGATCGTCGGTGATCGGACCGATCGCCGTGGTCTGAGATCATTCGTGGCCGATCTGGATTAGGGCTTGGATTGATCGCAACCGTCGGATCATCGGCGATCGAACCGATCGCCGCGTTTCGAGATCGGTCGTGGCCGATCGGGATCAGGGCTTGGATCGATCGCAACCATCGGATCGTCAGCGATTGAACCGATCGCCGTGGTCCATGATCGGTCATGGTCGATCGGGATCATGGCTTGGATCGATCGCAACTGTCGGATCGTCAGCGATCGAACCGATCGCAGCGTTCAGAGATCGGTCGTGGCCGATCAGGATCAGGGCTTGGATCGATCGCATCCGGTGGAACGTCAGGATCGGACCGATCGTGGTGGTCCGAGATCGGTTGTGGACGATCGGGATCAGGTCTTGGATCGATCGCAACCGTTGAATCGTCAGCGATCGGACCGATCGCCGCGGTCCGAGATCGGTCATGGCCGATCGGGATCTGTGCTTGGATTGATCACAACCATCGGATCATCGATGATCGGACCGATCGTCGCAGTCTGAGATCATTCGTGGCCGATCATGATTAGGGCTTGGATCGATCGCAACCATCGGATCATCGGCAATCAGACCGATCGCCGCGGTCCGAGATCGGTCATGGCCGATCAGGATCGATCAGGGCTTGGATCGATCGTAACCGTCGGATCGTCGGCGATCGGACCGATCACCGCAGTCCGTGATAGGTCGTTGCTGGTCGGGATCAGGGCTTGGATCGATCGCAACCGTGGGATCGTCGGCGATCGGACCGATCGCCGCTGTCTGAGATCGGTCGTGGCCGATCGAGATCAGGGCTTGAATCGATCGCAACCGTCGGATCGTCGGTGATCGGACCGATCGCCGCGGTCCGAGATCGATCGTGACATATCGGGATCGATCAGGGCTTGGATCGATCGCAACCATCGAATTGTCGGCGATCGGATCGATCGCCGCTGTCCGAGATCGGTCATGGCCGATCGGGATCAGGGCTTGGATAGATCGCAACCGTCGGATCGTCGGCGATCGGACCGATCACCGTGGTCTTAGATCGGTCGTGACCGATCGGGATCAGGGCTTATATCGATCGCAACCATCGGATCGTCGGTGATCGAACCGATCGCCGCAGTTCGAGATCGGTCGTGGCTGATCAGGATTAAGCTTGGATCGATCGCAACCGTCGGATCGTTGGCGATCGGATCGATCGCCACGGTCCAAAATCGATCGTGGCCGATCGGGATCGATCAGGGCTTGGATGATCGCAACCATCGGATCGTTGTCGATCGGACCGATTGCCGCGGTCTGAGATCGATCGTGACCGATCGGTATCAGGTCTTGGATCGATCGCAACCATCGGATCATCGGCGATCGGACCAATCGCCGTGGTCCGAGATCGATTGTGGCTGATCAGGATCATGGCTTGGATCGATTGCAACCGTCGGATCATCTGCGATCGGACCGATCACTGTGGTCGAAGATCGGTCATGGCCAATCAGGATCAGGGCTTGGATCGATCGCATCCGGTGGATCATCGGCGATTGGACCGATCGCGCGGTCCGAGATCGGTTGTGGATGATCGGGATCAGGGCTTGGATCGATCGCAACCATCAGATTGTCGGCGATTGGACCGATCGCCGCGGTCGAGATCGATCATGGCCGATCGGGATCAAGGCTTGGATCGATCGCAACCATCGGATCTTCGGCGATCGGGCCGATCACCGTGGTCCGAGATCGATCGTGGCCCATCGGGATTAGGGCTTGGATTGATCGCAAACCGTTGGATCGTTGGCGATTGGACCGATCGCTGCGGTTCGAGATTGGTCGTGGCCGATAGTGATCGATCAGGGCTTGGATCGATCGCAACCATCGGATCATCAGCGATCAGACCGATCGCCACGGTCCGAGATCGGTCGTGACCGATCGGGATCGATCAGGGCTTGGATCGATCGTAACCATCGGATCGTCGGTGATCGGACCGATCGCCACGGTCCGAGATTGGTCATGGCCGATCGCGATCGGGGCTTGGATCGATCGCAACTGTCGGATCGTCGACGATCGAACCGATCGCCGCGGTCCGAGATCGGTCGTGGCCGATCGGGATCGATCAGGGCTTGGATCGATCGCAACCGTTGGATCGTCGGCGATCGGACCGATCGCTGTGGTCCGAGATCGGTCGTGGCCGATCAGGATCATGGCTTGGATCGATCACAACCATCAGATCGTCGGCGATCGGACTGATCACCGCGGTCCGAGATAGGTTGTGGCCGATCGGGATCAGGGCTTGGATCAATCGCATCCGGCAGATCGTCAGCGATCGGACCGATCGCTGTGGTCTGAGATCGGTGTGGCTGTCAGGATTGATCAAGGCTTGGATCAATCGCAACCATCGGATCGTCGGCTATCGGACCGATCGCCGCTGTCCGAGATCGGTCGTGGCCGATCAGGATCAGCGCTTGGATCGATCACAACCGTCAGATCATCGGCGATCGGACCGATCGCCGTGGTCCGTGATCGGTCATGGCCGATCGGGATCATGGCTTGGATCGATCACAACCGTCGGATCGTCATCGATCGGACCGATCGCCGCGTTCAGAGATCGATCATGGCCGATCAGGATCAGGGCTTGGATCGATCGCATCAGGCGGATCGTTGGCGATCGGACCGATCGCGGCGGTCCGAGATCGGTTGTAGACGATCGGGATCAGGTCTTGGATCGATCGCAACCGTTGAATCGTCAGCGATCGGACCGATCGCCGTGGTTGAGATCGATCATGGCCGATCGGGATCTGGGCTTGGATCGATCACAACCGTCGGATCGTCGGCGATCGGACCGATCGTCGCGGTCCGAGATCGTTTGTGGCCGATTGGGATTAGGGCTTGGATCGATCGAAACCGTTGGATCATCGGCAATCAGACCGATCGCCGTAGTCCCAGATCGATCGTGGCCGATCGGGATCGATCAGGGCTTGGATCGATCGCAACCGTCGGATCATTGGCGATCGGACCGTTTGCCGCGGTCTGTGATTGGTCATTGCCGATCGGGATCAGGGCTTGGATCGATCGCAACCGTGGGATCGTCAGCGATCGGACCGATCGCCGCTGTCCGAGATCGATCGTGGCCGATCGAGATCAGGGCTTGGATCGATCGCAACCGTCGGATCGTTGGCGATCGGACTGATCGCCGTGATCCGAGATCGGTGGTGACCTATCGGGATCGATTACGGCTTGGATCGATCGCAATCATCAGATCGTCGGCAATCGGACCGATCGTCGCTGTCCGAGATCGGTCGTGGCCAATCGGGATCAGGGCTTGGATCGATCGCAATCGTCGGATCGTCGGCGATCGGACCGATCGCCGTGGTACGAGATCGATCGTGACTTATCGGGATCAGGGCTTATATCGATCGCAACCATCGGATCGTCGGCGATCGAACCGATCGCCGCGGTCCGAGATCGGTCGTGGCCGATC
>UESW01004957.1:409372-462172 GCA_900491605.1 Calamus simplicifolius | reverse complement strand
CTTCTCTATGTACGTGGATTGGGTCAATCCAAGCAACCTTCTAGATCTATCTCTATAGATCTTTATACCAAGTATATAGGCTGCTTCTCCCAAATCCTTCATGGAGAATTTACCTGACAACCAATCCTTCACTTCTTTAAGGAAGGATACATTGTTTCCTATTAATAATATGTCATCCACATATAATATCAAGAAAACAATATCACTCCCACTAACCTTCTTGTACACACATGGATCATCCTCGTTTTTGATAAAATCAAACTCTTTGATTGTCACATCAAATCGGATGTTCCAACTTCTAGAGGCTTGCTTAAGTCCATAAATAGACCTTTGTAGCTTGCACACTTTCTTAGGATCTATGGATTCAAAACCCTCTGGTTGTGTCATATACACATCCTCCTCTAAATTTTCATTTAGGAAGGCAGTCTTGACATCCATCTGCCAGATCTCATAGTCAAAATATGCTGCTATTGCAAGCAAAATCCTTATGGACTTATGCATGGCTACAGGTGAAAAGGTTTCATCAAAGTCAACACCTTGTCTTTGCTTGTAACCTTTTGCAACTAGCCTTGCCTTATAGGTAATCACATTACCATCCATGTCGGTCTTCTTCTTGAAAACCCATTTGCACCCAATGGGTTTTACCCCTTCAGGTGGATCAACCAAGGTCCATACCTGGTTGTCATACATGGAGTCCATCTCAGATTTCATGGCCTCAAGCCATCTCTCAGAGTCAATATTAGACATTGCCTCCTTGTAGTTGGTAGGCTCATCATCCTCTATAAGAAATGCATATTTCTTAGGGATGCGAATTGTCCTAC
Source organism: Calamus simplicifolius (assembly GCA_900491605.1). Classification (NCBI taxonomy): domain Eukaryota; kingdom Viridiplantae; phylum Streptophyta; class Magnoliopsida; order Arecales; family Arecaceae; genus Calamus; species Calamus simplicifolius. Next base: position 461,351 of record UESW01004957.1, on the reverse strand, counting down.
TAGATCTACGTAGCTGGTGTGTACTTGGAGCCACCTGTTGCTTTTCATGCAACGTCTGCCTGAATGTGGGTTGAGTCTCCTGCTCAACTCCCACTATATTCGGCATATGCTCCATTCCATCTAATGGGTCAATATTAATTTGTGGTTCTTGAGCTTCACTAAGTTCAATCTTACTCCCACTACCCATTGTGAGAATCTCATTCTCTAGAAATATGGCATGTCTTGAGACAAACACCTTTTTCTCAAGTGGGTGGTAGAAGTAATATCCTTTTGTTTGTTTTGGATATCCCACAAAATTGCATTTATCAGATCTAGCTTCTAGCTTGTCTGATTCATTACGCTTCACATAAGCGTAACAGCCCCAAACCCTTAAATGATTAAGGGATGGTTTCTTTCCATACCATATCTCATAGGGAGTGGAGTTGACGATTTAGATGGAACTCGGTTTAAGGTATATTCGGCAGTTTCTAGCGCATAACCCCAAAACATTTTTGGAAGATCTGCAAGGCTCATCATGGAACGTACCATGTCTAACAGTGTACGATTTCTCCTTTCTGACACACCATTATGCTGTGGTGTACCAGGAGGAGTCCATTGAGGAAGAATTCCATTCTCCTTCAAATAATCTATGAACTCATGGCTTAAGTATTCACCACCTCGATCTGATCGAAGTATCTTAATACTCTTGTCATTTTGTTTTTCTACTTCACATCTAAATTCTTTGAACTTTTCAAAGGCTTCAGATTTGTGCTTCATCAGATATACATAACCATATCTACTATGGTCATCTATGAACGTGATGAAATAAGAAAAACCTCCTATGGCTTGAATGTTGATGGGTCCACATACATCCGAATGTACTAAACCCAAACATTCAGTTGCTCGCTCGCCTTTTCCGGTAAAAGGTGACTTGGTCATCTTGCCAAGTAAGCATGACTCGCATTCCTCAAACGATTCCCAATCGAATGAGCCCAAGTATCCATCTTTATGTAACTTCGTTAAACGAGTTTCATTTATATGGCCTAAACGACAATGCCATAGGTATGAATCCCTAGAATTATTTGATTTTAATCTTTTTGATTCAATATTGAGAATAGGGGCTTGAAGATTAAGAACATAAATTCCGTTGAACAATTCAGCAGAACCAAAGAACATTTTGTTCCGAAAAATAGAAATACCATTATTTCCAATTTCAAAAGAATACCCATTCATTACTAAACATGAAACGGATATGATATTCTTTGTTATGTTCGGCACAAAGTAACAATTACTAAGTTCTATTTCAAGCCCTGTGGGCAAAGATAAAAAGCAAATTCCTACAGCTAATGCAGCAACCTTTGCTCCATTTCCCATGCGCAGAATCACTTCATCCTTTCCCAGTCTTCTACTGTTTCTTATCATCTGCATATTAGTACAAATATGAGACCCACAACCGGTATCCAATACCCAAGTGGAATAAGAAGTAATAGAAGAATACATCTCAATTATGAATGTACCTGATGTTGAAGCATCAGTATGCTTCTTTTCTTTTAGACTTGCCAAATAAGCCCTGCAGTTACGCTTCCAGTGCCCATCCTTGTTACAGAAGTGACATTTTCCTTTGGCTGCATCCTTCTTGGCTATATTCTTCTTAATGCCTTTTGTTCGCTTGGTTGTCTTGGCCTTTTGGGCCTTATTCTTCTTCAGACGCTTCTTCTGAGTGCCTGAAGATTCTACAACCATCAATTGCCCTTTATCCTTTTTGATGCTAGGCTCAGCATTAGTCAGCATATTTGCAAGCTCTGGCAATGTAGCCTCAAGTCTGTTCATGTTGAAATTCAACACAAAATGCGAATAGCTAGGAGGCAATGACTGTAAAACCAAGTCGATACTCAGTTCATGGTCCATTACGAAACCCAATCGCGCTAACTTCTCAATCAAATTGATCATTTTCAGCACGTGTTCACCCACTGATGAACCCTCAGTCATTTTGCACTGAAACAGCTCTTTGGAGGTTTGAAACCTCTCATAGCGAGATTGTGCACCAAACAACTCTTGCAGGTGCATCAAAATCTCATGAGCATTTAAATGCTCATGCTGTTTTTGAAGATCTGGTGACATAGATGCCAACATCAAGCATGTGGCCATCTCTTCAGCATCTCTATGCCGATTGTATGCCAGAAGAACTTCATTTGAAGCATCCGCAGGTGGGACCTCTGGTGCTGCCTCATCAAGGACATATAGGATTTTCTCAGATCGTAGAACGATCTTGATATTCCTTAGCCAATCAGGAAAATTAGGTCCGGTTAGCTTGTTGGATTCTAGGATACCTCTGAGATTGATGTTCACACTCATGGTGTCTCTAATAACTGAAAAAAATAGAACGAGTCAATTATTATGAATGCAAATCATCGATTTAATATGGAAATGTTAACATTTTAATTAAATCGATTTCTCCCACTATTTTATCGAGCTCAATAGCCCTCTCTATTAATCTCAAAAAATTATCAAATAATTTTCTAGTGGGCTAGGACCCTCAAATTGACTTACCTTGACCTTGGCTATGGCACAACAAATCTTAGTAAGCCAAATTAGGTAGATTTGTATCAATCACATCAAATGTGACTCCTAGATCATTTAGGGGACATTGCCTTGTCAATCACATCTGATGTGATCACCCTAAACATTGCCTCTAGATTAGACTGACCCTGACTATGGCCAATTATGCCAGCTAACCTAGTTAAGTCAACCCATTGTTCCCCAATCAACTCCTCATAGGTTCACTTGATCTTGGCTATGGCACAACAAATCTCATGCCCTAATGATTTTGTATCATGTGAACAATGGAAGGCTAATGACTTAATATTCGTGGAGGGATTTAGCGCATTTAGGTCCCATCATGCATGTACAACATTTGTATCATGCTAGGTTACATATCCTATATGTGAATTTTAGATTAATTTCAATTAACCTAAATTTCATAAGATCCAATCTTATGATTGGGACTCCTAATCAAATTAGGATCCTGATCACTATCTAATATGGGAACCCTAATCATGTGACCAAATCAATTGCTACCATCCTGATTAACCTTAATTGATCTAATCAATTAAGAGCTTTCCTTAACAATGGCCAGATCAGCTGATCAATGGGGTCCTATTTAGCATACCCTTCGATCCCATTGAATGGGTTTTCCAGGCAGCGAACGGAGCAATTAAAAACCATGATCGCACCTTTCTAGACACCATTGTAGTTAAGCCCAATTGATTTGATCAATTATGGAATCATAGGATCAAACAATGATATGGTTAAATCTAATTTTTCTTAAACCTTATCATCTATTACACATTATGATAAGATAAGATAGTGATCTTTAGGGATTTATGATAAGTGTCAAATATTTTATAACAATTTATTTTATATATTTGTCTTATCATTATCTGTTATGATAAATTTATTTTCATCACATGAAAATCCTAATTGGTCTCTATCATAACATCCCTAACATGATAACATGTCAAAATTTAAAATTTTAATTTTAATCTTGATTATCATGTTATCATGATATAATTATTTTAGACTTTAATCACGTTATTTATCATGTCAAAATTAAATTCTGAACATGATATGTTAAATTTCAGCCTTTATGATTATGTCATACATAAATCATAATTTTTAATTTTTAACATGATCAAATCTAAATAATTCACATTTATTATCATATAATAAACTTATTAAATATTTAATCTTCATCAATATAATTATTTCAGATTTTAATCATGTTATTTATCATGTCAAAATTAAATTCTAAACATGATATGTTAAATTTCAGCCTTTATGATTATGTCACACATAAATCATAATTTTTAATTTTTAACATGATCAAATCTAAATAATTTCATTTATTATCATATAATAAACTTATTAAATATTTAATCTTCATCAATATAATTATTTAGATTTTAATCATGTTATTTATCATGTCAAAATTAAATTCTAAACATGATATGTTAAATTTCAGCCTTTATGATTATGTCATACATAAATCATAATTTTTAATTTTTAACATGATCAAATCTAAATAATTCACATTTATTATCATATAATAAACTTATTAAATATTTAATCTTCATCATATGGCAATATTTATATTTTACATCGCATGTAAAATTTAGATCTATGTTTATAAAAACTAGAACTCAGGTAATCTATCAAATTAACTGAATTTGAAGCCTGAGGAGGCTCTGATACCACTGTTGGAATTTCGTATGTTTTATATGAATCAAATTCATATAACACAGCGGAAAATAAAAATAAATATGAATTTAATTCCAAAGCCCAAGATCCTCAGGGAACAGATTCAGTTAACAAGAAATAACACATGATTATAATAATAGATCATACTGTGTTCTTTATTGGGGATGATGCCCGATGAAGCCGGTAAATGATTTACCACTAGCCGTCCATCCGGCCTCTAATGGTGATCCACGCGAAGATCTTTGGATGATGTCCTCTCAGGATTGGATGATAACCTTCTTGCGAGGGGTGCTAGCGCCTCTTTTCTTTTCTATTGATTTTCCAAATCAAAAAGGATTTCTTGATCAAGATCAAATCTTGATCAATCAAGAGAGAGAAAGGGATCCTAGAGAGAGAAAGGATATTTTAGAGAGAGAAAGGAGGTGTTAGGCATCCAAGAGAGAGAAGAGAGGAGTTCGTGTATCTCTCGAAGGGGTATTTCTCTCCCTTTTATACATGAAAAGGAGGTTGTGTGGTTCCATAAAAAAGGGATTTTATCACAACCACCTAACCATTCAACCTTATCAAGTTGATAACAATTATCCTAACAAATTTAGGATATTTGCTATCATGATAATGTTAAGATTACAACCACCAAACCACATCCCTAAAAATTAGGAAATTGGTTATCCCATGAAACCAACGTCGCAACCTTGAATTTGGCTTCATGAGAATGCCCCAAATCATGGGGTTCACTCCTCCATGACGTGGAGATGGGTCATGTCCATCACATGGGCATGGATCCATCCTCCACGTGGCACGATCTCAGCCCTCGGTTTAATTGGGTTTCCATGAATCAAATCATGCCATCATATGGACCCAATTAAATACCATATTATTAATCTCAATTAATCTAAGCCATCCATCACATGGATCAAGCCTAATTAATGGATTTCATATGTACATCTCATGTACAAAAGGTCTCTCTTTTGAATAAAAAATTCTTTTCTCTATAATGAATCTATTCATCAATTTCATGTTCTCTCATTAAGATTGAGTCAAACCCAATCCTAATTATTGGTTATCTGATTTGAATTAAGTCCAACTTAATTCCCATTTTAACTTCATCCAAAATCTTCTTAATGCGTGTGACCCATTAGGTCCCTTGACACGTTGGTAATAATCATGTCCCTAATATTGACCCTAAGGATGACTTGATCAACACCTTGTCCAAGTCAATTCTTTAACCAAATCAACTCTTTGATTAAGTCAAAGAATCCATGATTATAGATCATGAGCGGCCTCTAGCAAAGCATCATGACCACCCAAGTGTTAAGGGTTTGTTGACGTGGTCATCAACACCTGTCCATGAACGGTTACCGTATGATTCAATCCCTTCGTCACATATCCCAGATCAATCAGTGGTATGGAATGTGTCAACCATATAATTGATCTTGTTTACTTGATCTCAGAAAAATTGACTCATATGAATTAGAACTTCGAAACCATTTCGAATTCCAACTCAACCTTGCAAGGATTTAACAGTCAATTTAATCCATCAAGTGGCCGTGGGATATAACCCTTTCTATCAAGGGAGACGAATCCTGTCTTGATCAAACACCACCTTCATGTGCTTCATATCATACCCAATCGACACCATATTTGCCACCCGTGGCTAGAGCAACGTTTGCATATCGTCAAAGCATGATATTCCACACATAAGGTGCAATGAAGATCTCAAGTCAAAGGATCACTCGCACCACCGTCATCAAAGATCAACCATCGACACTATATAGAATATCCATATGGGATCTCTGTGCGGGTCATCCAATGTATCGTTACAATAACGAACATCCACACACTATATCCAAGTATCTTCATACTTCAGCTTGCAAGATCAGCTGCACACCTCAAAGGTGAAGATATGCAATGTGTGCTAGTCTCAACGGCATTCGATAGTGTCCAATCCTGTCTACGCATCGACTAGGAAAGTTTAAAGAATCGAACCATAATGTACAATTTTGGATCTCACAATTTGCAATCTCTATTACAAATTCTATATGCACAGTTCGCATTCTTTTGGACTTTATCTCACAAAAAAAATATATCTAATATATATATGAAAAATACCTGGATAGATAAAGAAACCAATAAATTGATTTTCATTCATAAAGAAATGTATACAAACTAGCATCTTATCCAATTAGATATAGGGCACACACTAACACCATGGCCAGACCAAGAGATGGTCTCCAACCCCATGGGTGGAGCTTTTTCTGTGAAGTAGTTGATAACATCAGCAACCAAAATCCCCAAGCAGGTGGTCAGTTGGAACAACTGGTTAACTGTCCCTCGGATCTTCGGTTGTGATATCTCAGAGAGATAGAGGGGAACTGCCTATTGTCAGAAGAACAGATATTAAAAATTGATGGTGATACTAAGCATTGTCACACATCAAACGTATATTTCTAATAATGACTTCTCATCATATTTAGTCAAATGCAAGGACAAAAATTATACTAAATGAGAGAAATTCTCTGATTCAACATATAAATCTTAGATAAAGAGAGGATCACTAGAATAAATATGGTGCTAGGTGCAATATTTGAGTGGCCATTTTCCATCATCATTAGTGTTGCCTGGCTGACCTGGTGACGTTGACATGACCTAGCTGGCCTGTTGCTTGGCTGACCGTCAGCGAGCGAGGATGCCACGACATGACCTCTCTTTGACTTGGTAGAGGAGTAGTGTGTCAACGAACCTCGATAGAGAGAGTAGTAAAGAGGGAGTGCCTCAGTGAGCTCTTTATAAGAGAAGAACGAGAGATCTTCTTCTCTGGAGTGAAGCAGACGAAGCTGAAGACAGAGAGATCTTCTTCCTTCCCCCTGCTCTCTGATTCATCCTCCCACTACCTTCTCTCTCTTCGGCACCGTATCCCAGGGGTGTGGACATACAATGGGCACTCTGGTAGCCCCCAACGACTAATGATCCAGCCGCTGCTTGCCACTTCCGCTGCACCGCCGTGAAATAGGTGAGTCCCCTATTTTTCCCACAGCATCACTGATACCAATAATTGCTCTCAATTGGTATCAGAGCCCTCGTTGGCCATCACCACCCTTGGTCTGATGACCAGTGAGGGAAAAGAGGTGGAGGAATAGGCCGTGGCGGCTGTATGCCGCCGTTTGCCTCCTCGCTGCGGCCATCCGTGCCGCAGCGATGACAAAAAAAAATTAGGGGCGAAGGCAGATGACCGTTCGGGGCCATTGGACCCCGAATGGCAGCCGATGCTGCCTTCGCCAGCTGCCATAACCCCTCCCCTGCTGTCGGAGGGCCGGAGGAACCCACGGCCGTCGCCGTGTGGGCGGCGGGCATGCCGAAGGATCGAAGGATCCTCTCCAGTGGCCCTCCTCTTGTCGCCGAAGGCAACCCCGGGGCCCTTTCCCAGCCACCGGAGGGCCAGGACGGCCCCACATCGCTGCTGCACATGTGGCGAGCGCAAGGGAAGAAGGATCGGGTTTACGGGTAGTACCACCCGTAAATTCGATGAAAGTCAAGAGCATTTTTGTAATACAAAAAAAATAAATAAATCTGGAGCTGTTGATGCTGACGTGGAAGCCACGTCACCTCAGTGATGACATGGCAATCCCAGTCAGCTCCAGTGTGGCATGGAGTCCTAGATTATATGGCAGACAGCGTGTCTATCCATGTGTATGAGTGACATGGTATGCTGACACTGCATGGCTGTGGGTCCCAGCTGACGTCAATGCCTACATGACATTTATATTTATTTTTTAAGTTTTGGATATTTTAAAATTACAAAAAAACCAAAAAAATCAAGAAAATTTGGTAAAAATCTTAGAAAATTATAGAAAAAATCAAAAAAAATTCATAGAATATCATAGAAAAATTATTGAAAGTTTTTTTGATGTGGCATGATTGTTTATGCTCTATGCATGAATATTAATATTGTCATACTGTCTGATTTTTTTTATAAAATTTTTTTTAGATGCATGATTATTATGCTTAGTGTACAAATGTGATTTATGCATATTTCTACTTGTTATTTCTATTGACATAATTATTTATGCTTAGTGCATGAGGGGTATTTATGTTAATTGCTATGTATTTTTTGTGAGCATATTTATTTATACTTTATGCATAAATAATATATAAATATATATATATAAATTATATCTTTATTTGACATGAAATATATGCTTGATGTAGCATATGTTCGCGTTGCGGATTTGTTCCAATGTTGGTTTTATGGACAACATAGATATATTCTATGAAAAATTATTGGATTCAGTGCTCTATCTTATTAAATGAATAATGATTATGAGCTTAGAAAAATTTTTGATCTCATTTATAAGTAGGAATATTTAAAATCTGATTATTTTTTCAGATAGAGATATACATTGATTGTGCCTGATGCCCATATTTTGCTTGACTAAATATAGTGATGGCCTCCCGATCAGGAGTAGCTAGCTTTGATAGAGGTGAAAAATTGGATGGACATAATTATAATGTGTGGCACCGAAAGATTCAATATCTACTTAATGAGCAAGAAGTCTTGGAAACCTTGACACACAGTATGACACCATCAGAACCTGGTACCTCTATGCATAACCATCAGGATCACGAAGTCTATAAAACATGGGTAAAGAAGGATCGTTGTGCATGCTTCACTATGTTAAGCTACATGCACAATGACCTGATTGGAGATTTTGAGGGATTTCCAACTGCTCAGGATATGTGGAACCAATTGAAGATTCGGTTTGGGCAGAACTCTGCAACAAGGCTGTGGGCCTTGAACCTAAAATTTATGTAACATGTTAAAGATCCCAATCATTCAATGTCTGAACATCTTCGCATGATGAGCAATATAATTAGGGATCTGAGGGAAGCTGGGGTTAACTTCACCGAGGAGCAGAAGGTTCTTGCAGTGATTCGTTCATTGCCTGACCCTCAGTGGAGTTAGATGAAGCTCTTGATGACTCATAGTGAGCACATCAAGACTTTTAAGGACATATCTCATCATCTTAAGCTGGAGGCTGAGCGCATAGAGACTTCCCACTCCTCTGCCTATGTGGCTCATTCTAGAGCTTCAAGTTCCAGAGGTAGAAGGAGGAGTAAATCCAGTGACAAGAAAGGTTCACAGAGTTTCAAGGGAAAGAAGGTAGCCAAGCCCAAGAAAGGCCAACCGAAGGGCAAGAAGAATGTAGCAAAGATCAAATGCTATAACTGTGGTATGAAAGGCCACTTCGTTCGTGAATGAACAGAACCAAGGCATGTATGTTCCATAATAAGCTCTCTCTATATTTGTTCATATGCATTAGTTGCTAATACTCTTCCTGATTGGATCATAGACATGGGAGCGAACAAACACATAGTTTGAGATCGAGTTGGTTTTGTGAATTTTCATCAGATTTTTGCAGACACCCAATATATTATTCTTAGGAATAGTCTGCATGAGCAAGTGTTGGGTGTAGGAGCATATCACATTAGGTTGTGAGGAGGACATGTATTGCTCCTACATGATGTTTTGTACGTCCTAACTATCCGATGTAATCTGTGCTCTGTACTTGCCCTGTTAGCTCTTGGCTATACCGTTTATTTTTTTGGTGATCGTATGTCTGTATATATGGATGGTGTGTTATCCTTTTGTGGCTATTTATCTCATGGGCTTTTTAGACTTGATGTGAAAATATCTGACTCTTACTCTTCATATGCTTGTGCTTCTTTTCCTACATGTGATGATTCTTTACTATGGCATGCCAAACTTGGTCATATGGGCCAAGATATAGGATGGCACGGATGGCTAGAGAAGGGCTATTGGGCTCCCTCAGCAAAATAAGCCTCCCTATGTGTGAGTCTTATTGGCAGGAAAGGCATCCAAAAAACCTTTTGGTAAGGCTTTTAGGGCCTCTCAGCTATTAGAGCTAGTACACTCAGACATCTGTGGACTCATGAGTGTCAGAGCATGCCATGGCGCATCTTATTTCCTCATATTCATCGATGATTATTCATGATTTGGGTATGTGTACCTGATCTCCCACCGCTATGAAGTATTGGATTGTTTTCACCACTTCTTAGCTGAGTGGAAAATCAAAAGGAGAAGACTCTAAAGTCTCTCTGGACTGATAGAGGTCACGAATATTTATCTGATCAGTTTCAAAAGCTTTGTGAGGAGAAAAGGATACGCATGCAGCTCACTATTCCTGGGATGCCGCAGCAAAATGGTGTTGCAGAGCGCTAAAATAGGACTTTACTGGATATGGTTAGATCGATGATGGTGCAAGCAAATCTTCTGATTAGTTTCTGGGGTGATGCACTATTGACTGCTGCCTACATCTTTAACCGCATACCCAGTAAATTAGTGTTCTCCATACCACATGAGTTATGGTATGGTGCAGGATCTTATGTAGATCATTTGCACCCGTAGGGTTTAGTGGAATACGTTCACAACACCTCCCATAGGTTGGAAAAACTAGGCCCTAAGGTCGGCAAAGAGGTGTTCATCAGGTATCCTCAGAGTTTTAAGAGTTACGTGATGTATGGTAAACATCCTGATGGAGGACTAACTGAAATAGAGTCCAGAGATATGGAATTCATAAAGAATAAATTTTCAAGCATTTGTGAGATCAAGAAGGACCTAACCCTGTATGAGTTACAGAAGGACCCTCCTATTATCTCTAGCGAGGGAGGGGCATTACGGCCTGTTTCAGGGATTGCCACAGATAGTGGGAGTGCTGGGCCTAGTAGGAGTGGCGCACCAGACAGCGGGAGCGCACAGGCTAAACCTAGTGGAGCTCACCCATGATGGTTAATGTACCTTTATGGAGTAGTTCTCAAAATCCAGATCCACTGTTATGGAGAAGTACATGTGGAATAGTTTCACGGCGATACTTTGAGGTCGAGGGGAATATATTTCTCTGCACACCGTTGGATCCAGATGAGCCGGTCTTTGTTCATGAGGCACTTAATTTATCAGTTCGTAATGAGTGGCTAGTTGCTATGGAAGATGAGATGGAGTTTATGGACAAGAACCATGTATTGGACTTGGTAGACTTATCGCCTGGGCGCAAATCTATAGAAAATAAGTGGGTCCTAAAGATAAAATGCAAGGCTGATGAGTCAATCGATAAGTATAAGGCTCATCTTGTGGCGAAGGGCTATACCCAGATGGAGGGTGTAGACTATGAGGAGATATTTTTTTCTATGGTGAGATTTGCCTTCATTCACCTGATCCTAGCTATAGTAGCTCATTTAGATTTGGAGCTATATCAAATGGATGTCAAGACAACGTTTCTTAATGGAAGCCTAGATGAAGAGATCTACATGGATCAACCTTTGGGCTTTGTGGCTAAAGAAAAGGAGGGCAAAGTGTGACACCTTAAAAGATCTATATATGGTCTCAAGTAATCATCCAAGTAGTGGTACTTCAAATTTCATGAAACCATTACATTGACTGGCTTAACCATGATTGAGGAAGACCACTGTGTATACATTAAGAAATCAGACGATGGGATTCTGATTTTAGCACTGTATGTGGATGATATGCTAATAGCTAGAAGTTCTATGGGGATAATCAATGCCACAAAGAAGTGGCTGTCCTTTATCTTTAATATGAAGGATATGGGTGAGGCAAATTATGTGCTATAGGAGTGAGAATCCTAAAGAATCGTGCTAAGAAGTTTCTTGATTTGTCTCAAGAAACTTATATTCAGAAAATCTTGAAACGATTCCAAATGCACTATTCGAGACCCGTTGATACCCCAATAGAGAAGGGCTACACTTTGAGTATTGACCAATACCCTAGAACGAATGAGGAGAGAGAGAAGATGAGCAAGATTCCCTATACGAGTGCTGCGGAAAGTTTGATGTACGCTATGTTATGTACACGTCTTACTATTAGCTTTGCAGTAATCTTGGTCAGTCGGTACCAAAGCAACCAGGGCTTGCTCATTGAGAAGCAATAAAGAGGATTTTTTGTTACCTTCGTAGTACTGCTAATCTCATCCTATGTTATCAAGGAGGGGATTTGAGATTGAAGGGTTTTTGTGACTCTGATTGGGCTGGTGATAGAGATGAGTGTAAATCCACTTTAGGATATGTGTTTATCTTTAGAGGTGGACCTGTCTCTTGGTGCAGTAAGAAACAAAACTGCACAACCCTATCTACTATGGAAGCCAAATACATTGCTTGTTCCGCTACTGTCCAGGAGGCCGTGTGGCTGAGGAGGTTCTTGAGACGACTCGAGACATCAGCCGATGCTCATGAGGCTATTCAGATATGTTCTGATATCATGGCAGCATTGCAATATGCTAAAAATTTCAAGTACCATGGAAGGTCTAAGCATATTGACATTGGACATCAGTTTATTCGGAACATGGTCAAGCAAGGAGAGGTTACCTTTTTGGTTGATCCGTTGACTAAGCCCATTGCTAAGGATATCTTCCAGGCTCATATGAGAAGTCTGGGTCTGTATTGTATTTGACAGATAGGGATTGTATGGACATTGTTGGCTGTGTTATTTATGTTGAAATGAAATTCTTGTTTTTATTATTATTATGATGAGTTCATATTGGCAGGCACATATGTGTATAAATGTCAAGGCTTAGATCAACCTAATCACACAGGTGATTGCCTTGATACTTTTGTAGTGGGCATGTGAGACTTAAGTAGCCATGATAGATGCTTGAGTAACTGCATGAGTTGCAGGTTGCATAAGTTACAAAATGGGCTACATAAATTACAAATAATAAGTCGCTTCAGTTTGAACTGAGATGAGACTCAGGAGAGTCGAGTATGGAGTATGTACATGCGTGTACGATGTATACATATTGATATCTCTACAGATTCGTACTAAGCTTGTAGTAGCCAAACTGGGAACATTGGTGTGTCCTCGGATCAGGCAACTTTATGATGCCTGGACTTGTGTTCGTATGGTGTTGAGTATGACATGACCCATTGAGTGGGAGCTCCACCGTAGCGTGCATTATATTGCATGTACTAAAGTCGATCTAGTAGGGGGTAATGTGATATATTCCCTCTCCATTATCGTGTGAGCCCTATAACTATGTGGTGTCCTTGAACTTGAGCCTATATCATGAAGTTGGAGTTTAGGATGACTTCCTTAGCCTTATCCTCCAGGGTCATGGAATTAATATGGCCATATAAGATATGTTGGAGAGTTAATCCCCGAGGCATGCATATTTTAAAATTTGATAACAATTATCAATGCAGAAATTTAAAGATTACATATTAATCTTTCTAACATGCATCAAGATCATATCTTTGCCTTATATTATAAGATCGTTTGATCTAAGTATTGCATATAAATTAAATAATTAAGATCATATCTTAATCTTCAAGATGAGAAGTCACCTTAAGATCTAAGGATCAAATCACTCACCTTAAGAACAGTAGGTAAATCCTTTGTGCTCTGCAGCCGTTCAATCGTCCGGCCTCTAGTATTGTCCACGCGAAGCCCCCGAGTGATCGGATTCCCAGGAGTGCTAGCTCGCGGAAAAATAATTTTGCTGATCTTGAATTCTTTCACTTGAATCTTCCTCCAAGATCCACTAAGCTTTTGTTAACACTAAAATCACACCAGAATTTCTGTTCTAACTCTTAGAACTGTAACACTTGGTTCTAACTGTTTAGAATTTTTGATCTCTTTTGATCTTGTGTTGTGTTATCTGGTGAGGGATGTCCTCTATTTTAGTTTCATATTAGCTAGCCTATTGAATTCTAACATTTAGAATTCCGCTGTTTTTGTGAAAACCAAAGAGACATATTAAATTCACACACTTATCAATGCATGAAGAGTTGTGTGGAGTGCTCTTCCAAAGAGGCACATTAATTCACACGCTTGTCAATGCACGGAGAGTTATATGGAGTGCTCTTCCAAAGAAGCACATTAATTTACACACTGTCAATGCACGGAGAGTTGTGTGGAGTGCTCTTCCAAAGAGGCACATTAATTCACACTTATCAATACACTGAGAGTTGTGTGGAGTGCTCTTCCAAAGAGGCACCTTTTAGCAAAATTTATTTTTCTTGAACTTGAGAATCATTTGAAGAAAACTAAAAGTTATAAATTAAATTATGCATGAGAATTTAATTTCTCATGAGATGAGATTTTAGTTATCTCATCATGCGACAAAACCTTTTTCACACATGGGGTTTGGATTTTTGGTTTTAAGCTAATTTGAATTTATTGGATTAAACCAATATAGATCATGGTCCTAGCCCAAATCAAATTTGGCTAATCCTGAATCTATTTAAATCCAAATCAAATCTAATTTCAAATCAATATTTGAAATTGATTAGTCCTTCTAGTAGACTTAAACCAATTGAATCTTATTCACTTGTACTTAATCCAATTAAGATAATTCAATCAATAAAATTTATTAATTAAATCATATATGATTCTCAATCGTTGATGAGCAATAGATCATCCTAGGAAACTTCTATGCGTGTGACTCTCTAGGTTCGAACCTAAGCCGGTAGCATAGAAATAATTTTCTATACTAATCGATGTGCCCATCTAGCAATGGAACCCGACGTCCGGATAGGTCGAGGAGTTGCCGAGCAAACTCCAAGAACCCTAAGAAACAGTTACCGTATAATTCATCCTCTTGACCACAAATGCTAAGGATGGCTTAAGAGCATGTCAACTCTAAACAGCAAATCCATAAAGTGATTTCAATTTTAGTGATCATGTGACTTTCACATGAAGTGCCTTGGCCAAGGTCTTGCTAAATTGAAACACAAGCATTTCTCTTTTTAACGGGATAGGTCAAATTTCATCTTGATCCATAACTGACTACCATAAGTACTTGACTACACCCAGTAACCTTTCGTAGCTGGATTAGAAATCCAGGTGGTCCGGCACCTAAGTACAATGAGTTTCTTGTAAGCCACTGGTTGTGATCTTCAGGTCTGAAGGATACTTATACCTATATCTTCTCGGATTAACTCTTGACAGTAGAGTATCCGGAAATGAGTCACGTTCGGTGAAATGTACTCCTACACTTTCACCTGTATGTCATACCAGTGTCTCTACACTCCTTGGTTAAGAGGACAACCAACAAATATGATATACAACGTCCTATAATTGATAGTACTATGGCCTGTCATAGTATATCATTTGGTCGCGAACTCTTTAAGGACCTTCAAAGATAAATCCTCCTTTATCGTGAAGGAAGATCCTGAGGCTTTATTACTATTAGGAGTTTTAAGAAGATGTCTTGTAATGAATAAACTGTCAAATAACTTTTATTAATATATCAATTTTATACAATTTACATCAGCACAATCATCAAATGATTGGCTTTAGGATACAATTCCCAACAAGATAATCCTAGGAAGTCAACTAGATAAAGATGGATTGTATGAGTGTTCAAGGAAGATTATTCGTGACCACACTTTATCTTTTGTGATCCATAGCCTGGGCAATCATGTGCATGAGTTGCATATGATTATGGGTATAGATATTTGACTTGGTGTTTTTCAAGTACTACTCAGAATAAATCTTTTAAGGGATTGAGAGTGCTTGATTGAGGTGTGATCGAAATTTCTTGGATACAGACGAGATTGGACTGCATCGCTTATGTGCTGCGCTAGTTATTTATTAACTCAATGCAGCATTTCCACTATGTGTCACTGTTTGTGAATTTTGTCGGGTCACACGCCTCACTGCACTGCATAAGAAGAGAGGTGAGATGACATTATGAGTGAAGTCCTGTGTGGACGAGCAGGAAATTGTTGCTTGGCTGACCTGGTTAATGTCAGGACGTTGACCCGACCTGGCTGGCCTATTGCTGGGCTGACCATCAGCGAGCGAGGATGTCACGACATGACCTCTCCTTGATTTGTGGAGGAGTGGCATGTGGACGAGCCTCAACAAAGAGAGTAATAAAGTGGGAGAGCCTCAGTGAGCTCTTTATAAGAAGAAGAACGAGAGATCTTCTGGTGAACCTTGGAGGCTCTCTGGCATCCGAGTGAAGCAGAAGAAGCTGAAGACAGAGAGATCTTCTTCCTTCCCCTACTCTCTGGTTCATCCTCCCACTGCCTTCTTCCTCTCCGGCACCACAGCCCAGAGGTGTGGACATACACTGGGGACTCTGATAGCCCTCGACGACCGACGATCCAGCCGCTACTCACCACTTCCTCTGCGCTGCCGTGAAACGGATGAGTCCCCTGTATTTCCTACGGCATCACTGATACCAACAATTGCTCTCAATTAGAATAATGTAAGAATCTTCAATTCAATCTCAAACTAACTAATGATTCCAAACAAAGGGAATTCCAGAATGCTATGATTGAAAATGAGAAAATGTTTTTATGATATAAGCATTTGCACGAGTTATACAAAAGAACATTCAAACAAATTCTGCTCATTATTCTGTACATGACTTAATGCAAGATCTTGAATTTTTTTTTTTTTTTTTTTTTTTGACTGAATGCCTAAAAAGAATGTGATAAAATTGGTAACAGGTAGTTGTGGAGTATTGAGCTCGCACCTGATTTCCATAGCCAATGCCAATTCCAAGGAGAATTCGGCCAAGGATCAGCATCATGATATTTACAGCTCCTGCATTGATGGCACCACCAAGGAAGAAGCTGACTGCACCAAACATGATGCTGATCCTTCTTCCATATTTTCTTGTCACATATGAGGCCCCAAAGGTAGAGATGAGACCAGCAAAATAGAGGGAAGATGTGAAGAGAGTGAGAAACTGGTCGTCATATTTGCAGTAGTATGTTTCTTGGAGTCGTTCTTGTTTCCTTTGGTACACACTGGGGAAGAACTCCTTTAAGAAATCATCCATAGAAGTAACTCCACCTAAAAACCAGAAAAAAATTCGAATGAGCTCCCTTCTCCCCCTTTGAATGTTCAGTAAGATACAAGTATGAGAATTTCAATTTCATGTCTTCAGAAAGATAATGATCATAATCTTATCCCAGGATAATATAGAAAGAGAAATATGAGCCGGCCCCTATTGGTTGCATCATCTTAATTTCTTGTTTTTTCTATTTTTAAAAACAAAAAATGAGAACATAATTGAAAAATATCTTACTTTTTCTTGTTTCGAATACAAAAACAACAAACATTGTTAAAGAAAAATAAAAGACAACAAGGTGCATCAATCAGAGGAACAAATTCTGATTCACCTATCTATTTGAAAAAATTATTTTCATGTTTGAAATGCACCATGGCCTGCTACACCAATATAATATTTACCAATCCAGTGCTTAAACAGGGGGATTATTCTCTCCTAATCTCAAAAGAAAAGAAAAAAAAATGAAGGAGATAAGTTACAGCGCTTTCTTGTCTCCATTTACTCTATCAAGAGAATTGCCCAAAGAAGAAGATGATACTGTTCTAACAAAATAAATGACCAAAGCATTGTCTTGCAACCGAAAAAAAAAAAAAAAAACAACAACAACAACAGCTGAAAAGTTCTCCATTAAATTAATTTATTATATAACAAAAGGAGAAAATAAAAGCTCATCAAGAAGAAAATAATAGAGGAGAATGAGCACGAAGACTAGAAAACACGGAGACAATGATGGATTAAACTCACCAGAGACACCAAGATCATATCCAAAGAGCGATCCACCGAGGGATCCAACAATACATGCCAGGATGAAATAACTGGTAATCCTTCCTTCATAGAACTCTGCCCTCTTGCCTACCTCACCACCCACAAAGCCTCCTGCCATCCTCCAATCCTCTCAGCCCCTGGCTTATCCTCCAAACTGCCGCGCCAAGCCTTTCAACTCAGCCTCTCGGTGAGCAGACAAAGGCTTGCATTGTCTTGGCGAAGAACAGAGAAAACAGAGGATGGCGCAAGAAAACTTCAAATGAGCCAGGTGATGACACAGAAGGAACAGGTCTGTCGAGGATGAAACGTTAGGCGAAGGGTTCCCATGTAATAATAGTAAGGCAAAAAAATAAAAAGAAAAGGCTTGCTTGATTCTTTCTAAGAAATGGAGAAGAGATAAGAGCCAAGATAGAACTTCTATTTTTAGCGTGATATAATGAAACAAAAAAATATATAATTAAAAAATCATAAATATTTGTGTTAGAATAAGTCATTTGGAAGAATAAATTTAGCTACTTTGAAGACCAATTACAGCCCTTGGAATACGACCGGATGACATCAAAGAGTGGTCCCTGGATAATGGGTAAACGGCCTTATTCTTACTTTAATCTCGTTCTTAGAAGTGCATCCCCCTTCCCATTTTCTACTTTCCTTTTTTTTTTCCTTTGGCTTCATTAATGTCTTTGTTACTTTAATCTCAATTTTAGAAGTTCATCCCCCCTGCGCCTTTTCTACTTTCCTTTTTTTTCTTTGGCTTAATTAATGTCCTTGTTACTTTAATCTCAATTTTAGAAGTTCATTCCCCCTCTCCCTCTTGTGCTTCCTCCTCCTCCTCCTCCTCCTCCTCCCTTTCTTTTTCTTTTTTTCTTTGAACTTTGACATTTAGCTTGTGTTGATGTAAACCGGCTCGCGAGAGTTAATCGCGAGATCGAAACGAGTGATTACAGGGACTCCCGTAGTTGCGCGAGGTGTTTGAATTTCAAATACTCGTAACAATCGGAGTCCCAAATCCCTTGAACTGAGGAGTCTGCGTCGCCTTTAAAGAAAGATGCAGACGCTTCTTTCCCATCATCCTCGTGCGCACGCCTGCTCCTGGTAAGTCCCTCTGTCCATGCCAAGGAGGGAGAGAGAGAGAGTCAGAGAAAGAGAGAGAGAGAGAGTCGAACGAGAGGAGGCGGCTTCCTTCTCCTGTGCCGATGCTGGTTCGAGCTCGGCGGCGTGCCCGTCACCTCGCCAGGCCTGAGCGACGGTCGGTGACCTCCACCGGCGCCGGTCATGTGTCCGATGGAGGTCCGGCCGGCCATGGTGGCCGGCCGTGCCGCCAGCATAGAGACGTGCCACGGCAAGGGGAATGGGACAAAGAGAGAAATTAGAGAGAGAGAGAGAGGGAGGGGCCGGCCACGGCAGCGGCCGGCTCTGGTCCAACCACCGACGGTCGGGCCACCCCGAATTTGGCCGGCCATGCCGCCAGCACACCTCTTAGCCGCCGCGGATCGTGAGAGAGAAAGGGAGGGCCGGCCACGACGACGACCGGCTCTGGTCCAGCCATCGGTGGCCGGGCCGCCTCGAATTTGGCCGGCGGCGGCCCTGGCCACTGGCACGGAATTAACCCCTGTTTCGGTTGAAACAGGGGAGCAGCAGAAAAAAAGGGAAGAAGCTTGGGCCGGCTGGGCTGTCAGTGATTTAGGCCCTGTTGGGCCGGTTCAAGAGCTCTATTTGAGCAGCATTTTGGGCTCTGTCATGGGCCGAAAATGGCAAAATAAAATTATGGTCCGAATCAAGATTGATTCTAGTTTCTGGGGGTGATTTTTCTTCCCCATTTGGGTGTATATACTGAGAGATATTCAGGCCCAAAGTTGAGCCCGTGGAGTGGTCTGGGTAGAGTCTTAAGAGTCACTTTATTATTCAGATTTTAGAAACTTAATTATGTAAAATGATGCTGTAGGTGCCCAGGTGTCCAAATAGCTGGGTTATCAATTGGGATTTGCGTACTGAGGTAAGTAAGCCAAGTATTATAATTTTATAAATTATTTAATTCATAAATCATGAAATTATAATTAGATGCATATTTCTGAAATGTGAAAAATGAAGTTTCATTTATATTGAATTAATAAATAGTGTCATAAATTTATAAATAGTATTTGTTATGACTATTGTAGCAGATAATATTTTGCAAGATATGGCTTATATGTGTATATGCAAAATTGTAATTATGTTAATCTTGCAAAATTATGTTGGTACTATCGAGATGATAATGTGCAATTATGATGATGACATTGAAATAACTCGTATGTGTCGCCGCGGTTCTCATATGATATGAAATAAGTGATACGTGACCCACCTCCATAGGGGAAGATATGTGGAGGACACACATCTGTAGGATGTGTTCTGATCGATTGTGATATGGCATAATGCTGGTACCAGGACCCTTCCTCTTAGATGAGTGTTGTAGGGCCGTGGGACACATAAGAAAACAATGAATGTATAAAAGTGATTTGTTTACATTGCATATTCTAGTATT
Organism: Calamus simplicifolius; assembly: GCA_900491605.1. Taxonomy (NCBI): domain Eukaryota; kingdom Viridiplantae; phylum Streptophyta; class Magnoliopsida; order Arecales; family Arecaceae; genus Calamus; species Calamus simplicifolius. The sequence continues at coordinate 440,996 of UESW01004957.1, read as the reverse complement.
TATTGGTTAATTAAGCTTCCAAATTATTTTGAGCTGATGATATGAATGTGCTGGTAGCATGATAAATGTATTTAAAATTAAAAGTTTTTATAAAAATATGATTTGAGAATATCTTGATATGATATGATGATTTGAAATTGTATTAGGCTTACTTATTGAGTGTGAGCTCATATAATTTTCATAATGTTTTTCAGAGCCTCAGGAGTGAAGAAGGATATTTGGGGTAGATGGAGCTTCTATTAAATAAATTAAGATCCATTATATTGATGTAGCCCCAGTATTGCTTGTGGGTAGGGCTGGTAGCCCAAAACTGATAATTATGGTTTGTAATAAATCATGGATTTGGATTTTTGCCTTATATTGATTTATGTATCAAAATTCGAGATGCCTTGCATGCCTGGCATGCGGCAGATTGTCACCCTAACTCAAATTTTGGGTCTGGGGCGTGACACTTTAGTGGTATCAGAGCTAGGTTATGACATTATGGACATATACATGATGACACTTTAGGCAAAATATTAGGATGACATTGAGACAATTATAAATTTAAAGGAATTTCAGATATTATGCTTTGAAAACCTAACATTTAGAGTTTACCATGACATTAATTACAATTAATTTATCAGGAGATAGGAATGGCTCGTCGCACTAGAAGCCAACAAAATGATGAGGGTTTCCAGGTTGGTAATGCTGGTCAACCGGAGGTCTGGAAGCCACCGGAGGTGCTGCCCCTGCCAATTCAGTCGGGACTGATCAGCACGACTCCAGACCGAGATGCTTCAGGTTCTCTCGGGTATGGCGCAGTCGATGCGGGACATGCAGCATCAGATTTTGCAGGCATTGTCCACTCAAGTCTGCCCCTTCTGTTCCGCAGACTCAGCCTGTTTCCACTGTTCCGCAGACTCAGCCTGCCCCTACTGCTCCGCAGACCCACCCTGCTCCATCTCAATCCTAGATAGGGGTTGGTCGAAGCTTTGCAGATTTCAAGAAGTTTGCCCCTGCCCCTTTCTCTGGATCCACCAACCCTGTTGATGCTGAGCGGTGGGTGCGAGACATGGAGAAGGCTTTTACGGCCCATGGTAGTCAGGATATGGAGCGGATATTTGCCACCTATCTTCTCCAGGGGGAAGCTTATGATTGGTGGTTAGTTGAGGGTGGACAGGTTATTTCTTGGGGAGAATTTAGGGAGGCATTCTTCGACAAATACTTCCCCAGGAGTGTGCAGAGACAGATGGAATCGGAGTTTATCAAATTGGAGTAAAGGAATTTGTCTGTGGCCCAGTATGAAGCTGAATTCACCAGGTTGGCCCATTTTGCTCCACATATTGTGTGACCAGTGAAATGGCCAAGATCACCAGATTCACTGAGGGACTGCGACCCAGGCTGAGGCAAGCAGTCAACGCATTTGAGCTTCTCACTTACAGTGCTGTGGTGAATAAGGCCTTGGTGATTGAGAGAGATATGAATGCTGTTCAAAAGATTGGGAGCAGTGGAGGAAGAGGAAATGGCCTACTTCTGGCCAATCCCCAGTTCAGGCCAAGAAGAAAGGTGCACATCAGGCCCCAGCTGAACCACAGAATAAGGAGACTCATTGCATTCATTGTGGGAACTTCCACCCTGGAAGGCCTTATCGCAGATTGACTGGTGCCTGCTTTATCTATGGGAAAACTGATCACAAGATTGCCACCTGTCCCTTTCGAAAGGATCAGCAGCCTTCTTCAAGTCAAGGGATGAGTCAGCAGCATCAGTAGCAGCCACAGAGGACCCAGGAAGGGTCTTCAACCTCACTCAGCAAAATGCTGACGCCTCTAATTCTGTGGTGACAGGTATACCATTTAATGTTATAGCTAGTATTGCATTCTTATCTAGTGCAATGCATTGAAAGTTAATTAGAAGTTAGGTTCAATCTTTGATGTTAAAACAAATTACACTTATGTCCAGGAATGATTAAAGTAGGTACTGCTTATGCTCAAACTCTAATTGACCCGGGTGCCACGCATTCTTTCATATCTGATATCTATCTTGACAAGAATGCACCATTGACACCTATTCCTCTGGAGCAAGAGTTGCATATTACGTTTCCGAATGGAGATGTTGTGAAGGTTAACACAGTATGCAAATCCTGCCCAATTGTCTTGGAGGATAGGAGGTTGAATGCTGTTCTCATTGTCCTTCCATTGAACTTCTTCGATGTTATCCTTGGAATGGATTGGTTGGCCTCCTATCATGCTTCAGTAGACTGCTTCAGGAAGATTGTCAACTTCAAAATTCCAAGTCAGCCTGAATTCAGTTTTACTGGTGGTCAGAAACACCTAGCCTCAGTGTTCATATCAGCGATGCAGGCTGGAAAGTATCTGATGAGTGGTGGTCAAGGATTTTTGCTGTAGTCAAGGACCTTCAGCAGGAAGAGACCAAGTTGGAGGATATTCCTATAGCTCGAGAATTCCCTGATGTCTTTCCTGAGGATTTGACTAATTTACCCCCTGATCGGGAAGTCAAGTTCTCTATTGATCTAGTTCCTGGAACTGGACCTATATCAAAGGCCCCTTACCGCATGGCCCGGCTGAGCTAAAGGAACTGAAGGATCAATTGCAGGAGCTCCTAGATCGGGGATTTATCAGACCCAGTGCTTCTCCTTGGGGTGCTCCAGTTCTATTTGTTAAGAAGAAGGATGGCAGTCTTGACTGCATTGATTACCGGGAAATCAATAAGGTAACAGTGCGAAATAAGTACCTCTGCCGAGGATTGATGACTTGTTTGATCAACTCCAAAGAGCCGGATATTCTCAAAGATTGATCTCAGGTCAGGGTACCATCAACTCAAAGTCAAGGAGGGGGATGTGCCTAAGACAATATTCAGAACCAGATATGGCCACTATGAGTTCTTGGTAATGCCATTTGGGTTAACTAATGCCCCAGCAGCATTCATGGACTTGATGAACAGAATTTTTAAACCATATTTGGATTAGTTTGTGGTGGTTTTCATTGATGATATTTTGATATATTCCAAGAGCCATAAGGAGCATGAGGACCACCTAAGAATCGTGCTATAGATTCTTCGAGAGAAGAAGCTTTATGCCAAGCTGCAGAAGTATGAATTTTGGTTGGATCAAGTATCTTTCTTGGGTCATATAATCTCTAAAGATGGTGTATCTGTGGACCCGAAAAAGATTGAGGCTATCATTAGCTGGAGCCGACCTTCCAATGTGGCATAAGTCAGAAGTTTCTTGGGGTTAGGGTATTACCATAAATTTGTGGAGGATTTCTCTTGCATTGCTCTGCCCCTAACTCGCTTAACCCAAAAGCGAGTGAAGTTTGACTGGACAGGGGAGTGTGAGAAAAGTTTTCAGGAGTTAAAGCAGCGCCTAGTGTCAGCTCCCATTCTTGTTCTTCCGACAGGATCTAAAGGTTTTACTATATATACTAATGCCTCTCGGAAAGGATTGGGATGCGTTTTGATGCAGAATGAAAGGGTGATAGCCTATGCCTCCAGACAACTGAAACCTTATGAGCAGAATTATCCTACTCATGATCTAGAATTGGCTGCTGTGGTTTTTGCTCTGAAGATTTGGCGGCATTATCTATATGGAGTGTCGTGTGATGTGTATATAGATCATAAGAGTCTAAAATACATCTTCACACAGAAGAAGATGAATTTGAGGCAGAGGAGGTGGTTGGAACTATTGAAGGATTATGACCTGAATCTACAGTATCATCCTGGGAAGGCCAATGTAGTGGCTGATGCTTTGAGCAGAAAATCCTCTTCTGAGTTAGCTGCTATGATTACTTCCCAGCCTCACATATTGAGAGATCTGGAGAAGTGGGAGGTTGGTTTGAGAGTACAGCAGTCTGATGGGCTTGTTGCAACACTTGTACTCCAGCCGACCCTAGTTGACAGAATCAAGTCCTTCCAGATAGAAGATCCCGATCTACAAAGGATTAAAGAAGCTGTGCAGTCAGGAGTCCAGAAGGAATTTTATGTAATGGAGGATGGATCCCTAAAATTTGAAGGAAGACTTTGTGTGCCAAACATTGAGGAGCTGAAGGCTGAAATTTTGAAGGAGGCTCACTACTCTCCTTATACTGTGCATCCAGGTGGCACTAAGATGTACAGAGACTTGAAGAAAATTTTTGGTGGAAAGGTATGAAGACGAAGATTGCTCAGTATGTGGCCAAGTGCTTGGTGTGTCAGCGAGTGAAGGACGAGCATCAAAGGCCTGTGGGACCTCTTCAGTCTCTGATGATTCTACAGTGGAAATGGGAAAAGATTACGATGGACTTTGTGACTGGTCTGCCCAAAACTCCCAGGAGTAACGATGCAGTTTGGGTTATTATGGACAGACTAACAAAATCAGCTCATTTTCTACCTTTCAAAGTTGGGGTCTCTAGTGAAAGATTGGCTAATTTGTATATTGAGCAATCGTGAGACTCCATGGTCCTATCTATTGTATCAGATAGGGATACCAGGTTTGTGTCCCAGTTCTGGCAGAGTCTTCATAAGGCCATGGGAACCAAATTAAACTTCAGCACTGCCTATCATCCCCAGTCAGATGGACAATCAGAGAGGACCATACAGATTCTGGAAGACATGTTGCGAGCCTGTGTGATGGACTTGGTGGAGCTTGGGATAATCACTTACCTTTGGTGGAGTTTGCATATAATAATAGTTACCAGGCCAGTATCCAGATGGCTCTATTTGAAGCTCTGTATGGTAGGAGGTGCAGATCTCCTTTATGTTGGATGATGTGGAGAGAGAAAATTGCTAGGCCCTGAGCTGGTTCAGCAGACAGTTGATAAGGTGCAATTGATCAGGGAGCGTCTTCGTACAACTCAGAGCAAGCAGAAGAGTTATGCTGATATCAGGAGGAGAGAATTGAAATTTCAGGTTGGGGACCATGTTTTCTTAAGGGTATCACCAATCAAAAGATGTGATGAGATTTGGGATTAGAGGAAAGCTGAGTCCACGGTATATTAGACCTTTTGAGATCTTGAGCAGAGTCGGGGAGGTTGCTTACAGCCTGGCACTGCCTCTGATTTTAGCTGGGGTACACAATGTTTTTCATGTCTCTATGTTGAGGAAGTATTTCGATCCCAGCCATGTCATAGCATATAAGCCTATACAGTTGAGGAAAGATTTATCATATGAGGAGTATCTGTGTGTATCGTGGACCACAAAGATCAGGTTTTGAGACGACGTACCATTCCCTATGTCAAGGTGCAATGGAGTAATCATTTGAGAGAGAGGCTACTTGGGAACTGAGGAGGAAATGAAAAAGAAGTATTCACAACTATTTGTATCTTAATATAGTTAATGATGTATCGACGACTGTTGGCTTTTGAATAAAAACTTAGTTGATTGTGTGACAAAATTTGGAATTCTAATTTTCTCTAATGGAAGTGTACCAATTTCGAGGCCGAAATTTTTATAAGGAGGGAAGAATGTAAACGTTACCGGCTCGCGAGAGTTAATCGCGAGATCGGAACGAGTGATGCCAGGGACTCCCGCAGTTGCGCGAGGTGTTTGAATTTCAAATACCCGTAACAACCGGAGTCCGAATCCCTTGATTGAGGAGTCTGCATCGCCTTTAAAGGAAGACGCAGACGCTTCTTTCCCATCATCCTCGTGCGCGCGCCTGCTCTGGTAAGTCCCTCTGTCCATGCAGGGAGGGAGAGAGAGAGAGTAAGAGAAAGAGAGAAAGAGAGAGAGTCGGACGCGGAGGAGGCGGCTTCCTTCTCCTGTGCCGATGCTGGTTCGGGCCCAGCGGTGCCCGTCGCCTCGTCGGGCCTGAGCGACGGTCGGAGACCTCCACCAGCACCGGGTGTGTGTCCATGGAGGTTCGGCCGGCCATGGTGGCCGGCCGTGCCGCCAGCACAGAGACGTGCCGCGGCAAGGGGAATGGGAGAAAGAGAGAAATTATAGAGAGAGAGAGAGAGGGAGGGGCCGCGGCCGGCTCTGGTCCAACCATCGGCGGCCGGGCCCCTGAATTTGGCCGGTCGTGCCGCCGGCACGCCTCCTAGCCGCCGCGGATCGTGAGAGAGAAAGGAGGAAAGAGAGAGGAAATTGGAAAGAGAGTGAGAAAGGGAGGGCCGACCGCGGCGGCGGCCGGCTCTGGTCCGGCCACCGACGGTGGGCCACCTCGAATTTGGCCGCGGCGGCCCTGGCCGTCGGCACGGAATAACCCTGTTTCGGTTGAAACAGGGGAGCAGCGAAAAAAAAGGGAAGAAGCTTGGGCCAGCTGGGCTGTCAGTAATTTGGGCCTGTTGGACCGGTTCAAGAGCTCTGTTTGAGCAGCATTTTGGGCCCTGTAATGGGCCAAAAATGAAAAATAAAATTATGGCCCGAATCAGGATTGATTCTAGTTTTTGGGGTAATTTTTCTTCCCCATTTGGGTGTATATACTGAGAGATATTGGGCCCAAAGTTGGGCCCGTGGAGTGGTCTGGGTAGAGTCTTAAGAGTCACTTTATTATTCAGATTTTAGAAACTTAATTATGTAAAATGATGCTGTAGGTGCCCAGGTGTCCAAATAGCTGGGTTATCAATTTGGATATGCGTACTGAGGTAAGTAAGCCAAGTATTATAATTTCATAAATTATTTAATTTATAAATCATGAAATTATAATTAGATGCATATTTCTGAAATGTGAAAAAAAAGTTTCATTTATATTGAATTAATAAATAGTGCCATAAATTACAAATAAGTATTTGTTATGACGATTGTAGCAGATAATATTTTGCAAGATATGGCTTATATTGTATATGCAAAATTGTAATTATGTTAATCTTGCAAAATTATGTTGGTACTATCGAATGATACTATGCAATTATGATGATGACATTGAAATTACTCTATGTGTCCTGCGGTTCTCATATGATATGAATGCCAAGTGATACGTGACCCACCTCTATAGGGAAGATATGTGAAGGACACACATCTGTAGGATGTGTTCTGATCGATTGTGATATGGCATAACGCTGTACCAGGACCCTTCCTCTTAGGGACATTTAAGAGTGATACATTAGATGAGTATTGTAGGGCTGTGGGACACATAAGAAAACAATGAATATAAAAAGTGATTTGTTTACATTGCATATTCTGGTATTTATTGGTTAATTAAGCTTCCAAATTATTTGAGCTAATGATATGAATGTGCTGGTAGCATGATAAATGTATTTAAAATTGAAAGTTTTTATAAAAATGTGATTTGAGAATATCTTGATATGATATGATAAGATATGATGATTTGAAATTGTATTAGGCTTACTTATTGAGTGTGAGCTCATATAATTCTCACAATGTTTTTCAGAGTCTCAGGAGTGAAGAAGGATATTTGGGGTAGATGGAGCTTCTATTAAATAAATTAAGATCCATTATATTGATATAGCCCCAGTATTGCTTGTGGGTAGGGCTGGTAGCCCAAAACTGATAATTATGTTTGTAATAAATCATGGATTTGGATTTTTGCCTTATATTGATTTATGTGTCAAAATTTGAGATGCCTTGCATGCCTGACATGCGGCGGGTTGTCACCCTAGCTCAAATTTTGGGTCTGGGGCGTGACAATTGATTAGCAACTTAACACCTGATCTACAATATCTAGGTTTCTTTTTTAAATTTTTGATCCTTCTTACAGCATAATAACATCACATCAATTTGCTCTTTTTCATAATAATTTTAAGATATTTATAATTTAGAATGCGCGTGAAATATTTTTGAACACAAACATGATAATGCTATTGTGCTAACCTTATATGCCGCACTAATGTCTCTTTAGCATGCTACATATGAAGTTTTTTGCACTAATGTTCGTCTCCTAACTTTTTGGGATTTTAAAATCACAGCAAGCAAGTCTGCTTTCTTGAGCCTTTAATTTCCAACTCCAAACTTGTGGATACTATTTTCTCACTTTTTTTAATTATTTTTAAATATAATATTTTTCATATAAATTGAGAACACGTTCTCATGCAAATTTTGTAATGAATATTGGCATGTGTAAGAGGGTAGGCATGATTTTTTTAATATCAATATCAGCTTGTACCTCATGCAAGATATCATTTTTTCAACTCTTAAAATATAATATAATGATATAACATATTATAATAAATAAAATACTTTAATAGTCATATATTTTTATTATATTTTCTATTAAGGAATGAATCTAACTATTTCACAAAAATAATGTAGCTTCAAAATAGACATTTCTTGTAAGTAGAGCCTCAAAAACTTCTATTATTAAACAATAAATTTTTCAGCATATTAAATAATAAATTTTATTAATAGTTAAATATATTAATACTAATATACCAATATCTATTGCACATTAAACAATGAACTTGATTAATTATTTTGAAAATATAAGTTGAGTATCAGAGATTTCATTATTAATATTAGTCTCGTGCAATGTAAAGGTATGATTTTTTAAAAACTTTTTTAACTACTTTTAAAATATAATATAATTTTGTAATAAATTATAATAAATAGGATACTTTCATAGCAAATATCTATTACATATCGGATAATGAATTTTAATAATGATTGAGTATGTTAATATTACTATCTACATGATCAATGCAGAGCTCTACATAAGCTTAGTCTTCAGTTTAGATACATATAATAGTTATTTTGAGTCATCCAATAACACTAATCCCATAATTAACACTTAATCCACCAGTGTTAGAGTTGGAGTCGATTATACAAGGCTGAAAATAAATTGAATATAAATTGGACATTAGTATATCTATACCGCGTCCATTTTTGTTTAACGAATTGGATATGATGCAAATAATAGTTAAATATAAAAATTTATCTTAAATACATATGGATAGAAATTAAAGGATGCGAGCATGGAGATAAAATAAATCAAAGTCAAAAACTTCAATTTTATGACTACGATATTAAACATATTACTAAGCAAAAGATAAATAATGTCAATGCTAATAATATAGCTAATTATTCTCTTTAAAAGTTCATGAATGCCATGTAAGATTATGTAGGAATATAAGTTGATTCAAATATTTGAATTTGAAATAAATAATTATTATCCATACCTATATCTATTTTTCTTAATAGATATGAGATGGATATTAGTTAGATATTGAAATTTGTATTTATATCATAGTAGATTAGAATAGGAAAATAGATTAAGATAGATATTATCTAATCTAATTTCATCACTAAGATCATATGACTTACATTATTATGTAAAGAAAAGGGTTGGAACTTGGCTCAAGAGGGATAAGGGGACAGCAACAACATAATGAGGCTGTAAATAAATCCAGCTATTCATGAGTAAGACAATGTCGAAGTGCTTACATCATTTTTCTTTTACATTTTTTTGGAAGGGTTTGAATATAACTTACAAATGAAGCATCATTAATTATTTAAACACATAAAATTTACTTAATCACTTTCAATGACTTTATTCTACCATTTATTTCATACTTATCAAAGGATGGAAAAAACTAGAAGAAGGAGAAGAGAGCCTTTTAGCAACAGGGTTGAATATGCTTATATATGGTCTCATTCAAGCTTGATTAATTAGAGCATCTAGTCAAGTTTAAGCCCAAGCCTTGTTTTAAGAATTAACACCAAAAAAGATTACCCAATGCTTTTTTTTTTTGAAAATACAATAATATTTATCTGGCAAATTTGAACTTAAGATCTCTTGTTCGAAGACAAGGATCCTAATCAATTGAGTTACAATTATTGGCAAGTGCTAAAAAATGAAGCACAACCTTTAATAAGTATGATAGTAGGTCAATTTAAGTTCTTGTTAGGCCCAACGTATGTATTGTAAAATATTGTCTGTCCAAAATTAAACTATTTTGAGAGTTTATACTAACATATACTTAATCCTATATCAATTATGCATTGGATAAATTTGGGGTACTTATGCTAGATCAAAGAGTTTAAACAATACATCCTTGACTGATCTTTTTGAATAAGATTTTGGATTATTACAAATGACATTAGAGTATATGCAGTTTATGGCACATGCTAACTGAAGGATACCATAGAAAGGCTCTTTGGGGTTGTCCATGAGCTTATCATTGTAATTATGATTATGATTAAATTTGATTGATTTATATTTAGATCTTTAGATATTGATGTTTAAATAAAGTATGTGAGTAGGTGTAGAAGTGTGTATACATTAGTATGCATTGGTAGAGCTTAGATATTTATTCTAAATTAAGGAGATTAAACAATGTCTTCTTTAATAGGTTTTTTTGGATGAGATCTTGAATTATTACACCTATTCAATAAGGAGGTTAGTAGTTTTAATCTATTTACAAACATAAGTTAACTCATGCAACCTATTTAACAAACTAATTGAGCTGTGCTGTGTTAGAGCTGGCATAATTAACTCGCCAACTTAATATGTTTTAGTTTAAACCTATATAATTAAGAAAATACTAATTTGATCCGTCTATTAAACAATGTCAAATATTAAATTCCTATTTTATTACTTTACTATGTTAAATAATATTTTGTAAACATAGCCTTAGCATTTAATATATCTATATAAAGTTAGATTGTAGTGAGTCAACTTTAGGTCTAGGTTGTAATCTTGCTAGCCAAACCAACTATTAGGAAAGGTCAATCTAGATCAAGCGGGTCAAGCCTTATACTTAGGTTTAGAGATGAGCACTGGGCCGGGCCATGGGCGGCCTGGCACGAGCCAGGCCATACCTGGCATGATCCATTAAAAGGGGTTGTGCCGGGCTTAAAAAGTTTGGCCCATGGACCAAGCCTTGCATGGCATAGCTTGGGCCTGGGCTGGCACGACACACGTGCTAGCCCGGCATGGCCTACAAGAGCCTAGGCCGTGCCGGCCCACAAGGGCCTGATCCCTTAAAAAAATTATATAAAAAAAATTAATAAATTAAAAAATTATTAGAAAAAAGGATTTATTAATATAAAGCCACCTTAATGGTGAAGGGTTTGGCATAGACCCCTACCAATTATTAATTTAAAATCAAAATAGTACATGAAAGGAAGGGGGGCTAGGCATGTCCTCCAGAATATAATAAGAAAGGAGAAAAAAACAGAGATGACTCACTTTAATAATTAAAAAATTAAAATATATAATTATAAAAATAGAGATGACTCATTCATCAGTAGTATTTGTATCATCATTCTTTCTTGGTTAGGTCATGTCTACCTTTTTCTTGAAGCCTTGCCTCAGCATCCAACCAATCTTTGAAGCAGAGAAGCATTTCAACCGTGTCGCCAGTCATCCTACTTTTCTTTTTATCCAAAAACGTTGACCTACACTGAAAGTGAATTTTGATGCTACTGTGTACATCGACACAGCTAAAATATCGCATGCAATGGCAGACATAACAGATATTGATTTCTAACACTCTTTCACCAAGCTAATACATCTAGATTCTCTATTTGATTTTTATCTAATGCAGACTGAAGATCATTTCGTAAATAAAATTCTAGTTCATTACTTAAAGATGAAGAAGATGAAGATGAAGAAGATGAAGCATGTGTGTGTCTTCTTTGTGTAATAAATGAAAAAACAATGACGAACGAGAACTAGAAGAAGAAGCAGAACTTTGTGCATGTATTCTAAATCCATAAATTTTTTTATATATAAAGCATAAATATTATTAAAAATTTATGTTACCTCATATTTAGCAGGTTCAGAATCTTTAATCATGTTTTCATAATATGCATCAATTAAAATTAGTACTAATTAATTTAACTCTAGGATCAAAAACAATAGCTAAGTTATGCAAAGAACATATCCTGTCCTAATATTTATTCCATTTAGTTTTCATTTGATGTATAATAGGCATTAAAACATCATCATATCTAAGTTCATAAATTTTTTTACTAATTATATATGCTTATTGTAAAAATGAACAAAAAGTTGGATAATAAATACCAGAAAGAACATTTGTAGCATCATAAAAACTAACCAAAAATCTTTCAAAATTTTATCTTTACTCCAATCATTATCAGTCAATGTAAATCCTAATTCACAATCATTAATATATGCACTTAATAGGTTTTTATATGGATATACATCATGGATCATGCTATATATACTATTCCAATGAGTAATTACATCAAGTTTAAATTTTTAAAAATATTTTTCATGATAAATAATTTAAATTCTTGAAGTCTTGCTTTTGAAGCATGAATAAAAAAATTGTATTTCTAATTTTAAAATAACATCTTGAATTATGTCCATGCTAGCTTGAACAGAAAGATTTAATATATGACATGCACATCTAATATGCAACAATTGTTCATTTAAAATGGAATACAAAGAGCTATTTAATAATGCAATAGCAAAACTATTATTAGATACATTATCAAAAGTAATAGACATTATTTTATCATTAATATTATATGAGCATGCGATAAATAGCATTTGAAATTTGTTGCTTCGAATGCGAAAAATCAAAAGCAGGAAAAGCAAGAATTCATTTATTTAGTTGCCAATTATTATCAATATAATGAGCAATAATAGAAATAAAACAATTACTATACATATGCCGACCAAATATTAGAAGTTAAAGAAACTCTAGTATTTAAATTTGAGTGCGTTTCAATTAAACTTTGTTTCATTGCTAAAGTATTTGTCATTGCTACTCTTTTAAATGCATGCCTACTAGTTCTTCTATAAGCGGGTTGTAGGGCTAATTGAACATATTTTTAAAAATTATAAGATTCACATAAACTAAAAGGTAATTTATCCGAACTATCCATCTTATAAGTAATTTCCTCTGATTTTTATGATTATATGCAAAAGTACGTGCAAGTGATCCCCCTTGTATATTAAGAGTACCTTGCATACGAAAATCATTCCAAACATTTTGCACATTTTCTATATTTGCTTTCAATACTCCATCAACCATAATTCTATCAAAATCATTCCAAACATCACTAGTTCTCTTACGAAAAGAGGTTTGACCTTCACTTGGTTCACTAGTTCTAGAGAAAACTTGGGGATTAATTTTCTCTTCCTTAGAAATAGGGGACATGCTAAAATGACTTTCGTCATAAGATACCATATCTAAAATTCTAAATTAATGAATGCAAAAAAATAAAAACTAACCACAAGAAGGAATTGAGAAGAGGACCAGAGATGAAGGCGTGGAGCCAAGATTTGTGAGCTTTCTCTTGTGCTCTCGTCTCTCAACATAAAGTGATATCCTTTCTCTTATACTTCTCAACAAGAACCTTCTCTTGTGTAGCACTTGAACACTTGCTAGAGCGCTTGCTAGAACACTTGCAAACTAAAAATTAAATTACTAGAGCATTTGCTAGAAGGGAGAAATAGTAGTAAGAAGAAGAGAAGAGTTGGTTTGGTATGATGAGAATAAGAGAGGATATGATATTTATAGGAATAATTTTTTTTCCAAAATACCCCTATTTTTAGCCGTTTTATGGCTATTGAGGGGGTTAAAATGGTTAAAAATGGCTAGAAACAGCTAGCTGGACCGTACCCAGGCCTGGCTCATGGCAAGCCATGCTTGGCACGGCCTAGTTAGGGCTGTTAAGGGCTGTGTCATGCCTAGTACAGCCCAACCCAAAATGGGTTATGGGCTGTGCCGAGCAGGCAAATATTTTTTACGGGCCGTGCTTGGCATGGCCCATTTTTATTTTAAGCCTGGCGGGCCTAGGCCCTGTCGTGCCAGGCATGACCCAATGCCCATCTTTACTTAAGTTTGTCCTCAAAATTAAATAATTTAAGTGGCACATAACTCAAATTTAACAAGGCTCAAAATAAATTGCTTAAGATGAGCTCCTGATTAGAACCATAATTGATTCTTGTATGAAACATTTTAATTTAGTTTGATTGGTTGTTTTTATAAAACAATCCATCTTTAATATATATATATATATATATATATATATATATATATATATATATTCTTCTCACAACTTTCATCCACATCATCTTAGCTCGTTCCATCCTTTTTACCATAATGTTCAATGTGGTTAGGTCCTTTTGTAAATGCTCATATAAGGTCACATGATTGTTATCATTTAGTTTTGATTTTCTCTCATATTGGTCAATTTATCTTTGCCATTTTCCTCTATTATTATGACTAAAATCAGAACATATTCATTTCAAAGTAATGGATTGACTTTTCTTAATTTTTTTTAAAAAATCCTAATTATATATGCTTCATTGTTGAGGTCACATTAAACAAATCAAACAATTCTTTCATGTCAACATCAACATCAAAAAAAGCAGGGTTAGTGATGCAGCACAAGAACAGGGATGATTATGCAATCAATGAACTGATGAAAATTAATTTTTTAATATTTTTTAAAGTATTTTAGAAGATGGCTAATTCACTCAAAAATAAGAGAAAGAGTAAGAGAGCAGATTATGTGATATAAAAAGTAACGGTTCAGGAACATACTTTTAGAAAAAATGAAGAAGCATACCAAGAAAGTCTGAAATTGAGAAACTCCAGAGAAGACATGCTCATAAACTTTCACATAATCAAAATCACAGAGTAAGGGAAATGTTGATTTACCCGACGATGATGCACTCCTAGTGTTAGTAGAAGATCTTTCGCTAGCAGATATGATTTCTGGATAAAAAAATTATCTTTCACATGAGGTTCCATGATCTTGATTCAGGGGCAAAGAATGTGCCTCGGCTTTGGAGATGAATCAAGAGAGGAGCAGCAGCTTTGGAGATGAATCAAGAGAGGGGCGGCGTCTTTGGAGATGAATCAAGAGAGAGGACAGCGGCTTTGAGATGGATCAAGAGAGAGGGCGGCGGTTTAGGGGATGAAGGAGGGCGGCGGCTAGGATTCCAAGTATGGATGCCTAAAATTTAGGGGAAGGGGTTTGGTGGTCGATTATGAAGATGATGGTATGAGGATCAGGGTTTATTTGATGGAGCTTGGTAAAGGAGATGGAGTAGACTAGATTTGATAGTAAGAACACTTCGGCCCCACGTCTAGCTTCCTCACGGAGGATCAATTGCTCAAGGCAATAAAAATCTTCGACCTCATACCTAACTTCCTCACGGATGATCAATTGCTCAAGGCAATGAAAGTAGAACTTGAAAGAAAGTTCTCAAGAAAAATTTTCATATCATATTCTATTTTTTCATCATTTCAAAAGAAGGATTTTATAGACATCTCATGCCATTACAAGGTAAGTTCAACAATTAGAATAATAAATGATAGGGATTACAAAATATGGTAGAATTATAGAGTAAAGAATCTTCTTCCCTTCATTTGATTCGATCAAAATGGCAGCAGCAATATATGGCTCCAATTGGAGGCGAGGGACCACAAGCAAAGAAGGAAGCTTTGGGGTACCATCCTTCTTTCTTTCCTTTTGTCAACAAGGTCCATATGGGGTGCAAAATCCTTCCTAAAATGATGGAGATGCTGATCTTCATTCCTATTAAAGCATAGCAGGGATCACTGAATTTCTTCCTTATAGGATGCCCAAGGTTGCCAAAAATGTAGGTGACGACATGGAGGGAGAAGATTGATTCTACGTCATCAATCCTGGTATAGGTGGATCCAATCCATGCAGAGCTCCAAGGGTAAGGTATGAATAAGGTTGGAGAAGATCAGATGGTTGTCCAATACTGCCTAATCAGGGGCTTCTTCTGAATATCCTCAGCAAGGTTTCAATAAGAGTAATACACTTCCTTTGAATTATTATAGGACTCAAATAAAATGAAAATGCATGACCTGGACATTAGACTAAACCAAACTTGACTGACTCAGTAATAGACTGGACTCGACCAACTAGGAAAGAAAAATTTACGGGACTTCTAGGGTTCAGAGATCCAAATGGAATGCTACAACCTTTTTCTCACTCTTGCTCCTGCACCAATTCTTTCAGGGTGGAAGAAACTCGATCCTATTGAGTAAGGATCGGTTCGACTCTGGTACTCCTCTAGTAGGTTCGGATCCAAGCTTTGCAAATCTTCTCTAGAAATCCATGAGTCCTCAGATTTGAGTCGACCTTGCCAACGAACCAAGTATCGCTGGTAACCTCTGTTTTGGGTTGAGATAGCTTGGTCATCCAGAATTTGCTTAATCTTATCCTTTCGCTCAAGCCAAATAGTAGGTGAACACATAGAGGTGAGCTCGCTCTCAAAGGAAGGATTATGTCCGAAAGCCTCACTAGGTATCATCATTGGCTTCCTATACTCTACTAAGTTTGAAACATTAAAAGTAGAGCTAATGCCTAACTCAGGAGGTAACTTCAGCACATAGGCATTGGTTCCCACTTTCTTCATCACCCTAAAAGGACCAGCTCCACGAGTATGTAACTTTCTAACAGTTTTTGAAGGAAACTGCTCAAGCCTTAACTTAACCATGACATAATCTCCTTCCACAAACTCTTGGACTCATTTTCAAAATTAGCCAACCGTTTATATGTTTCATTACTTAAGTTAATCTTTGTGCTAATCTCCTTATGCAAGTCCTTAATATGCTATGCAAATGATGCTATAGTCTCGGATACTCATGTGTGAACAGGGGTAATGGAATTAGGTCAAGTAGTTTGTTGGGCTTGTACCCATGAACAATTACAAATGGGCTCTTTCCAGTGGATCTATTGACCGAAGCGTTGCAGGCAAACTCAGCTCTAGGTAACAACAAATCCCAATTCCTGGTGTTTTCTCCTATAAGGCATCTCAAAAGATTTTTTAGACTACGGTTCACTACTTCTGTCTGACCATCGGCTTGGGGATGGTAAGCTGTGGAATAGTTCAACTTAGGCCCTAACTTAAGCCAGAGGGTCTTCCAAAAATAGCTGATGAATTGAACATTCCTATCTAAAACTATGGTCTTAGGTAAGCCATGGAGTCTAACGATCTCGTTAAAGAACAGTTGGGTTACCCTAGACGCATCGAAGGTCTGGGAACAAGGCAAGAAATGGGTCATCTTGGAGAATCTATTGACCACTACACAAATCGAATCATGTTTTATTTGGGTTCTAGGTAATCCTAACACAAAATCCATGTTCAAATCTTGCCTAAGGTGGTCTAGATGGTCTTTTTTGGTCTTAATGTAAATTAGGATGTCATCAAAATAGACTACAACAAATTTTTCTATGAACATCCTAAGAACTTGGATCATAATTCTCATAAATGTACTCGGTGCGTTGGACAAGCCAAAAGGCATCACTACCCACTCATATAGGCCATCCTTAGTTTTAAATGTGGTCTTCCATTCATCCCCGGGTCTAATCCTAACCTGGTGATAACCACTTTTAAAGTCACTCTTTGAGAATATGGTTGCACTGGCCATCATGTCTAACATGTCATCTAGGTAGGGTATGGAGAATATATATTTGATGGCGATCTTATTGATAGCTCGACTGTCTATGCACATCTTCCATGTACCATCTTTCTTAGGGGTTAATATGGCTGGAACAACACAAGGACTTAAACTTTTCCTAATAAACCCTTTCTTAAGTAACTCTCCAATCTGTTTCTGCAACTCTAGATATTTCGCGGGATTCATCCTATAGTGGGGCAGGTTGGGTAAAGTGGCTTCCAAAACTAGGTCAATGGCATGCTCAATATCCCTAAGGGGTGGAAGGTGGTCAGAAAGGTCTTCGGGAAATATATCTTTGAACTCTTTTAAAATATCCCTAACTTCCTGAGGGTGCTCTACGAGAGTCGAATATTAGGTTTCCCTAGTTGTCAACATTCAAATAGGTGAACATTCATTGATCTCTTGTTCTAATTCCTTAGCATTGATTAGGTTCAATTTCGGCTTCTTCTCTTTTAATTGACTCGAACCCCTCTTAATGTCATCCTTAGGTGGGGTAGGATAAACCATAATTTTCTCACTGTACTCAGAAACGGTTTTGTTATCTTGGCTTAACGTTTGCCATTGGTCTAGACGTTTCTGTTGGTAGGACATGGGTGCGTACTTCTCTCTTAGTCTAACCTTCATGACTCTTCAGGTGGTTATGGGAACATCACCTCTTTGTCTAATCAACATCTCAATATTCCTTCAGTATAATCTAGCCTATCGAACTAATCTAAGTTTAACAAATTTATATTTTCTCTTCTCGGTCATTTTGTACCATTCAAAATATTGATCTATTTCACCTTTCCATCAAAAGTAGGTGCTTCTAACATGATATTCCCAAGAATTTTCTCATCTGGATCCATAATATCAGGATTGGATCTCCTATGGTAGTACTCTAGATCACGGTTTGGGGCTCTTCTAGGCTTAGGTAGATGAGGGTCTAACTCAGGTTCAGTCTTGATCTCACAACTATCCTCTAGGGATCTCACTCGATCATTCAACAGGGTTAACTATTCAGTAATGGTCCTAAGCATGGCTCCAAAATCATTATCCATGGATGGGTCTGATGGTGACCGACTCTGATTTGGTTGGTATGGGGCTCCTGATCTGATGGTCATACACGACTCACGCAAGCACACATATGACTCAAGAATAACTTGTACTATAGTTTACAAGATCTAGCAGTCCAAGTAAAGTGAGTCGACTAAATCATAACCATGACAACAAGTATGTTGTTCACTGGCCAAGTAGTAGGTGGGAGTGTGGGAGGCCCCCTTGCTTTTGCAGGGACCCAATTAAAAAACCACAACACCGCTTGGTCGTTTGACTCTTGACCCCCAGTCTTAGACACCAGCTTCTAGACACAAATGTTGACTTGAGTGCAACTAGTTTTTCCCAAGTTAAATTGAACTAAACTCGTGGGTGTCCCTAATGCTCAATTAAGCGCTACTTGATTTTAAAATTAAGGCTTAGGTTCACAATGCAGGTTGGTGGTTTTCTGGGCCAAGAAAGGGTAATGAAATCCTCACCTTATCTTAGATGCTCGGTGTCCTTAAATAACTTAGAGAAGATGAACACTCAAAACACGAATTAGCTTGTTGGATCCTCAACCAGAAAGAGTCACGTCCGGCCTTGGCTCATTACTCCCATGGGTCATAGATATATTTGCATATATCCACTCAAGAGGCATGACACTTTAGGATTCAGGAATGCAACAATACAGAATTTCAGCAGGGTTTGATCTCAGCACCAGCAGGTTACAGAAAATCTCAAAAATAATAGTAAGGAATTTAATCATAAAATTCATATGCATATAGCAGAGGCATGGTAAATTATCAAAAAAATAATTTTATGCTAAAATAATCACGTTGTAATAGGTTTTACAATAGAGAAAGTTGTAGGTAGTGTGCAAAAATTATAGCAGAACATAAATCTAGTGTGCGATGCAAAACATATCAAACCTTGCTTTGATACCAAGACTGATGCAGCACAAGGGCAGGGGTGATTATGAAATCAATGAACTGATAAAAATTAATTTTTTAATATTTTTTAAGTATTTTAGAAGATGGCTAATTCACCCAAAAATAAGAGAAAGAGTAAGAGAGCAGATTATGTGATGTAGAAAGTAATGGTTCAGGAATAGACTTTTAGAAATAATAAAGAAACATACCAGAAAAGTCTAGAATTGAGAAACTCTAGAGAAGACATGCTCATGAACTTTCATAGAATCAGAATCACAGAGTAAGGGAAAGGTTGATTTACCCGACGATGATGCGCTCCTAGTATTGTAGAAGATCTTTTATGTGAGGTTCGTTGATCTCGATTCAGGGGCAAAGAATGCATCCTCGGCTTTGAAGATGAATCAAGAGAGGGACGACAGCTTTGGATATGAATCAAGAGAGGGCAATGGCTTTGGAGATGAATCAAGAGAGGGGCGACATCTTTGGAGATGAATCAAGAGAGAGGATGACAGCTTTGGAGATGGATCAAGAGAGAGGGTGGTGGCTTTGAAGATGGATCGAGGGAGAGGGTCGCAGTTTAGGGGATGAAGGGAGGACGACAACTAGGGTTCCAAGTATGAATGCCTAGAATTTAGGTTAAGGGGTTTGGCGGTCAGTTATGAAGATGGTGGTATGAGGATCAGGTTTATTTGGTGAATGATAGAGAAGGTTTATTTGGTGAAGCTTGGTAGAGAAGATGGACTAGATAGGATTTGGTAGTAAGAATACTTTGGCCTTACGCCTAGCTCCCTCACAGAGGATCAATTGCTCAAGGCAACGAAAATCTTTGGCCTCACGCCTAACTCCCTCACGGAAGATCAATTGCTCAAGGCAACAGAAATAGAACTTGGAAGAAAGTTCTCAAGAAAATTTCTCATATCATATTCTATTTTTTCATCGTTTCAAGAGAAGGGTTTTATAGACCTCTCATGCCATTACAAGGTAAGTTCAACAATTAAAGTAATAAATGATAGGAATTACAAAATATGGTAGAATTGTAGAACAAAGAATCTTCTACCCTTCATTTGATTCGACCAAAATGACAGCAGCAATATATGGTTCTAATTGGAGGTGAGGGACCACAAGCAAAAAAGGAAGCTTTGGGGTGCCATCCTTCTTTCTTTTCTTTTGTCAATAAGTCCATATGGGCGCAAGATCCTTTCCAGAATGGTGAAGATGCTGATCTTTATTCCTATTAAAGCATAGCAGGGAACCATCGAATTTCTTCCTTATGGGTGCCCAAGGTTGCCAAAATTATAGGTGGCGACATGGAGGGAGAAGATTGATTCCATGTCATCAATCCTATGTAGGCGGATCCAATCCATGCAGAGCTCCAAGAGTAGGGTATGAATAAGGTTGGAGAAGATCGGATGGTTGTCTAATACTACCTAATCTAGGGCTTCTTCTGAATATCTTCAGCAATGTTTCAATAATAGTAATACACTTCCTTGAATTATTATAGAACTTAAATAAAATGAAAATGCATGACCTGGACATTGGACTAAACCAAACTTGACTGACTCAGTAACAGACCAGATTTGACCAACTAGGAAAGAAAAATTATGGAACTTCTAGGATTCAAAGATCCAAATGGAACCCTGTAACCTTTTTTCACTCTTGCTCCTGCATCAGTTAGTCAAGGGTTAGGCTTATAAATGTATTGACCATGTATGTAGAGATTGGTCGCTTAACATCAACATGATTTATTTACAATCCAATTCAATCAAAATCCAAGCCTCACCTCAAGTTGTTTGCCTTCATCTTGAACTTGTTCCATTTTCCTTACAATGCGGTCCAATTTGGCGACTTGTATTTCAATTGAAATATTTTTAATCCAACCTCAAACCAACCCAACCTTATCCAAACTAAGTTGAAATTCCAACATAATCCATCCCAGCGCAGTGCCATCCAACACACCTTGATGCAATTCAATTAAAACAGCTCTGAGTATAGAATTATGGAAGTTGGTGGGTTGTAGATGGATTTATGATGCAGTTAACAGGGTATTATGTACTTAATATTGTGCTCGTTTATGCGATGGGGGGGCCTCCATAGCTTCAGTGACAACTTCGAGGACCCGGCGCCCAAAACAAAAAGAAAGAAGCATGGAGAGGAGCCCAAAGCTCCTCCCTTGTTTCCTCCACCCTCTTTAACTCCTCTTTCTCCTCTTCCTCTATCTCATTTCAATCAATCTTTCCCCAGTCCAATGGCTTCGCTCAGTCCCACTCCCACCATTTTTCTTCGGCTCACCAAACCTTCCAGGTCTCTCTCCCTTCTCTCTCTGTTTTATTTCCTTGTTTCACCATTGTTTTTGAAATTTTTGGGTAAATATCGTCATTTCCACTGCTCATCAATGTTGTTATTAGCTCAGCACAAGATAGGAAGTTCTGGGCCACTCGGTGATTTCCTTTGCCATTATATGAACTTCCAAGTAGAAATTATGAGGCTAGTGTTGTTTAGAAAAAAATTGAAAAGGAAGCAGAGAAGGGCCAGATTAATGAAGGTTTAGTGCTACAATAGAAGGCTTAAGTTGTTTGTTGTAAAATAGAAGATATGGAAAATACTCATGATGCTAGCTGTTATACTTCTGTTAGCGATAGTGATAACAGAGCAATATGCTATTTAAATAAACTAGTATTGTTCCATTTTCTGGGTTCAGAAAAGTCATTTACTGTGTTTATTAGAAAGGATTATTGCTGGATGGTTAACTTATTTGTTTCCCTTTGTTGTTATTTTTCCCCTTACTGCTTTACTGTATTATTTCCATTGAATACATTGTATGCAATTTTAAAGGAAAAGTCGGTTTCTTGTCAAAATATTGCAAAAACTGTGGTTGTTAACTTGTTCGTTTATTTTTATCCGAAGTGTCCGAGAGTAGGATGACATTTTCATGGAAATTTTTACTATGATAATTGTGGGAGCACATGTACTGAGGAAACAAACTCAAATATAAGTTAGAGATTTATTTCTGACATGTGGCATAGTGTCAATAGATTTCAATATTGTGTTGATAAATCGCATCTTTTCAGAATTGCAAATATGATCCTATTGGAGAGTGTAGATTCATACAAGAATAAATGTATGGATCGGTTTTACTAACCTTGATGATTCCATGAAGAATTTGAACGCTAGGTTGTGGTGTTACCCTCTATCACAATCCAAACTATCCTTCTGGTGTTAGATTATGATACTTCTTTCAATTTCTCATCACACATCAGCCCTTATCCTTTTCGATATATATATATATATACACACAAAGGGGTAGTTTTCCATAGGAGAACATTTTCTTTATAGATAACTGCCAATGTGCAGTTATCTATCATGGGCTTCATGGATAACTGCTCATTGGCAGTTATCAATCATGGGTGTCACACATTACATAGTTCAACATCTTCTATTCGCACATACATTGTAAGACCTTCATTGCGAAAGAAAAATGAAAGAAAGAAAAATGCAATAGAAATCTAAACACCAATTTCATACTGATAGTTGGATAATGCAACCTAGCGAGTATACCTGCACTTGGGAGCTTAGTACCATGCATCTGTTAGGAATGTCATAGTAGCTCAACCCTTAAAAAAAATATAATTAATAGTTTCAACTCGATATACCCTAGACTTGTTCCTTTTTATCAAAACATCTCTAATCCCTCAAAGAGCATGTTAAAATAATGTGATTATGTATCCATAATCAAGTCCTAACTTTTCTAAGCGACAAGATTGGCCGGCCAATGAATACATCGAACATAGTCTTCCTTTTCTACTCGAAATTTTGTAATTCATATTTAGTCGCTTATCTAGACATGTTCCATAGATCGAATCATCCATAATCATAGGTAATATGCTAAGATAGCAAGACACTAAATACAAGCGCTAAATAACAGCAAAAAGTATAAGGGTATTATTTGAAGTTTTAATTTAACCTCAACTGGTCTCACATAGTAGAGAAGCAGGGATCTATTCTTCCACTACCTTATTGGTCGAACTAACACACATGGTATGAATCATGTATTACAGTGTTTATAATTTTTTTTGATATCTGATAAAACACTGTGCAGATCTTAGTTCTGTCGCTTCAAGCAGCCTAACCTGAATTCTCTAAGTGCTCTCATTTAGCAGGCAATCACTAAGAATTCATATATGGCTTTCACAGGTTATTTAAAAATAGGCTATTCAAATCGATTGTCATATATATATATATATATATATAATCTCATCATACTCTATGAGGTGACATACCTAACATTACGTCTCATCTTTACTCGCTATCCGAGCACTAGAGGTGATTGCTTGTGTGAGTAAGCCAATCTTTGAACCTATGTGACATCACTTTGTTGAGCTTCTAACCAAAAATGATGTGTATACATATATCTTGATAAAGAACATAATATTCATTTGCATTTATCATAAAATAATACATTATATGTGCTCAACAATACAATTTATATTCTACGCAATCTAAGAGAATCTATATGTGCCATAAAAAACATCTCTTGGAATTCGGCTTAGTCAAGGGATCCGATCCATCATTCGATGCATAAGATATATTGTACAATCACTTCTCTTTTACTAATGATGTCTCTAATGTAGTTGTATCTAGTATCAATGTATTTGGTTCTGCTATGATATTTGGAGTCTTTAGCGAAAGTCAATTGCTGCTTGATTATCACAATAAATAGTGATTGGTGCAACACCATCAGTTTTGAACTTCAAATTATCAAAAAATCTTCTTAATCAAACTAGTTTTCTGTATTAGCAGCTGAACATGCAATAAATTCAGCTTCCATAGTTGACAGTACTGTAGCTATGCACGGATTTGCTTCTCTACTACACCAAGATATGACACCTTTATTAAATAAAAAGGCATAACCAGATGTAGATTTTCGTTGATCGAGGTCTTCTTCCCAATCAACATCTGAATATCCAATAAGATGCAAATTCGATCCTTGATAACATAGGTAGTAATCCATAGTTCCTTTTAAATATCTCAAAATTCTTTTGATAGCTTTTCAATGTTCGGGACCAGGATTCGATTGATATTGACTAACTAGTCCAACAACAAAACATATATCCGGGCGGGTGCACATCATAGCATACATTAAACTCCCAACAGCACTTGTATATGGTACAGTAGACATTTGCTTTTGTTCTTGTGAATTCTTAGGACACATATTTTGACTGAAAGCTTTACCCTTTGATATAGGAGTATCCACGGGTTTGCAACTACTCATATTAAAACGTTCTAGAATCTTTTAGATATAATTCTCTTGTGATAGAGCCAAAAGTTTCTTTGAACAATCTATTTTAATTTTTACTCTCAGTATCTAATTTGCTTCACCTATGTCTTTCATGTCAAAATTCATGGACAATCATCCTTTAATGGTCATAACATACTCCTTGTCATTTTCAGCTAGCAAAATATCATCAACATAAAGAGATAGAATTGCAAATTTGTCATTCATCTTTTTAATATAAACACAATGGTCCTCATCAATTATTTTAAAACCATATCTTGAAATTACTTTATGAAATCTGAGGTACCACCGTCTAGATGATTGTTTTAGGTCATAAATTGATCTTTTGAGCTTGCAAACTTTGCACTCTTGACCTTTAACTAGAAAACCTATAGGCTGTTCCATGTAGATTTTCTTGTCTAACTCTCCATGTAGGAAAGCGGTCTTAACATTCATTTAATAAAATTCTAAATCTAGATGTGTTACTATAGCTAGAATTAAGTGAATAGAGGTAAACCTAACAACAAGTGAAAAAGTTTCCTCATAGTCTATACCCTCCTGTTGGGTATAACCTTTCGCTATCAGACAAGCTTTATATCTATCAACAGAACCATTCGTCTTACGCTTTATTTTGAGAACCCATTTGTTCTCAATAGCTTTGTGACCTGGCGATAAATCAAGCAAATTCCAAACTTGGTTTAGTATCATAGAATCCATTTCCTCTTCCAATGCTCTTTCCACTTTTCTTTAGCAGGACACTCAAGTGCCTCTTTAACAATTATAGGTTCATCATCATCTTGGGAAGTAACTATATAAGCCTCGTTTTCAATTTGAAAACATTTTCTAGGAGTTTTGGAATGAATACTCCTTCGTAATTGAGAATCATGGCTTTCACCTATCAAAATTGGTTTGAATTTAGTCTCAACTCTCCCACTCAATTGAGATGGTTGAAGCAATTCCTTGTTGTTCTTACTTTCAAGAACATGATTAAGTACAACTTCTTAAGTGTCAACCATCGAACGACTTGTACCAACCTCTTCTTGCTCATCCATCTCATATAAATGAGAACCTTTGTCCATATCATCCTTTTTAGGAAATTGATCTTCAAGAAAAGTGACATCTCGGGACTCAATTTCAGTAAACCTTCCATCAAAATCCTTAACAATAAATACAATCCTTTTGAGTTTTCAGAGTATCATAAAAATATATTTTCTTCCCTTAGGTCCTATCTTACCATATTTGTGGGAAGTATCAAGAATGTAAGTTGCACATCCTCAGGGATGCAACTGACTCAAATCAAGTTTTCTACATGTCCATAGCTCATAAGGTATGGAGGATACTGACTTAGAAAGTACTCGATTAAGTATGTATGCTGCAGTTAATAAAGCATCATCTTCCTAATATTGTATTGGGAGATTAGCTTGTGCCATCATAGATCTGACCATGTCTAGTAATGTTCTATTTCTTCATTCAATAACACCATTTTATTGCGGAGTTCTAGGCATGGTCAATTGTCTCATAATTCTTTTATCGTTACATAGTTTCTTGAACTGTTTAGATAGATACTCTCTTCCTCGATCGGTCCTTAAATCTTTCATCTTTTTGTCTAATTGATTTTCTACCTTATTTAAATATCATATAAAGCAATCCAATGCTTTCGATTTATGAGAGATCAAATAGACATGACCATACCGAGTATAATCATCTATGAAAGTAATGAAATATGAGGCTCCATGCCTTGCTTTAGTACTCATTGGTCCATAAATATCAGAATGTACAAGTTGCAAAGGGTAATCAGCCCTGTAGGCTGTTCCAAATGGTTTTTTATTCATTTTTTCTTTTAAGCAATATTCACAAGTGGGCAAATTAAATTTCATGTTTGATCCCACTAGACCATCACGAGCAAGTCTATTCATTCTATCTTGCCCAATATGCCCTAATTTAGTATGCCATAAATTCATCTCGGCATCATTATTGCTAGATTCAGTAAATAAGGAAAAACAAACACCATTGCTACTATTGCAATATTTAGTATTTAAAACTATTAAACCATTCATTAGAAAACCACAACCATAGTAACTTGTACCAAGAGAGATAATTACACATTCTTCATGAAAAGACATGGTTACAGCAGCAATTACAAATACCAAATTTCGTCGAATATCTGGAGCATAAAGGACATCATATAAATATAGGATCTGGCCTTCTTGTAAGTCTAATTTGCATGTACCAATCCCTTTTACTTCTATCCCTGCATTATTGCCCAAATAGATCCACTTTGTTCTTCCAAAAATTTGACGAAATTTCACAAACTTATTTCTGTCTCTAGCTACATGGTCTATGGCTCCTGAGTCTATAGTCCACAAAGGATGCGTTTCAGTGAGCAAAACAATACTAGAAACAAAAATACTTAATATAGAAGTACAAGAAAGGAGGCAAAATAAGATAATACCTTTTTAGGCTCAGTGCATTCACGAGTAAAATGACCCAGTTTGCTATAATTGTAGCATGTTATCTTAGTCTTGTCTTTCTTACCACCACGCTTTCCTTTGTAGCGCTTTTGAAACTTAGTATTTTTCTTTAGTCCTTGACCAGCCTCTTTTTCCTTATCCTTGCCTTTGTTTCGTCCATTATATCTCTTGCGCTTAAAACCAAAAAACTTCTTAGAACTCGGCTTTGCCACATATGCTTGTGCCTCAGGCTTGGTTGCCTCTAGGCGTTCATCTTCAAGTTCTAAGTGATGCGTAATATCAGCAAAGGTCTTAATGCTTTCATTATGTATCATATTAACTTTCATGTGTTTCCAACTATTAGGAAAAGATCGGATAACGACTTATACTTGCTGCTTATCTGTGAGGGTATATCCAGCAGATTTCAATTCCATGATCATATTTGACATGTCCCTTAAATGTTGTTTCATTGATTTGTTAAGAACTTTCTTGTAAGCGTCAAATTTGATAGTTAGCTGTCTAAGTTTGGAGATAGAAGTTCTCCCAAACTTTTCTCAAAGTAATCCACATGCTATTAGCAGTCTGATACTGCTAATAGCATGTGGATTAGGATACTGCTGATATTCATATACCAAATCATCAGTCATGAAACCGATCATGATTCCTCATGCAGTAGACTCTTTCTTTTTTCATGTATTATAAGCAGCTAAATCACGTCTGAACTGGGCAGTGTTAACATTCCCCTCAACTTCTTGAGGCTCACATATTACATTGTTGATGGCCTCCAAAGCATCACTCTCATCGAGTAGATACTAAATTTTTAATTGACATATGTTATAATTATCACTATTTAATTTCTTTCCTTTGTTGAGATCAGCAATAATATTCTTAGATGCTATGACTAATCACAGAACTACAGAGAGACAAAGGTAAATGCAATATCAATTTATGTTCTATATATACACATCATTAGTCATAATTTTAAATTAAATTAACCAAAAAAAACTTATAAGATATAGATGCAAAAGTTCACTATGTTCCCAATCAACATCTATACTCAAATGAAGAATTCATGGGGATTTAATTTGAATTGTGATAAATATAATTCAAATGAGAATCCACTTGAATTCTTTCAATCATGAATGCCCATAAACAAAAATATTTTCATTATAAACTATTCAATGAAAACATATGTACAAGAACAACAATGAAAACATATGTACAAGAATAATAATGAAAACATATGTACAAGAATAAGAAAAAATAATTAATTCACTACCAGCTAAAACGTACCCTTCTAGGGATAGATTGTTAAAAAAAATTTCTATCCAGAATCACAGGAGCCATTTTTCTTAAACAAGAATGGCTTACTGTGGAATACTTAGCAGAATACATATTGGGAATCACAGTTAATACAGATGTTCTAGCTAAGTTTTTTCAAACGTTTGATTCAAGAAACAAGTAAACTAGTCTTTCATAAGCTCTAGTTTTTCCGTTTAAAAAGTCTTTTTCATCTGGTGTATTGGAAGACATGATAATCACTTTTCTAGAAGCTTTTCAGATTGTCTTGTAGACTTCGTGGCAATGTTTTATGCAAAGCTGAATACTTCTCTATATCATTAAGTATATGACCACTATGTGTAATCTCTTGTAGCTTGTTATTAACAACCTTGACATGCTTTACAAGTGTTTGTCCAGGCAACATTCTATATTCGGCAAGATTTGATTTTAAACTTCTGAGCCTTTGCCTTACAATCTCGCTTCTCAAAGCTATTGGAGTTCTCTTTATGATTGATGATCCAGGGATTCTTCTATCCCTCTTTTCTTTTATATACTTTTTAAGGCTGATCATCCTCCTCAAGCGAGACATGATTCCTTAAAATTTAAGGAAGAAAAAAATTTCATGTTAGGTAAACTAACAAAATCTCAAGCCAAACATTAATTTAATATAGAATGTATAATCATTGCCATAGAAATAGATGAAGACACAATTATGTCAAGTAATTTTCAGAAAATTAGGCACAGTCTAGGCCCAATAGGTTCCTTAACTAAGTCATTAAATTTTCTTTATGCCTCATGGCTTTAAAAATTGAAAGTAGATTTATTTGTCCCATAGCTTTTAATGTTCAAAGGTGGTCATCCGTGTTACCTGCTGAACATGTTCAGTTTTTCTTCAGCCACTTCCTTTTATTTTATTTTATTTTTATTTAATTGGTAAGGAGACGAGCAACCTAGTTTGGTTCCCGGATTACATTGATCATGAAGCCCCTTTCCAATTGTTCCTTAGAAGGCTAGCCAATATAATAATGGCCCTTGGTGGTAAACGGGAGTAGCTGCCATTGGTTTTCCCGAAAGGTGACAGGCCAGGAGGCTATCGTTTTGTGCTTTTTGATCGTTGTTTAAGTCCACCCATTCACGGTAAGACTTGGGCCAGGGAATTTTTTCTTGTTTTTTTAATGATCTCCTCTCACTGCTTTTTCATATCCCAACACTCTCCTCTCTCACAAGCCATAAGGCAGTAATAGTAGGTTTCTTTGCCTTCCTCTGCAAAAGCTTAGCCTTGCTCACAGCCCTAAACCAATGAATACTGGAAAAGGGATAAATCAACTCAAACAAAAGAGAGGACAGAACAGTGAGGGCCACGCACAACAAGGGGTAATTTAAATCTAAGTCAGCCATCCTTCTCATGATCATTGTGTCTGTACATATATTTCTTATTACAACAACTAAAGAATCCTTCTTTTAAGGAAATAAAAATTCTATTCCCTCCCGATCTTATCCGAAACATGGGAAGGGAAAGTAGCGTGCAGCGAATGATATACGAAAATAGTGTCAAAAAAAAATTAATGCTCTACTTTCAACTGATCATATCTCTCCTCATAGGCATAAAAAAATGTAATATGTATCCATATATCATTTTAAAATTCGGAAGAACATATCTTTCTCAACACTTATCCAATTCTACACTTATCCAAAATTAATGATATAGATACCATTTTAAAATTTAAAAGATCATATATTTATCTAGTTTCAAATCTGTAGCTCTCATGGCATATCGCACATCAAGTTATTCAAAAAACAAGGGAATCATCAATGTGGCTCTAATACCAATGTAGATTCATACAAGAATAAATGTATGGATCGGATTTACTTACCTTGATGATTCCATGAAGAATTTGAATGCTAGGTTGTGGTGTTACCCTCTGTCACAATCTGAACTATCCTTCTGGTGTTAGATTCTGATACTCCTTTCAATTTCTCATCGCACACCAGCCCTTATCCTTTTCGATATATATATATATACACGAAGGCGCAGTTTCCATAGGAGAATGTTTTCTTTATAGATAACTACCAATGTACAGTTATCTATCATGGGCTTCAGGGATAACTGCCCATTGGCAGTTATCAATCATGGGTGTCACACATCACATAGTTCAATAGAGAGAATTAAGAAATCTCTTCAACCTGTTCAACTTAAATATCTTAATTTTTTTTTACAAACAAAAGAGGAAGTTAGGTTTAGATCGTTTTCTTTCAGTAATGGATGGCAAGATTGAGTTGCAAAGTCTCTATTTATCTTAATAAAGTCCATCCTTACAAATTTTAGGTCAAGTTTTCTTCTATATAAAAGACATTATAACTTTCTTGAGAGAGATATGCAAAAATAATCATGAAAAAAACCAAATTCTTACAAGAGAGTAATTCTTCTTACTTTGAGAGATACGGTCAATCAAAATCTTTCCCGAAAAAG
Source organism: Calamus simplicifolius (assembly GCA_900491605.1). Classification (NCBI taxonomy): domain Eukaryota; kingdom Viridiplantae; phylum Streptophyta; class Magnoliopsida; order Arecales; family Arecaceae; genus Calamus; species Calamus simplicifolius. Next base: position 410,289 of record UESW01004957.1, on the reverse strand, counting down.
GAATTTTTAGTTTGATTGGATAGTTCTGAGGTCCAAATGATGGAATTTGTCTCTGATTGCTTGGTACACCACACTCTTATGGGGCAACTTTATGCCATAGAGCTTTTACCTGATTTCAAGAGAAAGGGAATCTCAATTGGATATTGCACGGTCAACTTAGGGTCTTTGAAATTTTGATGCTTGATTTGTCTTCCTAATATGGTGAATCTCACTCCTGCACCTTATCCAATTCTCCTTATAGTGGCTATAGTTATCCATATTGAGTATGGTGAACCTCTTGAATTAAAATAAGATGTATATGCTGATATCAATATTGGATTGTAAGGATGGCAAGGGTATTAGAGGTAACAAAACCAACATGCCCTGTAATTATCAGTGTCTCAAAAAGTACTGATGACAATGGCCTATTGGAGAACAATATTTAGCTGCATTGCAACCTAACAGTGGAACCTATGTGAATAAGTTGTCGTTTGGGCTTGTGATCTGCCAAGCAAGCAGAAGGCCTTATAATACAAGCAATTACTCCATACGTACCCTTGCACCAAATACGGTCAGATGAGAATTTAAAATTTCAAACAGCGCCTGGTAATTCTCAGAATGTTATAGCACGAAATGAACATCACTTGGTAATGGTTCACAAAGCTGGCCTCCTTAGTGAGAATTGATGGAGAATGATAATTACATCCAATCATTACTCTAACCCTTATCATACATACTATTTATTTCAACAGGTCAACTGTTTTATCAACAGTAGTTTAGACAAAATTAATGGGATTTACACAAAGCACCCCATCTAGGAGAAAACGCGAAGCAAACCTCCTCTAGTCATCTTAGGTTTGCCAAAATAAAATTTCTTTTACAAAAGTTAAAGGAAAGAAAGAAAGTATGTTTATTCTTTTTAAATGGTGATACAGCAA
>UESW01004957.1:144263-403434 GCA_900491605.1 Calamus simplicifolius | reverse complement strand
CATGTGCATTTGTTGATAGAAGACTAAAGGAATTTGTAAGAACTCAAAGTGAAGGAATGGGAAAAATATTAGAAGATTTGTAAATACTTCTTAGAACTAATCTTTGATTACATTGTAATGAAGTTCTTTGATGTAATTAAAAGATGATGTTTAGTTTAGTTTGATGTTGATTTACTTTTCACTAAAATTTTGATCTAATGAAGTTTCTTTTTGCAATATGTAATACTTGACTTTATGTAATGAACTTATTTGATACTTAATGAATATCATTTGATCTTTGAAGCATCTCTTAATTTTATCATTTAACTTGAAACTTCTTAACCTTTTTGTTGATTACAAAAAAGGGAGAGAAGTAATTTGATAGTCGTATATGCATCAAAAGTTAAAAGAGGGAAAAGTATTTGACATATGTGCACTTAATTTGATATAATTTGATATGCATTGTTTAATCAGTATCAAACATTAAAAGTTTACTGTTAAATTGAGTATCATAGGGGGATCTACTTCATTCAGGGGGAGCTTACCTATGAGAACTAAATATTTGAGAAATTTGAGTTGAAAATCTTATTTCTAACTCATGCATATACTCAATGTTTTTATAATCATCAAAAAGGGGATTTGTTGACTCAAGTATTGATTTTGATGATTAATAAAAGACATGAGTATTTTACTATGTTTCTAATAGATTTAACAAGTGTTACAGGGATTAAAAATGTTTGATCAATCAAAAGGAATAAAGAAACAAGTTTTGAATCAAAATAAAAAGAATTTTTCAAAGTTCAGAGCTTGGAGTCGACACCCAAATGGTCAGGAGCCGACCCCAAGGCGTATCAGAAGTTTTCTAAAATTTTGGCATGGTTTGGAGTCGACACCCAGAGTTTCAGAGCCGACTCCAACCTGAGATACAGAGAAGCGTATTCTGTTTCAGTTTCCGGAGCGACACCCAGTATTCGGGAGCCGACACCTGAGAGTTCGGAAGCCGACACCTGATTTTCTGGAGCCGACTCTAACCTGAGAACAGAGAGCATTTTTATGAGCATTTCTGGAGCTGACACCTTCAGATTACGAAGCCGACCCCCGAAAGCGGCGAGCTGACAGTTAACTTTCTCGGAGCCGACTCCTCAACAACTTTTTATTTTCTATTTTTGATTACCCGACTTGGAGCCGACACCTAAAAAGTTGGAGCCGACTCCAACCTGTTAGGAACGGATTTTTTATCTATCAGAATGGACTCCAACGGCAAGATTTTTTTTTACCTAACCTCTAACGACTATTTTCTTTGTGTGTAGAGAGATCCAAACAACTCACAACGGCTTTATTTCCTACCTAAACCTAGATTAAGAAATCTATAAAAAGAAAAAATCGTCTGTTTGAAAGAGAGGATATACAAGAGAAAAGAGGAGAAAAATTGAGAAAATACTCTGTGAAAAAGAGAGAGAAATCAAGAGGAAAGACTTAGAGCTCAAATCCATCAACCTCAGAAAGCTTAAAGAGAAATCCATAAGCTTCTCAAGTTCAAATCAAGAAGATTTCCATCTTTAGAAGAAAGATAGCAAAAGCCCTAAATCCTCAACTTCTCAACTGCAAATTTCTAAAGAATCTGAGCTAAGGCCCTGATTCAATCTTTCAAAGGAGAAGAGGGAAAGAAGAAAAGAAGAAAAGCACACATTCAAAGAGCTTCAAACATGCTTTTTATATCCTTGTTTAGTTTATTATTTATTTGCTCATTTGAGGAGCTGCTGTGTACTTAAACTCGATTTTTTATTAGTGTTTGCTAATTCAATCGAAGGATTGAATTAGTGGAGGTAGTATACCTCGGTACAAGCTAAGGATAGCTTGTTATTGGGTTGTGTGCTGGTGAGCCCAGAAAATCAGCTGGGTTCGTTGTGATCCCGGGGAACAACAAGTTTTGAGTTGTGAGCTTGTAAAACAACTCGACTGTAATCAAAAGGATTATAGTGTGGACCCAAGTGAAGCTTGGGAGTGGACGTAGGTGTTGGATACACCGAACCACTATAAAATCTTTGTGTTTGTTGCTTTGTTTCTTAGTCTCCCTCTATCTCATTTATTTGTGATTAGCATTTATCTACTTTGCACTTAAGCTCTTTCATATCAAAGCAAAAAGTTTTTTAAAAGAGTTAAATTTTTTAAGAACCCAATTCATCCCCCCTCTTGGGTTGCCATCTAGGCCAACAGGGACATTGCCATTACTTGCCTATTGATCACAAGTGGCGAAATAATAAACTCCATGATGGAAGTAGAGAGCATGGAGTCAAACCAAAAATTTGACCGGTGAAGAAATTTTAATGCAATTAGAACACATAGCTGCTGAACAGTCCGGAAAGCATCTAAACAATAAACATCGAAAGTGAAAGCGTGCACCAAATGAGTTGAATTGGTATAAGAAGAGCATTTTCTTCGAGTTGGAGTATTGGTCATCATTAAAATTGAGACATAACTTATATGTAATGCATATTGAGAAGAATATTTGTGACAATGTTGTGGGAACTTTATTAAGCATCGAAGGTAAGACAAAAGACACATATAAAGCAAGAGAGGACCTGGCTTCAATGGGGATCCGAAGGGACTTATGGTTACAAACTCAAGGTAATAGAGTTTATAAGCCTCCTGCATCTTACACATTTACATTAGATGAAAGAAGACAATTCTGTAAGTGACTAAAATCTATGAAGGTGCCCGATGGATATTCTTCCAATATTTCAAGGTGCGTAAATAAAGGTGGTGGAAAGATATCCGGCTTGAAGACACATGATTGTCATGTACTACTTCAAATATTGTTACCTATTGGCATTCAACCATTCTTGTAGAAACATGAGAGTAGTACTTTAATTGAGCTTTCTAATTTCTTCCAACAACTTTGTTTAAGGACATTGTATGTTAGGGATTTGGAGTTGTTACAAGAGCAGATTGTGGTGATCTTATGTAAGCTTGAACGAATGTTCCCACCAGCATTTTTTGACGTTATGGTGCACTTATCAATACATTTGCCTTACGAGGCCTTACTTGCCGAACCTGTTCAAAGTAGATGGATGTATCCTTTCGAAAGGGCACTTGGTACGTATAAACAATATGTACGTAATAAGGTTCGTCCGGAAGGTTCAATTGCATAAGCTTATGTTGTCAACGAGTCTCTTACATTTTGTTCAATGTATCTTCGAGGCATAGAAACAAGATTCAATCGTCCGAAATGAAATTTTGATTCGGATAGCCATTTGGACGAGAAATTAAATATATTTGCAACTCGTTGGCGACCTCTTGGAAAAGGAAGAATGGTGCATTTAGATGATAAAACTTTAAAACAAGTATATTGGTACCTCATCAATAATTGTCCAGAGGTGCAACCATTTCTCAAGTAATATACTTGTAAAATTATTTCTTCATATCTCTAAATTTTCTATAGTGCTCATTAGCGTAATGTTCTCTATAGCCAACACATTGATCAGCTAAATCCAATTAGATCGGAATAACTGGACCAATTACAGAAGGAAAGATTTTTGGAGTGGTTTAAAAATGAAGTAAGCCCATACATTCATTTATATTGTAAATTAATATATCATATGTCGTTATTTCAAATGATGATGTTTGGTTTAACCAGATGTTAAATAAGCATTTTGCTGGGGCATCTGAAGCTACTGATGAGCTTTATTCATTGGCTATTGGTCCCGACAGTCGTGTGTTCTCGTATACTGGCTGTGTGGTGAACGGCGTTAAATTTATCACTGTTAATCGGGATGTCGGCCATAAAACACAGAATAGTGGCGTTTGTGTTTCCTCTACTCATCTAGGAGAAGAAATTAACTTTTATGGTATATTATTAAAGGTCCTTGAATTTCATTTTGTTAAAGGTTATAAGGCGATAATGTTCAAGTGCAAATGGTTTGAAACTGAACCAAAGCACAGGAGAATGCAACAATATTATAATATGACAAGTATAAATATTAGTTCAGAATGGTACAAACATGAGCCATTCATTTTAGCATCACAAGCTGAAAAGGTTTTCTACTTGGATGATTTGAAGAACAACTAATTGGAAAGTGGTATACAAGGTTAGTCATCGTCATTTGTGGGATATTCTAAAAAAGATGATGATGCTCAGGAAGAAGTATATCAAGAAGATGATTCAGCAGTCCTTCAATTCACATGTGAGCAACCTGACATGGACTTAATAACATCTCGGTGTACGGACACTGATGCTGAAATAGTTACAATTCAAGAAAATATTAGAGGTTAAAGTGATGTCGGTCAAGATGACTTTATATGTGAAGATGTTGAAGAGGATGACACACTAGCTGATTATGACAGTGAGGGATCTATACATAGTTCTGATATGGAGGATGATGAAGACAATGAGCATATTAGTGATGACAGTGACTAATTTGGTAGCACTCATGTTTTTTTTTACTTATTACAACTATATGTTCTTATACTTTCTTATTTATTAATTCTAGTTTGTATGTTTGTTTGCAGATGTCTTCGAGAGATACTCCTGCTACATCGAGGCCAGATGATTCTCCTTACATTCCAGCTCTGACAAAGGGGTCATCTGCCGGCGCATTATGTAATAACTCTACTTTAAACTTATCTTATTTGGCTATATTTTTTTATGTTATTTTGCACTAATTTAGTTCATTATGTTTTGCAGCTACGTCATCAAAGAAGAAGGGCCGAGGTCCTACTCGCATACAAATCCGCACATCTGATTGATACGCGTCGTGGACAGAAGTTGCCTATTCTTCTACCACCTGAGGTTGGAGAACCATTAGGAGAGTTTCGCTCTGAGTTTCTGACCGAGATAGGAGTGGTTGTACATGACATGGCACCACTTACGGTCAGAAAGTGGAGTGAGATCACTGATGCACAGAAAGCATCTATGATCGATCGACTTCAGGTCAGTATAATTGTATTAGATTACTTTAGATTACGTTTAACGTACTTAATATACCTTATAACTTTTATAATTTATATATATATTTGCAAGAGAAGTTCGATCTTGATATGAATTTAGATCATATTAAAAAAGGTATTGAGTTTCAAATGAATAAAGTTTATCGAGAATTTAGATATCGGCTTCATATACACTTCATTAGTCATGGTGGGGACACAAGTGTGAGCTTAGCAAAGCAAAATAAGCCATCTCGTGTCTCGCTGAGTGATTGTGACTTTCTATGTGATTGCTTTTATTCAGATAAGTATAAGATAAATACATCCATATAAATATTTTAATAGTTTATATTTTTTACAAACTCATGTAACCATTTCCATTAATTCTTTGATGTATAAAAAATTAGAAACAAATAAATCTAATCGGGAATTGCAGCCATATGCTGCTCTCACTGGATCGAAGTCTATACCGGCTCACTCTTATGATATGGTAAGGAATACTGTGAACCTAGTACTTTTATATTTATGTATTGTGTGGTCTGATATTGTTGTAGTGTTATGAATCTAGTGCAGCCATATTTATAAAGATTTGGTCCAACATCTATGTTGAGTACTGGATCCAAACTTAGGCTTAGCAGGAATTTAGAATTAGTTGTCATACTCTTAATTGTATAAATTAAAAGATTAGATATGGTGTTGTAAGTAACAAGCATCTAATTAGTTGACTTGACCTTTTTGTAGATCAAAAAGGTTAGTAAGCTAATTATATTGATACATTGATACATTGATAATTGTATTAGATTATTACATTGATACATTGATACATTAATATATTGTATTAGATTATTACATTGATACGTTGATATATTGATACATTGATACATTGTATTAGATTATTATATTGATACATTGATACATTGTATTAGATTATTACATTGATACATTGATACATTGATAATTGTATTAGATTATTACTTTGATACATCGATACATTGATACATTGTATTAGATTATTACATTAATACATTGATACATTGATAATTGTATTACATTGATATTTGATACATTGATACATTGTATTAGATTATTACATTGATACATTGATACATTGATAATTGTATTACATTGATACATTGATATATTGATACATTGATACAATGTATTAGATTATTACATTGATACATTGATACATTGATATAATTGTATTAGATTATTACATTGATATATTGATACATTGATAATTATATTACATTGATACATTGATACATTGATACATTGTATTAGATTATTACATTGATACATTGTATTAGATTAGTACATTAATACATTGATACATTGATAATTGTATTACATTGATATATTGATATATTGATACATTGATACATTGATACATTGTATTAGATTATTATATTGATACATTGATAATTGTATTACATTGATACATTGATACATTGATACAATGTATTAGATTATTACATTGATACATTGATATATTGATATAATTGTATTAAATTATTACATTGATATATTGATACATTGATAATTGTATTACATTGATACATTGATACATTGATACATTGATAATTGTATTACATTGATACATTAATACATTGTATTAGATTATTACATTGATACATTGATATATTGATACATTGTATTAGATTATTACATTGATACATTGATAATTGTATTAGATTACTACATTGATATATTGATACATTGATAATTGTATTACATTGATACATTGATATATTGTATTAGATTATTACATTGATACATTAATACATTGATAATTGTATTGCATTGATGCATTGATATATTGTATTAGATTTTACATTGATACCTTGATGCATTGATACATTGTATTAGATTATTACATAAATACATTGATACATTGATACATTGTATTAGATTATTACATTGATATATTGATACATTGATACATTGATACATTGTATTAGATTATTACATTGATATAATGATACATTGATAATTGTATTAGATTATTTTCTTAAATTATTGTCTTAAATTATTATTGGTTCTTTTCAGAGAGATCCTGTTACGGGAGAGGAGCCATCAAGACTTCATCTTTGGAATACTCTTCATTTTGACAAAAAGAAGAATCAATGGATAAATAAAAAAGCTGAAGAAACCCATATAAGTTTTATCAATTAAAAACACAATATTATTGAATGTAATATTTTATACTAAACATATTGAATTTGTTTTCTTTTCATTGCAGGCATAGTTAGTAGAGCGACTTTCCTCATAGGACTCTATAGCAGAATCAATCAATGAGGATATCATTTTTTAGGAGGTTTTAGGCTCTAGATCTGGTTATAAAAGGGGATGGGGTCCACTATCGAAGGGTACATTGAGAATTAAAGGTAGTTCTTCATCTTCTGAAAACTCACAATTAAAGGTTGAACTACATGAGTGCCGAGATCTCATCGCTCAGCAAAAAGATAAGCTCGCTCAGCAAGAGGATAAGCTCACTCAGCAAGAGAAGACCATTCAGGATCTAAAGGCGACAACTAATGAGCTCACTACTTTCATGCGATAGCTAGTGCCTGGATATCGTCCTAGTGGATCCCAGCATACCTCACCTTCATAGTACATGTATTTTTTTTAATTATGTATTCTCAAAAACATTGTATATGATGATTTTATTGAAATGAATGAAACTTTTATTATTTTTTTATGAAACTTTTATATTAGAAAATTATTTCTAATATCATTGCTATAATATTATATTATATTATTGTAATATGTGCAAAAAAAATATTAAAATAAAATTTTATTAATTTTAAATTTTAAATAAAAACTTATTACGGCGACTTATTTTGCCGTAATAGGGAGCTATTACAGCGAAAATAAGTCGCCATAATAAGTTTTTATTTAAATTTTAAAAATAATAAAAACTTATTATGGTGACTTATTTCGCCATAATAGGGAGCTATTACGGCGAAAATAAGTCACCGCAATAAGTTTTTATTTAAATTTTAAAAATATTTAAACCTTATTACAGCGATGTATTTTCACCGTAATAGCTCCCTATTACGGCGAAAATAAGTCGTCGTAATAAGTTTTTATTTAAATTTTAAAAATATTTAAAACTTATTACGATGACTTGATTTCACCGTAATAGGTTGATATTACAGCGAAAATAAGTCGTCATAATAAGTTTTTATTTAAATTAATTTTTTTAAAAAATATAACGACGATATGGTTTCGCCGTAATAGGGAGCTATTACGATAAAAATAAGTCACCGTAATAAGTTATTACGATAATAAGTTATTACGACGAGTTTGTATTTTATTACGATGAATTTGTTATCATCGACGACTTTTACTTATTGCGATGAATTAATTCACCATAATAAGTCATTTTTCTTGTAGTGCAATATGGTATCAGAGCCATGCAGTCGGAAGTGCAAGATCTAAGTGCCACACATGGCAAAGTACTACATCCATGGGGGATGAGAGCCACCTCTTGACCTGTGGGGGCCATCTCTAGATCTCTGCCTGGTGGTTGCTCCTGGCGACAAGGACGTCGCCTCTATAAGGAGGGTAGATTATGATGCCCTTTTCAATAGTCCCACATCGAAAAATTGGGAGTTGGTTGAGTGGTTTATATGTAGTAAAGCAAGAAGGACAATCACCAATTGGATCCCTTTTTGGCTATGGTGGCCTAAGTTAGTGTGGACCTTATCGGCTCGGTCGTTACACATAGTTCAATAAGATTCATGATCTATTAGTTAATGAATCATCCAATTTTAAATGAACGTTAATTCCAACTTTAAACTTGGCGACACAACTCAATACCTTGCAAAATTTTAAGGTACATTTACAATTAAAACTAATCAAGTCTTTGATACTATTACTATAAAGGTGTTTCACATTTTCATTATATTTTCTTATATTTATATAACTAATATTAAATTTATATAATTTTTGAGCTACTTCATTTTTTTTTATATCAAAGTTTAGATTTTTTTTATAGTTTATGTGCACATACATATACATACTCATACGCATATGTATGCTATTATTGACCCTTGTTAATTCATTCATTCAAATCATTAAAAAAAATCAATTAAGTTGACCTTTCATCGCCTTGGATTAATGCTAACTAGCAATTATTGCAAGAGAAATTTGGCAACAGGGGCCGAAATTCCAAGCAACTTGTCAAGAGTGGACTTTAAAAAAAAAAAAGAAAGAAAGAGCGGACCTTTTCAAATTAAGCCGGGCATCTCTTTCAGTAATATAATAATTAGTTGACCATGGAAGTTAAAATACCTGCACTAAACCGCTGCGAGACAACTACTGTCGATCCCTGCCATACTTTAGTTTATTTCCTTCCTATATATGCGTCAATTGGAAAGAGGAAACCGCTGGTAGATGAGTGCGAGTTGATGGTCTATCTATTTCTTATCAAATCCTAATGCAGATCAACAAAAAAAAAAAAATGTATACCGAGAAGAGAATTTGGAGTTAAACTTAAGGAGAAGAAGTTTGTAATAGGATGCCTGATCCATAGAGACCATGGTTATGGTGTCGAAGAGTCGATATTTAAAAGATAAAATTAGAGACCTCTTTTAATAAAGAGAATATCTAGCTGATAAAGCTGCCACATACCTATCACATTATGATAAAGAAAACGAAGATAGATGATGGGACCATATGTTAGGTTATTGAATAAAATTGAAAGATTTAATTAATATTTTTTTAAAGATCTATTTGAATTAGCTGTTGGCTTCGATCACTTTTGAAGGTGTCTCAAGAGAGAATAATAATATTTAAAATTTTGAAAGAATCATAAGATTTTTTTTCCCCCTCCTTTACGTTGGATCTTTTGTTGATGACTTCACGCAATATGGGTTTACTTTTGGTTATAGTTGACAGGTTTTTAGTGAGAACCTGAAGAAAGACAATCAAATTATAGGAAACATTGAATCGATCTTTGCAATAAGCCAAGATGACTCGTTGATGGAGCAGTAGAGCTTTTAAAACCTAGAAAACAGATTTAGAATAAAGATTTAAAATAATTAAATGTCCTATTCTAAAGTGTCACATGGTGTGCTTCCGTGGCGGGACGATTAATTATATTTTAGGAACTAGTATGCCATCATTTAATATTTTTGTAGCTTTCTACGAAATATAAACTTTTTTTAAAAAAAATAGTAGAAAAAAAAAGATCTGCTCTTTGCCTACGATTTTTAAAAGTCGTAGGAAAAGATTTTCCCGATGTATTTTTTCTCTACGACTTTTTTCAGCTTTTGTTTACGACAAAAATCGTAGGGAAAGGCTTTCCCTACGATTTTTTCTATCTTTCCCTACGAAAAAAATCGTAAGTAAAACTTGATTTTTTTTTGTAATGATGGATTATACTTCAAAGATAGATTATCATTCGATAGATTACCAGTAATGTTGATTACTGTGTTTGGTATACACAGGTAATGCAATAGTAATATTGATGGTTGTATTTAGTATGACAAACAGATTACTAGTCATATAACATCAAATTTTTAAAATACCTCTAAATTAAATTTATTAAAATTTATATATTATTATATATTTGATTTTAAAAAGTTATTTATAAATGATAATGTTTAAAAAAATTTATATTTATAAATGATATTCGAAGCGATCAATGAGGATGCTAGAGGCCACCGATCGAAAAAATTCTGTGGTGTGCCATGGAGCCATTGGGCGGCAGAGATCTGTGGTCCGACAGAGGGTATGGCTTGAAACCTTCAACATGGAGGTTTCAGTGAGATCAGTAAAGAAGGATGCGAGTATAGAGAGATCAAATGAAAAAAGAATAATTTTGTTAAAAAGTAATTTATCAGATTACCACATCTTTGCTAATATGGATAACCATTGCTTACTCAGGTAATCTGGATTACCTCATGAGAGGTAATCCAGATTACTACTGCAAGATAGATTTTTATTCAAATACGTATCAAACATAGTTATCTGGTGGATCTTTTTTAAATTATCGATAATCTGGATAGATTACCTACTACCAAATGCCCTCTAAGGACAAAGATATATTTGTGTATTTTTATTTTGTATATATTTGAGTTATTGAATTAGAATAATTTATTCATTCAAATCATCAAAAATTTGATTAAGTTGAGCTTTCATTGTCTTGTCCATTTAATACACACACACATCAAAATTTGATTAAGTTGAGCTTTCATTGTCTTGTCCATTTAATACACACACACACACATATATATATATATATATATATATATATGTGTGTGTATAATTTAATTATATTAATATTGAATAAGAATAATTTATCCATTTAAATCATTAAAATTTGATTAAGTTGAGCTTTTATTGTCTTATCCATTATATATATATATATATATATATATATATATATATATATATATATATATATATATATATATATATATATATATATATATATATATGATTTATATTACTATTAAATCAAAAAAATAATTTATTCATTCAAATCATTAAAATTTGATTAAGTTGAGCTTTACTTGTCTTGTCCATTTATTATATATATATATATATATATATATATATATATATATATATATATATATATATATATATATATATATATATATATATATATTTAATTATATTATCATTGAATTAGAATAATTTATTCATTTAAATCATTAAAAATTTGATTAAGTTGAGCTTTATTGTCTTATTCATTTATTATATATATATATATATGATTTAATTATATTATCATTGAATTAGAATAATTTATTCATTTAAATCATCAAAAATTTGATTAAGTTGAGCTTCCGTTATCTTGTCCATTTGAAAGGCTGAGCTTTGTCTTTTGAAGAATGAATGAATCTTTTCAAAGCCAATCATCTCCTTCTATCTATATATCATAATTAGTTCTGGCTATGAAAATTAAATTACTTATACAAAATAAATTTATTTCTACCAAATAGATATAATAATCAAATGGAATGATATGAGAATAATGCTAAAGCAGCAACAGAAAGGTTATACAAATAGAGATATAATAATATAATTACTTTCTATTTATGTAAACCTTTTACGTTCATTTTACATGATTTAAATCTATAAATTCTCAAAGATATTAGAGCATCAATATATCTCAACTATAGTAGTGTCCTATTGCTGGCACGCCATAAATAATTTTTTAAAAACTAGAAAAGAGATTTAGAATAATAATTTAAAATAATTAAATGTCCTATTTTAAAGTGTCACATGCAATAACAACACCAACACACAATTAACTAAGCCTTGATCCCTAATTACCGGAAAGAAAGAGAAGGTATCTTCCTGATTTAATTTACCCCAGTAACTTTATTAATGCACGTATATATAGCAATGCCTAAATGAATTTATTTACAGATTTTTATTAAAAAAATAATATAGACAGTCGGCCCTTGCACGTATCAGATTATAATTTTCAACGATTTTGTTGACTAAGACTTGCAAATATCCGGTCCAATTTTAAAATTTTTCAACTTCCTGTCTCTCTCCGGCCAACCAATTTAAGTTTTCGAAAAAACTGAAGAAAAAGACGCAGTAATAGACGCGCGCGGGATGACTCGGGCAACGACCTGGAATTAGTCTTTAAATGTCTTTTTTTTTTTTTTGAAATAAGCGGGCGATCACACTAGCCTAGTGTGAATCAGTCCATATATATCCGAATACAAATTTTGCTTCAACAGAGAAGGACAGGGGTCGTCCGTTCTCCAGATCCACGAGCCTCCATGCTGAGCCATAGAAGAAGCCACCCAATCCGCTGCCGAATTGGTTTCACGATAAATATGGCGGATCTGGGCACAGTCGACCTCACGCAAGATAGACCAAATATCCAGAAGCATCGGATTAGCAGGGCCGGAAAGGTAATCCTTCTTCTGCAGCCAAGAAATAATCGTCATGGAATCACCCTCGATCAAAATCCTCTGAGCATGGAGCGTCCTGACTGCATAAGAAAAGCCTGCCCAAGCTGCGTAAAGCTCGGACATAGGGACGGAGGAATCAATAGTACCAAAACCTCCCACTCCCAGCAAGTCACCATGAGGGCCACGGATGACAAAAGCAGAACCATCAACTCTACCACGGACACTCCCATCAAAGTTAATTTTGACGAACCCTGGAGGGGGGGATCCCAGGAGATAAAAACCGTATGCCGGTTCGCTGCCGTAGCAGCAGGGGATCCCCAGAGGCCAGAGACATCAGAACCAACCCGGGCACAGTCCGTAACCAGAGATCTAATCTTCCTCACAATCCTGGGGGAAGAAATAGAATTCTCCGTAAAAAGAAGCTGATTCCTAGATAACCAAATCTGATTAGTCGTGGCAGCCTAAAGACTACTCTTCTGCAGAGAAGCTCTACGAATATCAAGAAGGAAAGAGGAGCGAGATGAACCCGAATCATCCGTCCTGACAGAATAACCCACCATGTGCCATATCTGTCTAGCTCTGGGGCAAGTGAAGATAGCATGCTCAGAAGACTCCTCCAACCTACATAAGGGACAACACGGTGGGAACGACAGACCCCTCCGAGATAGAAGAAGACAGGTTGGAAGACAGTCCCACAGAAGCTTCCAGATAAATAACTGCACCCTGGGAAGAGTAGGAAGCTTCCAAATCCATGCGGCATCCACTGATCGCTGAGACACAGGCCTGAATATCTTCATCAAATCCCTGGTAGGAGCTCTTGAGAGACAGGATCTCTGCCAGAGCCTGGAGTCAGATAAACTGCCAGTAGTAAGGGGCAACGATAGAATACGCCTAGAAAGCTCCAACCCGAAGAATCGGGTCACCGAGGGGATATGCCAGGCAGGGAGATCTAAGGAAATCAGATCCTTAACCCTTAAACTGGAAGGGATATCAATACTAATAAATGAGGGCCATCGAGAGAAAGGAAGCTCAGAAATCCAGATGTCCTGAATAACATCGATCGATGATCCATCTCCAATCATCCATGATGTGTGACCCATAATAGTCTGACCCAACCGACACACTTCCTTCCAAAAAGAGGAGCAACCTCGAGGCGACCAGCTATGTAAGGCCGACAACCAGGCACCATATCTAGCTCGCATCAGAGAGCTCCAGAGACAATGCGGCTCCAATAGGAACCTAGAAGCATGTCTAGCAAGAAGGGCTTCCCTTCTGACAATCAGAGACTGGATCTCGAGCCCACCATCTTGGATAGGCATACAGACTGAATCTCAGGATAATAGATGAGTACCATGACCTTCTTGCATAGAAGCCCAAAGAAAATTACGGAAACATCTCTCAATCCTCTTAAGGATGGTAATCGGAAGGATAGAGTTTGATAGGAGGTACAGGGGAAGAGAGGAGAGAACCGAGCGGATAATAATAACCCTAGCCATCATCGAAAGACCAGTAACCTGCCACCCCTCCAATCGCTGACGGACCCTCCTCTCAAGCTCATAGTAGTCAGAACACCGGGGCCATCTCCCCGTGATAGGGATCCCCAAATACATAAACCTGTCAGTCTGAGTAGAAATACTCGACAAATTAATAATGGCTTCCCTGATAGACCTAGAAGTCTTCGGGCTGAAACATATAGAGGACTTAAGAAAGTTGACCTTCTATCCCGAAGCCTGACAATACCGCTGAATAATAGAATGGAATGAAGCCGCATTATCAATAGAAGCCTGGCCAAGGAGGATACAATCGTCCGCAAAAAGAAGATGAGAGACCAGAGGGCCCTCCGATCCGACCATAAACGGGACAATCCTCTGGTCTAACTGTGACTGATAGAAAGCACGTGAAAGATCATCCACAGCCAGAATAAACAGCAACGGAGATAGAGGGCATCCCTGCCGAATCCCCACAGAAGAGTGAAAAAACTCCGTCGGACTCCCATTAATGATCAGAGAAAAAGTCAGCCTCTGAATGCAAGCCATGATCCACTAAATGAACAATCCGTCGTACCCAAACTCCAGAAGAGTGCGGTACAAAAAGGCCCAGCTCAGTCTATCGTAGGCTCTCTCTATATCAAGTTTGATAGCCATAAGGCAATTTCTGACCGGAGCTCTTTGGAGATCATGCATAAACTCCTGGGCTATGAGGACATTATCAGAAATGGACCTCCCTCTAATAAACACCCCCTGTTCAGCCGAAATGAGGTGAGGAATCACTAAACAAAGGCAGCGAGCTAGAAGACGGGCACAGACCTTATATAGAGTAGTGCAAAGACTAATAGGTCGAAAATGATGTGGAAGAGAGGCATCAGATCGCTTGGGCACCAAAGAAATAAATGTCTGATTCCATTCCACAGGAATATGTTTAGATTGGAATACCTTCTGAATAGCCAAGACCACCTCCTGCCCAACAATATCCCAGTAATGATGGTAAAAGAAAGGCGGGAACCCATCAGGACCAGGGGCCTTATCCGGACCGAGTTCCCAAAGGGTCATCCTAATCTCTTCCGCTGTAATAGATCTGACAAGCATACTGTTATCCAAAGAAGAGACCTTCCCAGTGACCGGAACCGGAGTAACCGGGCCCCCCTCACCTGAGGACTCAACCCATCTAGACTGAAAAAAATGAAGAAGCAGGTCCCTAATAGAGTGGGTGTCCTCACAAATATTCCCCTCATCATCAAGTAATCTCCGGATCCTATTAGCTGCACGTTGCTTCAAGGTTGCCTGGTGAAAGAATCTGGTATTACGGTCACCATCACGGATCCACTGAAACCTGGACCTCTGCCACCAATACACCTCCTGCTGCCGAAGGAGAGAGTGATGCCGAGCAAGCTTATCCCGGAGAGAAAAGAGATCCGAGTCCAACAGAAAACCATCCAGATCTTCCTTAGCCTGTAAGACACAAATCTCATTTTCAACATGTTCAATTTGTCTAACCAAATCCCTCAGCTCCAGTCTATTCCATCTGGATAATCTATGCTTGGCCATCTTAAGGCGACGAGATAACCGATAAACAGCATTACCCCTGATAGGAAGATGCCAGATCTGAGAAATAATAGTACGAGCTGCAGAGTAGGCAGTCCAAAACTGCTCAAATCTAAACTGCTTGCGCTGGTACTGGTCAACCTCTGTGGAGATCAAAATTGGGCAATGATCAGAAGCGATCCTAGAGAGGTTTGAATGTCTTTAAAAAAGAGCTGTACGTAGTCTTTGCTAATTAACAGGCTGGTAATTAAAGTCATTTGTGAAGAAGAGAAGAAAATATGCCTCTGCCGGTATCGCTTCTTGATCGATCTTTTCTTGTCGGCCATATAAGTTTAACTATTTAAGCAACTATTATTATGCCATCTTTTAATATTTTTGTAGCTTTCTGTCTCTTTCCAACTAATCAAAATTTTCAAACAACAGGAAAAAAAAAAACAAAGACTAGGTAATAGTCTCGGGACAACTTAATTGGAATAAGTAGTCTTGGAATGTCTTTAAAAGAAGTTAGCTAGCTGATCTCTTCGCTAATTAACAGACTTGTAAAGTAGACAAGTCTTTGTGAAGTAGGGAAGAAAATTAATATGAAAGCAAAGGCAATGAAAGCGGTCCGGGATGACCCCCCTTTTATAGTCTCGCCATTTCAAATTGTTCTGCCTGGTTCGATTTGGCCACGTGCCCGCTCACCACTGGCTATCGTTGTGGCAACCAGCCGGAGCGCAGAACGCGAGGGGTACTGCCAATGATGGGACGGCGGTGACCTCACCGCAATGATGTGCCCTCACCGCAATGATGTGCCCGTCTTTTTGCAGTTCCGTACCCGAGGAGTATCCCCATTGATCTCAACGGCCAGAAAGGATGAGGAGGTGGCATTGCAGCGTCCGATGCCTCATCAAAGGACGGCCCTCGAAGAGACGTGTCCTTTTCATAGCAGCTGGCACACGAGGATCAACCACCAGGTGATATAGCACCCCTTTCGCTGGTAATTATACGCCCACCCATCTCAAGGGTGGGAGGGCATCTGATGTGGCTGATCACTCACCCAGGCGGTGGGATAACAGTCTGCATGGTTCTCGGAGCCTAGTAACAATTTGGCGGCCAGTCCTGGCATCGGTCTCGGCTTCGGCCTCGCGATTCACTTCGGCCTCATCTTCGGCCTCGGGTTTCACCTCGGCCTCGGCTTCGGCCTCGGACCTCGCCTCAGCCTCAGTCCCGAACTTCATTTCAACTTCAACATCGGCCTCGATCTATGCCTCGGCCATGGCCTCGAGCCCCGCCTTGGCCTCGGCCTCGAGCCCCACCTCGGCCTCGGCCTGTCTTCGATCTCGACCTCGAGTCTCGCCTTGCATGCTCTCGGCCCATAGTCAGTTGTGGAACCAACTTCGAATATTGGACCCGGTGATTTAAAACACCAAAGACTGCCACGTAGCCCGCTCACCCGCTCTTGCCAAGATCACGGGCGATTACCGATATACTGTGCAGTTGCCGATATTTACGGTGCACACTTAGCAACTGTGCGCCCACCTACCTCTTGTGGAGCCGATCTTAACAGAAGATGAGATTCGACGGTTATCTGCGAAGGGTAAGAGGGACTCCCGAACATGTATATAAAGATCCTGACTCACAACGAGGGGGGACTCAACCTCTACTATCTTATTTTAATCCATGTTCTCCAAATCGCTAACTTGAGCGTCGGAGGGTCCCCGTCGGAACCACCGGTCTGGGACTTTTCTTGTAGGTTTTCGGCTACAAAAGGCGGACTCAAAGCTCCTCTTGCTCGATGTTCCTCAAAAGTGATTTGGCAGCAACATTACTAATTAACTTATGCTTGAATTTTAAGTTCACGTAATTGGATTTGCTAACACGTTAATTGGACTTATCAGATGAGCTTAGGGTATTACAAATGGTATCATAAGTTTAAAGAGTTATAACACAAGTTCACCTACTACTAATTAATCTGGACTCATCTTTTTAAGATCACATAGATCTAGTCCACTCACACATTAATTGAGACTTGAAGCGTTGCAACAGGGTTATCTAGAAATGGTCCACTAACATAATTGGGGCTTTGAAGAGTTATAACTTAAGTTCACCTACTGCTAATTAATCTGGACTCATCTTTTTAAGATCACATGGATCTAGTCCACTAACACATTAATTGAGACTTGAAGCGTTGCAACGGGGTTATCTAGAAATGGTCCACTAACAGATTAATTGGGGCTTTGAAAAGTTATAACTCAAGTTCATCTACTACTAATTAATCTGGACTCGTCTTTTTAAGTTCACATGGATCTAGTCCACTAACACATTAATTGAGACTTGAAGCATTGCAACAGGGTTATCTAGAAATGGTCCACTAACAGATTAATTAGAGCTTTGAAGAGTTATAACTCAAGTTCACCTACTACTAATTAATCTGGACTTGTCTTTTTAAGATCACATAGATTTAGTCCACTAACACGTCAATTGAGATTTGAAGCGTTATAACAGGGTTATCTAGAAACGGTCCACTAACAGATTAATTGGGGCGTGAAGCACTGAGCTAGCTAAACTGGCCAACTAGAAGCTAAATTGCATGTCGATAAATGAATGTAAATTTTCTTTTCCTTTACTTCTTATCCAAACAGACCTTAAGGAATCTGACCAGCTACTTGTGAACGCAAATGGAACCCAACTAGACCATTCATCTTTGATTTGTCATAAGAAACAGTGACATATTAGACTATTTTTTCTTCTTCCTTTAAAAATTCAAATAGACCTTAAGAAATTTGACTAACTACTTGTGGACACAAATGGAGCCCAATATTTAGACCATTCACCTTTGATTTGTGATAAGAAATGGTGACATATTAGACTGTCCTTTCTTTTAATTTCCTCTAAAAATCCAAACCGACCTTAAAGGAATCTGGCCTGCTCCTTGTGGAGAGACAAATGGAGCCCAACCAAACAATTCATCTTTGATTTGTCACAAGTAACAGTGACATATTAGGTTGTCCTGGGTCTGTTATAAACCGACAACAATGATAGCAAATGGACAAATTAAGAAGAATTGTCACATTAACTAGAATTACGTACAGGACCAGCTTCATATAGATTTCAATCCCTTCCGTCGACTTTACCATCACCATACATCCCCCGCGGGCAAGAGCAATAATAGCTTCCTGGCCTTCAAACCTGTAGATAAGGCTTGCCTTCAACCCTTTGGAGCAATTGCAGCGATATTCGGATCCATTCTCCAATAGTTCAAGCAGATTTTTTGGCGAACTTGCATGCGAAACTCGTCGAGTCACTGTGATCTTTTTTTATATTATCAATGACTTTAAATTAAGATTGATATGAAATATGTAAAATATAATTTTAGTAAAATTAAAAATAAAAATGAATGTTGGGTGAAATTAAGGATTACAAATTCTTAATAGTGATCACTTCGGTATTTAGGATTGAGTATTCATTAAAAAAAATATTAAAAATAATATTATATGATAATAAAGTATATTAGATAAAATGAAGAAGTACATTTGAAATATCAACATAGGATACTTGTTCGGTTGGAAAAAATTTAATAGGTTAGCCATAAGCAACTTTTTATATAGAATATTGTTAGGAATTAAAAATAAGATGCGTACAAAAGTTGAATAATATTAAGACGGATGTTTGGCATTATTAAGAAAAATAAAATAGAATAAAGTCATATTTATAGAAAGATAAGAGTAGCACTAGAATAAAGTGCTTATTTAAAAATTAACAATTTGAGGTCCGAAATAGTACGCTATGCAAAGAATTATTAAAATATGTACACAATAATGTTTTCATATAATTATTGTGGAAGGAGTTCAAACAGGTGGAAATAAAGAAAGAACTTTCTCTCCTTTTCTCTATTCAAAGGGTTTGAGAAAAATATGAATATTTATTAGATATTCAAAATAACGGATGAAAATGTTTACATAAATTTGTATAGCATGAGGCATGACTAAAGTCCAAGTAATCTCTTGAATGCCAATATTATGACTAGCCGTCACTTATTATGAATCGACCAATGAAATTGAAGTCCTCTCCCAGTTATTCCTAGATATTTTTGGGCATGAATATGTGGTGCAACCATTTCCATCAAATCCTCGCAGCAGCCGTTGCACGCGGACAAGCACCCCGAAGGGAGCTTCTATTTGGACGGTCTAAATTGCTCGGTATATTTTTTAATTTTTTTAAAAAATTTAAATTTTAAACTATCTTTAAATTCTTTGCCCTTCTTTTTCATACGTTATGCTCTGGTAGCCACGTTCGCTCCGATGGCCCTTCTTTTCCAACTTTCTTTTGTCTCAATGCTTAAGAAAGAGCACCAAAAGAAGAGTAATTTAATAATTAAAAATTTTAAAAAATACTAAGTAATTTAAATGGTGCAATAGAAGCACCAAAGAGCACTCACTGTTGATGTGCCCGTTGGTGTCGCACCGGACAACGATAAACTTACTTGTTGCGGGAGTCCGAAAACCTAGAAGGCAAGCGGCGATATGAATGGGGGTGTCGTAGGTGTTGATGTTGCCGTCCTTATCACAGCAGCCGTAGGCCATATAATGGTTGACAACGACGGGGGAGCTGGATCACCGCAACGGTCCATTATAATCCAATACAAATTAGAAGTTTTTTTCTCATCTTATTATTGGTGCATGATTTTAGTAGGCTTAAGTGATTTTTTTAATATCGATGCGATATCATAGTCTCATGATGAAAAGATGAGCATGCATAGTTATCTCCCGATTTTAATATTCTTCAACTTCCTGTCTCTGTCCAACTAATTGAAGTTGATGAAAAAATTGAAGAAAAAGACGGAGTAATATATAGACGCACATGGGGTACGGTCAAACATTGGGCGACTTGGGCAACGACTTGGAAGTCTTTGAATGCCTTTAATGAAGCTGATATCTCTTTGCTAATTAATTAACAGGCAGGCTGGTAAAGTGCATGCTTTGTGAAGAAGAGAAGAAAATGAATATGCTTCTTCCAGCAGCAGCATCGCTTCTTCTTCTCCAGATGTTAGGCTTGTCAGCAGCCATGGCCATGGCGGCATCGGCCGCACAAGGGATTAATGCTTTGCCTGGTTGCAAAAAAAAGAGGTGTGGGGATGTGACCATCCCCTACCCTTTTGGAATCGGTGAAGGCTGCTTCCTCGAAGAAGGCTTCAACATCACTTGCAATGCATCATCCTCCCCTCCCACACCTCTTCTCGGTGAGACCAACATCGACGTTGTGGAGATCCAGCTCTCCCAGGGTCTGGTGGTCGTCAACCAATACGTGGCCTACGACTGCGACAATAAAAACGGCACCTGGAGCTTCTCCTATACATACCTTAGATTTCGCGGCTTTCCCTACTGGTTTTCCGACTCCCGCAACAAATTCATTGCCGTCGGATGCGACACCATCGCTTACATCTACGATGGTCCCTCGAATTTCCAGACCGGGTGCTCTTCTTGGTGCAACGACACCCGCCAGATCCCAAACGGCACCTGCTCTGGCATCGGCTGCTGCGAGACGCCCATCCCCAAGGGACTCCAAGCCATGGAAATTAGCATTTCCAGCTTTCAAAATCATAGCCACTGTTGGGACTTTAATCCTTGCAGCTATGCATTCTTGGCAGACTCACCAGGCTCGTTCAACTTCGGCCTCGATAACTTCTCCTCTCTGGCCCATAAGACGAAACTTCCCGTGACGTTGGATTGGTCCATAGGGAACCAGACTTGCGAGGAAGCTCACGGTAATTCTTCGACAAATTTCGCATGCAAGTCCGAAAATAGTATCTGCTTGAACTCGACTAATGGGCCTGGATATATTTGCAATTGCTCCCAAGGGTTTGAAGGTAACCCTTATCTACAAGAAGGCTGCCAAGGTACGTAATAATTAACTCCCTTCTCGATCTTATTCCATTTAAATTTTTTTTTAAAAAAATAATAATAAATATTAATTCCGTGATGGCATGCATGGCAGATATCGATGAATGTGATGTTGCGCCACCCAACGGACCTTGCACCAAAATTTGCACCAACACACCAGGAAGCTATCATTGCTCTTGCCCGTGGCTGAGGTACGGTGATGGTAAAGTCGACGGAAGCGGATGCAAGTCTATGAAGCTGCTGCTGTATATAATCCTAGGTAACGTGACAATTCTTCTTTGCCCGTTTAATTGCTGTCGTTAATGTAGTCGGTTTCACAGACCCCCAGGACATGAGGACAGTACTCTAATTAAAGTCACCAGCCCTTACTTATATAACAATATTAAATTAAAGATGTAATTTAATTAGCTACTAGGTGATCGATCGGTTTTAGCTAGCCCCGTTGTCACCCTTCTTAATTACATTTCCTTTTCTTTGAATTTTTAAACGTTTTAATAAATAATCGTATAATCTTTCAAATAATCATCTGAACTGATCATGGTTGAGTCATACTTAATCGAATTCCCATCCAAACAATTTTAAAGAAGTTGGGATCGATGGGTCAAACTTATAATTAAAGTCTTTTTTTTAAACCCTGCTGGCTTCAACTTCTCTCTTGGCTATTCTGCAGGTGTGGGATTTGGCCTTCTGTTACTAATTGTCTCTAGTTCTTGGCTATATTGGGTTTACAAGAAAAACAAACTCATTGAGCTCAAAGAGAAGTTCTTTCGACAAAACGGGGGCTATTTGTTGCAACAACAATCTTCTTCAATGGAGAGTACGAGTTATACAACAAAACTGTTTACAGCAGAGGAGCTCGAAAGGGCAACCAATAACTATGACGAGAACCAGATTCTTGGTCAAGGAGGATCTGGTACAGTTTATAGGGGAATCCTCTCAGATAAGAGTGTAGTTGCCATCAAAAAATCTAGGTTAACAGAAGACGGGAGTCAAAGCGAGATTGAGCAGTTCATAAATGAGGTAGTCATTCTTTCCCACATCAATCATAGGAATGTTGTGAAGCTCTTGGGATGTTGTTTAGAGACTAAAGTCCCCATGCTAATTTATGAATTTGTGTCTAATAAAACCCTTTCACACCACATCCATGATGACAGTCATAGTTCTTCATTATCCTTGGCAAATCGATTAAGGATCGCGGCAGAGACAGCAGGGGCTTTGGCCTACTTGCATTCTGCTGCTTCCACGCCCATCATTCATAGGGATGTGAAGTCCACGAACATACTGCTAGATGACAATCTCACTGCTAAAGTCTCTGATTTCGGAGCCTCGAGATTTGTTCCATTCGATCGAAATGGTCTAACATCATTAGTGAGGGGAACCCTAGGGTACTTGGATCCTGAATACTACACTTCCCAGTTCACTGACAGA
Organism: Calamus simplicifolius; assembly: GCA_900491605.1. Classification (NCBI taxonomy): domain Eukaryota; kingdom Viridiplantae; phylum Streptophyta; class Magnoliopsida; order Arecales; family Arecaceae; genus Calamus; species Calamus simplicifolius. The sequence continues at coordinate 380,292 of UESW01004957.1, read as the reverse complement.
AGTGACGTCTATAGCTTTGGAGTAGTTCTAGTTGAGCTTTTGACAGGCAAGAAACCCATAATGGTAAGTAGATCTGGTGAGAAACGAAATCTTTCCATGCATTTTGTATCTTGCTTGAACGAGAACAGACTTTTCGAGATTTTGGAGGATCGAGTGATTGATGAAGGATCACCGGAGTCGCTTCTAGCAGTTGCCCAGCTCGCCAAGAGATGTCTCAAATTGAAGGGCGAGGAAAGACCAACAATGAAAGAAGTTGCAATGGAGTTAGAAGGGCTAAGAAGGATGGAAATGCACCCTTGGGTCAGAGAGAACAATGAAGAAGGTACAAGTTTGCTAAGCGAAGCCAGATTCTCCGGCGCTGATGCTACGTTTGGTACAGGGGATTCTTCTACACAAGTTGTGGTACCATTCAACATTATGAGGTGATTGCTTCGCTTTACTAGCTAGGTCATGCCATAGAAATTAAATGGCTACTGAGTAATTTCATTTCTATTTTGCCATGATAGCAGTGCTAACAGGATGTAACCATATGGCGACAATTAACATTATCCATCAAATAAAGACATATATGTTACTCACTTGAATCATCTAATTCGATTGGCAGCACATCAGCCAGGCCCAACCTAAACTGTATTTGGCTCAAAAATTTTGCAGTGCGTTGTATTTCTGATTAAATTGTCCAATGCATCATCAGATTGCACAAAAAATTGTTGGAGGCAAAAATGGCAGTAACAGTAAAAAGAAAATCAACTAAACAAGAAAACTATTACAATTTCTATATGGTATACGAGCTGATGGCGCCCAACCACCGATCCTAGACTTCGGGAACGGAGCACTTCTCGAACCTTTCCTTCACCAGGTTGCCTGCAAAAAAGTCTTAAGACTGGAGAGGATTCTCCAGTGGGACCCTCCGACACCCAAGTCAGCGATTGAGGTCACAGCTGAGGAGGGGCTTGAACGAGCCCTTTTGGTGTGGAAAAAGAGATCTCAGAGAGGACGGATCCCTTTCTGAGTGCTAAGACCGCGATTTTTGGGGGTTATCGCACATACCTCTTTTAGAGAGTGGATTCACCTTTTTATAGGGGTTGACATGATCACATGGGATTCCGTGAGAAAGGAATGTATGCGGGTTCTTGGAAGTTGTGTGGATCTGGACTGTTGGTGGGTCCTATCCCATCGGAGAGGAAGAAAGGCGGTTGGTGGGTTAAGTCCCATCAATCAGTGGGGCTGCTTAGTTGTTGGGTCTAGTCCCATCAACAACGTGACCAGTGGGTAGGTGGATCTGACATTGTCAGGCGGCGCGAGTCAGAGAGATGGTTTCTTGGACGGCTGGGGCCATGCTGGGGCCGATCTGGGGAGAACTGCGACATCTCGACCCCCCGGGGGGTCGAGGCTCAGCCTGGCTGACCAGGGGCAGCCGGGGCCGACCTCCCCGGCCAGGAAGTACCGAGGCGGGGCTGGCCAAGGATGGCCTGGGCCGACTCGGCGGGCTCGGACGTCGGGGCCGAGAGGGGCCGGCCAGGGATGGCCTGGGCCGACTCGGCGGGCCTGGAGACGCCGGAGGCCGAGAGGGGGCCGGGCCAGGAATGGCCGGGGGCACAAAAATGCTCTGGTTTTGGTCGATATTGCCCATGTGGCCTGCACGTGGCTACACTAGCCACATCAGATGCCCCCCGCCCCTGAGTGCTAAGGACCATGCGCCTTCCGCCCTTTGGGTGAAAGGGGCGCGAAAATTTAAAAGGAATGATTGCTTCTTTGGTGCGCTTTAAATGGGCTGATGAGTTGGTGCTTGGTTTCATGGTGGTATCTCTTCGAAGACCTCCCGTAATCATGTTTAAGGGGGCTGACGTTGGCGCTGGACGCAGATGCCCCCATGCCCCTGAGCGCTAAGGACCATGCGCCTGCCGCCCTTTGGACGAAAGGGGCGAAAATTTAAAAGGAATGATTGCTTCTTTTGGTGCGCTTTAAATGGGCTGATGAGTTGGCGCTTGGTTTCGAGGTGGTGTCTCTTCGAAGACCTCCCGTAATCATGTGTTAAGGGGCTGACGTTGGTGCCGGATGCTCCGAAGAAAAAGGTTCATCGAATAGTGTAGAAAGGCAAGGACATCATTGCTGCCCCATTTTCTATGCCTCACGATTGGCCGAGGATCACGTCTCCTGGAGAAATGAGGCAGCACGTCTCGGGCCCAGGCGAGATTTCCGGCTGGCAGCCTGCAGCGCAATGGGCGCACGCCAGGTGGCAGGATCTCAGGTGGCGATAGCCGGAGACAGGGGTTATAAAAGCCTTTCAAAGGCCTGTGTAAATCTTTACGCTGCCATTGCTTTCTCTACTTCCTTCTTCTTTGAGTTCCTCTTCTGCGACCTGAGCCTTTTCAACTCCCAGGTTAGTCTGATCCCCTTCTTTTCCTATGGACCGTAGCGCCATTAGGGAGGGTAAAGACCCATAGAGGAGTCTTCCCAGTCTGATAGCGAAGACCAGGCCCCTGCGACTAGTAGCCAAATGCCTCGACTGTCGGGCGGTGTCGTTATCCATGACCCATCAAGGGCATTAGGACCTCCGCCTACCTGCGGTTCTCCTATTAGGGCAGTCCCCCTGTCCTCTCGCCATCCGGCCCTTCCTCCGACAGTGAGCTCTGATCCAGCCGGTCCGTCGAGGGTAGCCTCAACCATGACCCCTAAGTATGTAGAGGCCATTAGGGCTAAGTTCTTGGTCCCTGATTTCATTGGCCTTTCCGCGCCGGGGCCCGAAGATAGGGTGATTTCTGACCATCCGGGTCGGGTCACCCTATATGAGGAGTTCTTCCGGTGCGGGCTGCGCCTTCCCTTTCACCCTTTCTTTCTTAATCTTTTAGAGAGGTATAGATTAGTGCCGGCACAGTTGACTCCGAATTCGATTCGGATCATTTGTGCCTTCGTTATCCTTTGCCACTTTGAGGGGGCCCGTCCAAGTTGTCCCTGTTCCGTGCCTTTTATAAACTCCGCCGTCAAGGCGAGGGGGCCTGGTGGGCCTTTACCGCCAGGCCGGGTAGAGCCTTCCCACTAGGCCTCCCGTCCAAAATTAGAGGGTGGAAGTCTAGGTTTCTTTTTGCCCATGTTGAGGGGGTGAGATCTGTTTGGAGGGAGCCTGATACTAGCTCCAATGATGACCCCTCCGTAAGGGAGAGAGATAAGGATATGTTTACCCTGTTATCCAATTGTCAGATCCCCGGCTATAAGGAACTCCTGTTCGAGGAGAACCTGATAGAGGCCGAGTTGGCCCCGGCAACCGGTGAGCCTGAATCGCTTTGTCTCATTCTTCTGTTTACTGCATGTCGCTGCTAATGCCGATTGTCTTTCCTTGTGTAGCCATGAAGCTCTCCGCTAACGAGTTCGAGGCTCTCGCAAGGCAGAAGAGGCCGGTGACCGAAGAGTCGTCCAGGCCGCCGAAGAGGCTCCGGAGAAGGGAGCCGGCCAGGCCGGCCACAGCCCCAACGCCCGTGGAGAAACCGGCCGAGAGGAAGCCGATGGTGAGAGTGGCCCAAAGGCCAGCCGGGGCCGAAGTTGAAGAGGGGGAGATCCCGGCCACCGCCGAAACACCGGTGGTGGTTTTGGATGACGAAGCCCCTGTCGCCGCCGACGTGCCCGAGGCGGGGCAGGTCACCGTTGCCGTTGGCCCCCCGGCCGCTGCAGAGCCGGGAGAGAGCGCTCCCCCATTCGCCGGCGAGGGGGAGCGGATCGCCAGGGAGGCCCGAGACGGGACGGAGGCGGTCGAGGAGCAGGGGGATGAGCCAAGGAGCTCATCCCACCAATCATCTTGGTGCCCGGACCATCCTCAGGTGGAGGGTCCGCATGAGGGACAGACGCGCCTGGTCCCTACTATCAGCAGAATGGCGGATGCTGCCCGTGCTCTTGTCGGGAGTTCGATTTTGAGGAGGAGATGCGGGGGATGAGCCACTCCGCACTCATGGACATGATTTTGGTCTCCATCGTCCAGGTAACCCTTCGGATCTTCTTTCTTTTCCCAATGCTTCTCTCTTTGTAGCTAACGTGCTTATCTTGTTGCAGATGGCCAACGGCGCCCTTGGGCTTCGCAAGGCACTGGCCCAGTCTTCCGGCACACTGGCGAGGGCTCTGGCGCGGGCCGACAAATACCGGAAGGAGAGCATGGCGCACGCCGACAGCCTTGCTCAACTTCGCCGGGAGACCGCGGCCCGCGAGGAGGGCTACGCCGGCCGCCTTCAGGAGATGGAGAGCCGGGCCGCCGCGTCCGAGGCTAGAATGGAATTGGCCTTGGAAAGGTCGAAGGCCACCGCGGCACAGATCGAGGAGCTCACTGGGCGGCTCCAAAGCGCCGTGGAGGAGGCCCAGGCCGCCGGGGAGAAGGCTGCTGCCGCGGAGAAAGCGGCAGCGGAAGCTGTTTTGGAGAAGGCCGGTGCGGTGGCCTGCGCTGACGAGGCCAGCGCCCATGCCGCAGAAGCCGAGGCCAAGGCTTGGGAGGCTGAGAACAAGGTGCAGCGGGCCGAGGCCGAGGCCGGGCAGGCCGTCTCCAAGTTCAAGGCTTCGCCGGAGTTCAGGCAGGAGGTCCTCGAAGCCAGCCTTGACGCTTATCTTCAAGGCTTCGAGATGGAAAAAGTCCGAGTAGCCGCGGCCCTCGAGGTTGACATCGCCGATCTTGAAGACATCCGGGCCGGGGGTCCCGATGAGGAGCGGCCGGGCAGAAGGACGAGGGGAAGCCTACCCCCGGCGGGCCTTAAATTGTATTTTCTTTTTCTTTATGTAACTGGCCTTGGGCCCAATTTTGTACTTGTCTTTGGCTACTAATGAAGAAACTTTTGTCCAAGCTTCTTACTTTTGTACCTTTCTTCCATAATTAATGAAAAAGTCCTTTACTCCAAATCCCTTTGCGTCTTGATCCGCTTGCTTCTTTTGCTTTTGAGAGAAATGCCTTACTGTGCCAAATCAGACATGCCAGCGACGTTGTAACCGAATATTGCATCTTCCAAATTGTTCTTTTGAACCTTGAGCATTGCGCATGCCGGCCGTGCCGAGACCAAACTGCAATTCCAGACTTGGCCAACACTTGAACACATCGCCGAGATGTAAACTGGCTGTGTATGAATCTTTCTGAAGGCTTGGAAAAATTGGCAAATGACTTGCTGCCGGGATTAATTTTGGAGATGTCGAGGCCGACCAGAATGGTCAAACCGATTCGGCCGTTGTAAGGTGATGCGGGCGATATTCAAAACGCCTGCAACTCAAAGAACGATTTAATCTGCGAGAAAAGAATTCGTCCAGGTTTGGTTCGAATCTTGACAAGAAAAGGGAAAATTTTGAATTTTGATCACTCACAATCCGAGATTTAAAGAAGAGCATTGAATTTTCAATTCAATTGTTTTGAATCAGAAAAAGAAAACATTCATCTCCATTCAAGAAAAAAAAAAGGAAATCTAAAACAAAGTCTTTCTTCTCTGCCTTTGACGGCCGCCCAAACCAACCTAAATAAAAGAGAAAAACCCTAACATCATAAGTTTAGAAAAATTACAACTATGCCATTAAAAATGAAAACAGGCCCAAAACTCCTATCAGACGAGCCCGGATGGCCAAAATCCATAGCAGCTCATGCCAAGGCGATGACTTGAATCAGCAGTTCTTTCCATGTGACCAGCCAAGTTTGGGCCCAGTCCGACACATGAAATTTCAAGCCCGTTTGTTCTGCAACCTCTTGGACCTTCGTAGATTATTGTGTGGTCTTCCCTGACGTGGCCTGCTGACTCTGGGTTGCTGGTACAGGAACATCCAAGGACTGGTTCGACTGACCTGAACTCTGGTCCGAACTGATGTCCTCATCACTCTCCCCTTCCTCTGAAAAGCTTGACCTCAAGCTCGAATTCTCTCCTGCATAAGGGGTCAGATGCCGAATGTTGAACACATCCGAAATGAAGACATCATCTGGTAACTCAACCCGATAGGCATTGTCACCAAATTTCTCCAATACCTGGCATGGACCTATCTTCTTCGGCTTGAGCTTCGTTAAAGCTCCCTGGATACCGCTCCCTCGGTAAGTAAACCCATACCAAATCGCCACTTCAAAGGACTGTTGCCGACGCTGCTGATCAGCTTTCGCCTTGTATTTGGCGTAAGTCTACTCCAATTTGGCTCTAACAGTCGCATGTATCTCCTGTAAGTCAGACACTCTATCTTCGACCTTCTGACTCACCTTCTCTGGCGACTCAACTGGCAGAACATCCAAAGGACCTCTTGGCAAGAACCCAAACAGTATATGAAACGGAGCAAACCCGTAGAACGGTTCACTGAAGAGTTGAACTCAAACTCAATCTTCGCAAACACAAATCCCAGCTCCTGAATTCATGCACATTTGCCCGCAACAGATTACCCAAGCTACGGTTGACAACTTCAGTCTGTCCATCCGTCTGAGGATGATAAGGACTGCTGAATTTCAACTTTGTGCCCAACTTCTTCCACAGCTCTCGCCAGAAGTTTCCCATAAACTTGCTGTCCCTGTCTGACATATGGATGCCGGTATACCAAAATGCCGAACCACTGAAGCAAATATAAGTCAGCAACCTTTGACGCATCAAAAGTGGTTTTGCATGGCAAGAAACACGCCACCTTACTGAACCGATCACAATCACCATAATCGAATCCCCCTTGTTGTCCGCGGCAATCCTACAACAAAGTCCATAGAAACATCTCGCCATGGTGCCTCTGGATAGGTAAAGGCGTGTACATACCTTGGTTCGTGTCTGTCCCCTTCGACTCTTGACACAAACCTGCACCTCTTCACAAAAGCTTGACATCTCGGTCAAGACCAGGCCAATAAAACCGCTGCCGAATCAACCAGGCTGTTTTATCCCTTCCGAAGTGACCCGGTTATGCATTCCTGGATGATCAACACACGAAAGACGTATCAGGAACACATAGCAGCAGTACCTCGAAACAATATCCATCATGGAGAACGAAATCAGTTCGCTCCCCCGCCTCAATTTTGGCCAAAATCCCCTTGAAGTGCTCATCCACACGAATGTCCTCCCTTACACTCTCAAAGCCGAGAGTGTACATGCATAGCGCCAATCAACAAGCTCGCCTACTCAAGCATCAGCCACTCTATTCAACGTACCAGACTTGTGCTTGATGCTGAAAGTGTATTCCTGCAAGGCACTCACCCACTTCGCATGCCTTGAACTCAGTTTATGCTGACCCTGTAAGAACTTCAGCGCCTGATGGTCTGAATACAGTACAAACTCCGCTGAATCAAGTAGTGGCGCCAATGCTGCAAGGATCACAATGGCGTACAATTCCAGATCATAAACCGAAGTAAGTCAGTTAGCTCCTCCCAGCTTCTCACTGAAGTATGCGACTGGTCTTCCTTCCTGGTTAAGCACTGCCCCAATTCCAGTCTTCGAAGCATCACAATCCACCTCAAAAACTCTATCAAAATCAGGAGAACCAATAAAGGAGCTTCGGTCAATCTGACTTTCAGCCCATCAAATGCCTCCTGTGCGGCATCATTCCACCCGAATCTGGCTCCCTTCAACATTCCATTAAAGGTGCAGCCAGCTCACTATACCCCTTGACAAACCTGCGATAAAACCCTGCAAGACCAAAAAGGATCTCAATTCTGTCAAGGTTGAAGGTACTAGCCACTCCACAATTGCATGCACCTTATTCCTATCTGGGAGAATCCCCTCCAGTCACAACGTACCCCAGAAAAATTAGTCTCCAACCATCCAAATGCACTTCTCTGGGTTAGCACTAACTGTTCTCACGTAACACTGACAAAACCTGTGCCACATGGCCCATGCTCTTCGGCTGTCCTGCTGTATATCAAAATATCATCAAGTAGACAACCACAAATGAGCTAAGAAATGGACGTAAAATCTGGTTCATTACGCGCATGAACGTGCTCGGCGCGTTTGACAACCCGAATGGCATTACCAACCATTCATACAGCCCTTCCTTAGTCTTGAAGGCTGTCTTCCATTCGTCTCCAGGCTTCATCCTTATCTGATGGTACCCACTCTTCAAATCAATCTTCGTGAAGACCTTAGCACCACTCAACTAATCAAGCATGTCGTCCAACCTCGGTATCGGGAACCTGTACTTCACAGTAATTTTGTTAACGCGCGGCTGTCGACACACATGCGCCACGTACCATCCTTCTTCGGTACCAAAAGGGCTGGCACCGCGCACGGGCTAATGCTCTCCCGTACGAACCCTTGTCCAAAAGTTCTTGGACCTGCCTCCTCAATTCCTCATGCTGTTGTGGTGTCATCCGATAATGAGCCTATTTGGCAACACTGAGCCCGGAATAAGGTCAATGCCGTGCTGAATATCTCGGAGAGGTGGTAATCTAGCCGGTAGCTCCTTTGATACAACATCTCGGAATTCCTCCAAGATAGACACCAACTCCTCAGGAATCATATTTGGCCTTTGCTCCTCTTCACGCCGAAGTCTCCTGACTTGCTCACCAAAGCAAAACAAACATCTCTCCATCCAAACTCGCATCAAATTCTGTGCTTGGTAAACAAATTACTGTATTTCTGTCCACTCACTTCCTGAAGCGGCTTTAAAATAACTTTCCTCCCATCTGGACGCAGCATATAACTGTGGGTGTACCCATTCACTGCCCTGTTATCAAACTGCCACGGACGCCCCAGTATGATGTGAGTAGCATCCATTGGAACAACATCCGCCTCAATAGTTGTCTCGAAATGAGGACCAAAACACAGTGACAACTTACACCTTCGGCTGACCTGAATGTCTGCACTTCGGTTCACCCAACCGAGCTTATATGGATGTGGGTGAGGGTCTATCTGCAACCCCAGCTTCTCACAGCCTCCTCTGCTATCACATTCTCCCAACTGCCGGAGTCTATGATAACACGACATGTTTGCCAGCCACAAAACATTTCGTTGTGAAGATGTCCATGCCGACGCCAATTCATCTGATCTCGGCGCCAGACACATTCTTGTATCACCAAGCTCCCCCTTGAATATGGTCCGGATCAATACACACAGCTCATCATTAAATTCCTCATCCAGGGAACTCTCCTCCATTTTCGTCCTCCATATAATCCTCCATATACAACTGAGCTCGCGCCTTGGGCATTCATTGGCATATAGTGCCCCCAAATTCTGACACCGATGGCACCGAATGTTAGCCCTNCCCAAAAGAAAAAAAAAAAAAAAACTTGAAATTTTATTAAAAAACTAGAAATGAGATCTCTTAAAACTAATTAACTTTTTAGTTCTTGTAAGATACAGTTATTTAAAACAAGCTTAAAAATAAATATTAAATAATTTCTAAAATTAAATATAAAAAAAAAAAAAAAATCAGTTATCCTTTCCATCATGGGGTGCAGAATGATATTTTTATAATTTTTGGAAATTTCGTTAGCACAGATACATCATCCATGATTAGCTCATAACCTTCTTGTTTGATTTTTCTTTTTGAGTGATTCAAAGTACGTTAGAAAAAAAAACTTAATATTAAATTCTTGAAAGTATCTTGAAATCTTTGTAGTAGTGCTGGTGAAGCTTCGTTTTAGATTGATGTACATTAGGTTATCTTTTTTGACATGACTAAAGATGAATTGCAAAATTTAAACTCATTGGAAACCTATGGATTAAATGCCACATTTTAGCCTTCTTTTAATCAGTGCATATCAATCTAATTTTCTTATAGAATATATTCTAGCTTACAAGCTTAACTTAGCATGTACCTTAAAATATAGCCCTTTTAAGTTTGGTTAAATATAACTTTTGATGTAATCATGCTTTCTATTTGATCTTCTATAGTCTACCACACGATTTTCTTTAATAAGCCTTATTTGTACGCATTAGTTTCTCTAATTTGAATAATTGATATATGCAAGGATATTTAGTTGCATCAATTCCTCTCAGTTTGAAAAATTTAGCTCCCAACCTGACAAATCAAGATAAGTTGTAATAATCCTCAAATTTATTTGAGCAATGAATTAGGTAAATATCATAAATTTTAGTCTTCTCTTGCATATCAAATCTTCTTCTTTAGAAATGAAGAGATCTTTCATCGATGGATTTGTCTTTTGGTTGCCTTATTCTTTTTCCTTGGATGCGCATTAATCAACTGAAGTTGGAGGTTCTACATATCCTTCCATAATTGTTCCTCCAACAACATTATCAAATACCTCAACGAGAGGCTCCTCCATATTATGGTAGCTTAGGTTTGAATATTTTTTCACATCTTAAATTATAATACTCTTATTACCTTTGCCAAATTGATTTTCTAATTGATAATTTTTTTTAGATTCTGGAATCAATATTGTCTTCTTCTTTATTCTTCTTCAGTTGTAGGTATCATCTATTCTTTAAATTTATTAGAGATCTTAAGAAGTGTAGGACCATAAACCATTGCTCTAGTATAAGTAGAATAAGAGACTTGATCATAATACCTAGCTTGTAGATAGTATACCTGCGGATAGTTCGGTAATCAATACTTTTCTTTTATGATATCTCAAGTATTAATGGGTTTATTAATAGCGTGAACAATATCTTCAACTCTCTTTAAACAAATTTTAGCTCTTTCGTGAAGCCTATTCTTGATAAATTCATCCCTTCTTGCTCCAGTCGGCTTGTAATTGAGGTAGTTTTCAATATATGAGCAAATTAAAAAAAAGCATCTAGATCCCGATCTCCATAGTAGTATTTTATTTTGAGTTTAATTCTTTTAAAGATACCTTCATTGGGTTATGAACTCTTGATTGAGCCATTAGAGGTGGAGGAACTATAATTATTTATATTGTTCTACTAGGATTTCGGATGTGTTGCAGAAAATCAATTGATGCTTGGACCAACTGCTATGAAAAATTCTCAGATCTGAACTAAAAAATAGTGCCCAAGATAGAAAAAGGGCAGCCACCTGATCCCATGCAAGAGAGAGAAAGATACCCCATAAGAGAAGATGCTTAGGAAAGAGAAACTTGGAGCACAAGTTAGAGAGAAAGGGATGTGACGCCTAGGAAAGAGAAAGAGGCATCCCTAGGAATCATACCTCTCCCTTCTTAGAGAGAGAATGATACCACATGCTAAGAGAGAAGGAATGACTTCAAAGAGTAAATCATGATGAGAGAGAAAGTTTCGTATGCCCCACTTCTAGAGGAAGAAAATGATGCTAGAAAGAAGAGAAAGCTTGGGGCGCAAGCAAGAGAGAGAGGTAGCCGCCTTCACATTCTAGAGAGACAAAAACATCTTAGAGAGAAAATTTTCTAGAGAGAGAAAATATGAGGAGAGAGAAATCCATGTATGGAAAAGAGAGAGGGGCATTTTAGGGTTTCTCAAGCTCCCCTCGGCTTCGGACCTCTAGAGCTTCCCTCAGCCTTGGACCTCCATAGCTCCCCTCGGCCTCGAGCCTCTAGAGCAACTCTTGGCCCCGGAGCTTCCCTCGGTCTCGGACTCCTAGAGTTTCTCTCGGCCTCAGAATGTTCGGGACTGTAATTCTGCAACCACCACGTGTCCCACTAGCCTTCAGCAACCGTCATGTGGCCCACTAACTCCCTACAACTGCGCATAGTGGAACGCTTCTGATGTGACCAGGCCCACTACCGCCTGTATCGCTGCCACTTTCCGAAAGTGGATAAAAAGGGAACCTCCGAATAGTTATAAGAACCTTCACTCGTAACGAAGGAGGGGGGTCAAAAATCCAAGACAACTCTCATACATGTTTTCTTGTCTATGATTCACTACTGTTTTCCAAGGTACTAAATTAAGCGTCGGAGGGTCTCCACCAGAACCATCGGTCTTCGAGGACTTTCTTGTAGGATTTTCGTTGAAGAGGAGATGCTAGGAGATCCTTCGTCACCCGGCGATTGGAGGACGTGTTTTGATGGCAACAATATCCAAAATATTGGTGTACTTGTCAAACCCATTCTTGAAAAGTATTTGGTGGAGTAAGAAATAATAAGTGATGCTGTGAAAAGCAAAGGACTAAAAACTAATTAAGGTTAGATGTCAAATACAAATTGAAGATAAACTACGTTGAAGAACTCTTTGATAGATAAAGTAAATTCTTTTCTCAAAATCATTTAAAAGTATACAGCGACCATAGCCCTTTATCCTAATTCAAACATTATACTTAGTTTAAAATCACTCTAGAAATTGGTTTCTATGCTATAATTATTTAAGTATAAATATAAAAATCAGATATGCATAAAAAATCTAGCAAAAATTTAGGAATTAAAAACCTGCGTGCTGAAGTCTTCACTGGTGATTCCAATTGCTCCTATGAATATTAACAGTCTAACTGGATTTAGTATTTGCCAGTTGCATTCTGCGTTGTATCAATATATTTAGTTGATTTATTGAGTTATGAGATTTATAATATATATATTGATTTGAATTTGCTGGAATACTTGTTTAGAAATTAGCCTCTACCAATGATGGAAACATTTTAAGAGAACCGGTGGAGTTGTTTTTCTCGCCAACGACAAGGAGTAGAGAAATGGAATGGGTGGTGGGAAAAGAAAAAAAGAGAGTAGAAAGAGGAGATAAACCAGAGAGGCGTAGCCTGGAGTAGGAGAGAGAAGGCAAGAGAGCTGCGGGCAGATGGATTCGATGAAGGTATAGATGGAAAGCGTTGGATGGGATGAACGTCTCCCAACTCCCAAGGCCATAACGCTTGGCTTTTGTGTTGGTGGATAAACTAATTATATATAATATAGGTGGAAGCGGGTGAGAAAGGCTTGGCAGTGCCGTTTGAAGGAACCCCCCGAGTACATCTGGTTGACCCTTCGAAGGGACCTCGGTATCTATATGGTTGATGTCAAGCAACATAAGAGCAAGACTAGGATTAAGGAGAGGACAACATCCAAAGACGCAAAACAGACCCCAAATGCTCTCCCTCCTCGTCTCTGACTCTTCTCCATTGCTCTCGCCGCCGCTTCCACAAGCACTCGAGACTCTACCATCGTCGGACTCCGACAGCCACAACCACTCCTCCAGAAGCCTCCTTATCATCGCTGCCATCCTCCTCTTCGTTTCCGTCGCCTCCGCCGCCATCCACCTCCTCCTCCGCTACCTCTCCCGCCCCTCCTCCTCCTCCTCATCATCATCCTCATCGTCCTATCAAGATCGTGGCGCCATGCTTGACTCCCTCCCGCGCTTCTCCGTCTCCGTCGGTGGCTCCGAGTCTTCCCCACACTGCGCCGTCTGCCTCTCCAGCCTGCACCCCAGCGACGAGCTCCGCCACCTCCCCACCTGCCACCACGCCTTCCACTCCCCCTGCATCGCCGCCTGGCTCCGCTCTAACCCCTCCTGCCCTCTTTGCCGCTCTGCCATCCTACTCCCCCCTCCCCCTCCCCCGCCGCCGCCAGCCACCGCCTCTGCCAGAGTGTTCCGTTGTGACGACCACCCCGCGCCCGCTCCCCCGCAGGCCACGCGACCGTCCTCTCTGGGGCCATCCTTCGAGCAACTGGAGCCCACTAAGGTGGCGGAAGCGGCCGAGGTGGCGGAGACGGCCAGAGGAGGGGGCAAGGGGTGGTTGAAGGAGTACGTGGACCGTCTGGGATCGTCAGCGTCGTCATCCTTCTCGTCGCTCCACTTCTCGTCGCTAGAGAGCCGCCGCTTCGGTAGCCACGGAAGGAGTTGGGATCTCGACGGAGATGTGGAGACGAGCGGCGGGGGCGGCCGCTCTGCTAACAACCGTTGGTCGACTGCAGCACATTCGTAAATAAAATGCTACTCTCAGAGTCAGATAGCATCGTACTTCAATTTTTTTTTTCCTTTAATACGAGAGTTTCGATCTGCACCTAAAAAAAATTACTTCAAGGCCTATATATATATATATATATATATATATATATATATATTTAAAATAAATTTATAAACTATCCTTTCTATTTTCTCTTCATCCTTCAACATTGGCTCTCCCATCGCCTTCGGCATAGGCTCCTCCCTCCGATCAGCACGGACTTTTCTTTCCTCATTGGCACTGACTCTTTGTTGGCCGTCCTTTCTGCTTCTTTTTTTTTTGACTGCCATCCCCATCGCCTTCACCATCACTATCGATCATAGAAAGAGAAGATGGCGAAGCCATAAAGAACGGTATCCTTTTTTATCCCGAAAACTCCGACCTCCCTCCTGCTATCGCCGCTGAGGTTTCGGCATCCAATGACACTGTCGATGATGACAATGACATCGACGGCAGAAGCTTCTCTTCTCCTTCACTTCTCTCTCCTCTCCTCCTCGGTATCAGCACTGGCCTCCTGCCCCCGTCTTCTTTTATCCCTCTGTTTCATCTTGTTGGATCGAACAGGCTACTTTCATTTGGTCCTGATAAATCGAACGAAAGAGGATAAGAAAGGGAGAGCTAGAGCGGAGTCGAGGGAGGGGAGCTGGTGCCAGAAAAGGCCGGAGACGATGCCAAAAGAAATTTGTTTCATATGGCTGCGAAGAAAAAAATACGAAGAATAATTTAAAAATTTATTTATTTATTTTTTAAATATGTAAGTATCGAGAGTAATTTTTTTTAGGTGTAGATAGAAATTTTCCTTAAATATTTGGGCACCGTGGCCCCGATCGAACGGAGCGAAGGAAGTGGGTTCCGTTTCATCAAAATTTACGGCGGAGCGTAGCAAAGTCGATGTTTTTGTGTTTTAATATTCTATTGCTCGGTATCCGTCCATGGAAATGCCGATATTTAAGGGTGCTGCTGCTGCCACGTCGTTGACCGTTAGATATGAGTGTTTCCTTTTCTTCGTTTATTTTCGTAGACCGTTAGATATGAGTGCTTCCTTTTCTTCGTTTATTTTCGTAGACCGTTAGATATGAGTGTTTCCTTTTCTTCGTTTATTTTCGTGGTCTTGGCAGCCATCAAATTCTGCTTCTAATCGACATTTGCAGTGTAATCTTTAATCCATAGACCACCAGTGCTACAATATCCAAGCACTTACGAGCTCTCTTAATTTTTTTTTTTAAAAAAAATTTATGTGATTGGGAATTACTAGATAATAAAAATATTAAAAAATAAATTGCTTCATTAGCAATTTTTAAGTGTACGAATTGCTTGATTAGCAACTTTGAAAAGAGAAATAATGCAAAAATATTTCATCAGCAGTCTTAATCATTCAAATGCAAAAAACTAAAAATAAAAATAATAAAGCATTGCAACGGTAGGAACTAACAAACAACTCTAGTAGTTGTCTAGAGAAAGAGGAACGAAAGAGAAAACATTTGGTGAAGTCTTTATGATCATTCAAATACAGAAATTAAAGTACTCAACTCATCTAAGCCTTTTTTCAACTACATGGGTCAGTTACATGAATCTGCTTCCTCTACTCTACTCATTTAGGATCAAGTTGACATTCAAATTACAAATAGTTATATCTATTTTAATTATTTTTATCCATGTTAGTTTAGGTTTATCTCCATCTCTATCATTTCTATGGATTATTAAAAGATAACTCTTTCTAACTAGAGAATCTAAAGGTCTACGTTGTATAAGTCCAAACCACCACAATCGATTTTCTCTCATTTTATCTTTAATTTGGGCTACTTCTATAATTTCTCTTATATGTTTATTTCAAATTTTATCTTTTAAAATTTTACAATATATTTATCTTAACATACGCATTTCTATCACACTTAATTTATTTACATGTTGTTTCAATATTGCCCATCACTTTATTCCATATAACATAGTTGGCCTAATAACGGTTTTACAGAACTTTTCTTTCAATTTAATAGGATGCGTCGATCATACAATACTCTCGAAGCACTCCTTCACTTAATCAATCTTGCTTTAACTTTATGATTCATATCTTCACTTATTTTGCCTTTTTGTTGGATAATTGATCCCAAATACCTAAATTTTTTACTCCTTGATATCTTTGACTTGCAATCTTCACTGTTTCTTCATTTGTATTTCTACTCCCACTAAAATTATATTTCATGTATTCAATTTTAGTTCTACTAATCTTAAAACCTTTAGATTCTAAAGCCTCTCTCCAAATATCTAGCTTCGCATTTACTCCAGCTTTAATTTCATCAATCAACACTATATCATCTGCAAATAACATATGCCATGGGATATCATCTTAAATATATTTGGTTAATTCATCCATAACTAATATAAAAAGATTTGGACTTAAGGCAGATCCTATAAATCTGTAGTAATTGAAAACTTACTAGTTTCTTTTATTGTTATTTTAACAATAGTTATTACTCTATCATACATATCTTTTATCAATTTATATATTAAAATACTTTAATTTTAAAAATTAAAGTATTCTATGTTCTAAATGTCACGTATATATCCTAGCATACATAAGGTGCTGTTGCCGCCGAAATCCGTCCTCCGACTCGGGCGCAGTCGATCTCCAGGAAGAGGGGGTGCGGCGGACCTGCAAAAAAGAAGTCCACACGCGGAGGGACGCTGGGGGTGGTCCTCCGCGGAAGACCCTCCGACGCTCAAGTCAGTGGGGAAGGAATCGGCGATCAACCAGATAATGAGGAGGTGGATCTCTCCGGGAGCCCTCTCCGGGGGTGGCCAATCAGAGGCTCCAAAAAAGGGGAGGAGAGTGAGAGTGGAGGTGTGCGTATAGAGCCGCGTGCGTACCTGAGGGAGTCTGTTAATCTGATACTTATAGACTGTCACTTGGGGACTTGAGCATCTTCTGGAAGGTTCTGAGGTTGTTATGATACGGGGGTAGACAGAATCAGGCCGTTGTGGGGCCGTTAGAATCCACACCTTGTCCGTTAAGGGATCGACGGCTGGGAGAGCTCTTCGATGTCTTGGGATCTGGGTGAGTAGACTTGGGGCGGTTTCAATAGGTCTTAGGCCACGTCTCGATATGATTCCTTGCCTAAGGAGTTGCTCGGGTAAGTTTAAGCTCTCCCGCGTCAGGTTCCACGGAGGTAGACGTCGGGGCGTGGATCGCTGGGTATAAGCGAGCTACGAAAGCCCGAAGGAGGCCGAGCTAGGGAAGCCCAGAGGAGACCGAGCTACGGAAGCTCGGAGGAGGCCGAGCTAGGGAAGCCCGGAGGAGACCGAGCTACGGAAGCCCAGAGGAGGCCGAGCTACGGAAGCCCGGAGGAGGCCGAGCTACGGAGGCCCGGGGAGGCCGAGCTACGGAAGCCCGGAGGAGACCGAGCTACGGAAGCCCGGAGGAGGCCGAGCTAGGGAAGCCCGGAGGAGACCGAGCTACGGAAGCCCGGAGGAGGCCGAGCTACGGAGGCCCGGGGAGGCCGAGCTACGGAAGCCCGGAGGAGGCCGAGCTACGGAGGCCCGGGGGAGGCCGAGCTACGGAAGCCCGGAGGAGACCGAGCTACGGAGGCCCGAAGGAAGGCGGCGGGAGGAGGTCAGCCTTAGCCGCCTCGCACGGATATCAATGCAATGACGATTTTACCCCCCAACACATGCCCTCCACTCCCTAGTTCGAAGCGTAGGTTCGGGCGTAGGGAGTATAAGTTCAAGTGGCGCGCTCTGGACGGGACGTTTTGGCTTAAACAATCCAGGCAATGATGCCCTAATTAATGCGACAGGGCCATTGTACCTTCGGAGGTAAGGCTCCTCCACTATCGACGGTTGAGATTGCGCCACGCCTCGAATTCCGATCGATCGGGTGTTTGTCGAGGCGATTCCGGACGCCTTGAATGAGACGCCCCGCTCCCCAGGGCGGTTCCTTAGCGGAGAAGCGAAGTGACGGCCGCCCCACATATATATATAGGCGTATTGTGCATGCGCGCTTGGCGTTTTCTCGCTTTGCTTCCAAGTGGTTTTGGTCTTTCATCTTCTCCGACGCTCATTGCTTTCATCTGATACTTCTTTCAATGGCGATGAGCCCGGACGACGTAGCCTCCGTGATCGCTGTTGAGGACTTGGGGAGGATTCACCAACGGTATGGTTTGCCCTTGGATATCGTCCTTCGGGTGCCGGAACCTGAAGACAGGGTTACCCGAGATTTGGAGTCCGGGGTTTTCATCTATGAAGACAGCCTGAAGGCGGGTCTTCGTTTCCCTCTCCATCCCCTGGTTAAGGAGATCATGACCCACTACAACATCAGCCCGTCGATGGTGGCTCCAAACAGTTGGCGGAATATCGTCGGATTCATTTCGATGTGTCATCAGATCCAAATCGTTGCAACTCTCCCCTTTTCCGCACCTGTTACCACTTGACTCCCGGGAGGAAGTCGGAATGGACCTCCATCGGGCCTCGGAGGTCTTTCAATGTCATTGCGGACAAGCCTTCTTCCATTAAGGGGTGGAAGACCGGTTCGTGGTTGCGGAGGGGAATATCGGTTCTGACTTCCCTCGGCGATGGGGGGAAGTCGCAAGGGATGCGGAGACGCATCCCGCCTTATCGGCGCAGGAGGAGAGGGACCTGGATGTCCTTCGCAATGGGCAGGTCTTTTCGGCCAACGACCTGCTATCGGAGGGGGCCCTCTTCGCGGCCGGACTTAGCCCCTTGGACCCGCAAGGTGAGTCTCTTTTGCGCCGTGTATCTTTTTCGATTAGCGCGCTTGATTCTGAGCATGTGTGCTTTGATGTGGCAGCCGCAAGGTCGGCATTGTCGAGCCTCTCTAAGAGGAAGAGAGGGAAGCGCCCAGGGGAAGGTAGCGGTGCGGACAGCGGTCGGCCCGTAAAAAGGGCTCACGCCTCCGCGAGGAGTCCGCCGGACGTCGGGGCAGTTACGGCAGAACGCCGGGGGCGACGGAGCCCCTAGGGAGGGAGGTTATGGTCCCCGACCCTCTCGTGTTGGAGATTTCGGACAGCTCAGATGAGGCTCCGATGGCTCGTCCGATCGCGTCCCCCTTGAAAGAGGAAACCGTGACGGGTCCGGGAGGGGGCCAGAGGGGTCTATTGTCCCCACGGGATTACCACGGCTCCAGCGGGAGAGGGGGAGAGACAGCCGCAACGGGGGAAGTTCAGAGGGAGCTCCCGCTCGGTCTATCCGCCGGGGAGTCTAGCAGCAGTGAAGTCGGACCGCCCTCGATGGGTCAAGAGGTGGTTCAAACTGAGACCTCGGGGGAGCCCGCGGAGGGGCCACAGGTGGTGGCTACTGGAGAGACGTACCGGTGGAGGGAGCGCAACAAAGTGAGGGTCCCACGATCGGGGCCCCCTCGAAGAAGATTTTGGGGAGGCTGGCTCTTGGGCTGGCCGAGCTATCAGAAGAGGCCCAAGCCAGGGCCCTGATGGAGGAGGCTGGGAGGTTGAAGGCTTCTCAGCTGGGGATCGGCCAGGCCGGTCCCTCGGACGGGACCGGTCAACCCGGCAGCTCGGAGATTAATGTTGACGAGGCGTTCTCCGCCATGATACGGTCGGTCCTGCATCCGGGTGCGGATCCGACGGCAGACGAGTTTGCTGACCGGGAGTTGATAGATGCTGCATTCGGGCAGCAAGGTGTAGCTGAGAGTATTCATCTCCTCCCCGCCATAGATAATACAACTTTGATAAAGATGAGTCGGGACTATGCTTCGAAGGTGAGTCAGTTTTTCCCAGCGTGTCAGATGTCACCCGATGACTCCGTTTCGCTTACTCAATTTTTGCCTTTGTAGGGGTTTTGATTTCTCGGGCAATTGGCTGGCGCTGAGTCTGGCGACAGGGGCCAGTGTCCAAGCTCGGAGGGTGAATGCCGAGCTCCAGTTGCGGAAAACGCCTGAGGAGTTCGCCGAGCTTATGGACAGGATGGATAGAAACTCGAAGGCGGCCAGGGTGGCACACCAGGCTGTCGTGGACGAGGTGTCCAAGCTAAAGCGCAGGGTGGAGGAGTTGCAGGGACGCCTGACGGAGAGTGACGACGCATGTCGGGAGCTGGCCAAGATCAAATCAAAACACTCCGCGGAGATGGTGGCGATGCGGCGGGACCACGGCGAGAGTCTGGGCCGGTTGAGGAGAGAGGCCGATGGCGAAAGAAACGTCTGACTAGAATGTTGGGCGAGGTGGAGGAGACACTGAAAAGGCGTGATGATGAAATCGCCGAACTGAAGGATAATGCGAAGTGGCAACAAGGAATAATGATCGGGTGAATGGCGAGTTGTCGCAAGCTCGCGGGAGATTGAGGCCGGGCGATCGAAGATTAGCGCCCTGCAAGAGAGGGTCGAGCTGGTCGGCGCTGATAGGACCAGGGCCCGGAGCGAAGCCGAAGGCTTAGCCAAAAGGCTGGCCAAGCGAGAGGAGGAGGTACGCTCTCATCTTACCCTCTTTGTTTTTCTACTGGCCCCTTGCGATGCCGATTGATCTCGACTTTTCCAGATGGCGAGGATGGGGTCGGAGTTTCGGGCTCTCCAAGGCGCGCTCGCGTCTGCTCGCAGCAGGAGCTCGGAGCTCGAGGCACGGGCTAGTGAGCTTGAGGGGCAAAACGCCATGTCGAAGGCTCAAGCGATCGAGGCTGAGAAACGGGCCGCTGGGGCCAACACGCAGCTCGCCATACTTAAGGGCGGCAAGACGCTATGAGTGTAGACGCGTTCCGCCACGGGATGGAAGAGTGCAAGCAGAGGATACTCGGCGGGCACCCGGAGTGGGACCTTTCCTTTCTGAGCCTCGACGACTCCGAAGATGGCGAGTCCGAAGAAGAAGGAGAAGAAGACGATGCTGACGTTTCCGACGCTGAGCCGGGCGGCTCCCCTGGTCCCAGTGAAGCTGTAGCCTCCGGGGGACGGTCGCCAACACGGAGGGGGTGAAATATTAGAGAGGGGGGAATCTAGCCACGCGCCTGTAGATGTGGCTGAGGATACTCCCACAGCTGGTGGGGCTCCTGGCTCTTAGGGGCCGCTCTTGTATCTTGCATTTTTAGACATTTGCTTGACACGTTTTCAAAGGGATTTCTGTTTTTATCTGAGTATTTTTCCTTCGCTGTTGAGTTGCTCATGACGAGTATTCATTGCTCGCTGATATCCCTCGTCGTAATTCGAGACCGGGAAATCGTATTGGCTCGGGCCCGAAATAGGTCGAGCCGACGAAATGGATCGGCTCGAAATAGGTCGGCTGGGCCGACGGATAAAATAGGTCGGCCGGGGCCGACAAACGAAAATGGGTCGGCTAGGGCCGACAGGCGAAATGGGTCGGCTGGGGCCGACGAATAAAGTAGGTCGGCTAGGGCCGACGGATAAATAGGTCGGCTAGGGCCGACGAATAAAACGGGTCGGCTGGGGCCGACAGGCGGAGGTTGGGCCGAAAAAATAGGTCGGCGTGATTCCTGCCTCCTGCCATTGTCCTGCTGTCCTGCAGACAATTCGGTTTTTCTTTACTATAAGTGGAGACACGGCAGAGCGGGGGTATAAAGCTGTATCAGAGCTTTCCGGAAGGTGCTCCTTTCCCATGCAGGTTACCTCGTTGCGATGCGCACGCAACCGTCCACTATTGGACAGTACCCTTTCAAAGGACGATTTTCTGAGCCCGCCGATTTTCGAAGCGTCAGCGGACGATTTTCTGCATTTAATGACTGCGATCCGGGGTCAGGAAAGGATCTTCGTACGCGTCCCGGTTCAGGCGGTGGTTTCGGCGCGCAGTGGGGTGCTACGCCAATTTCTGGGGACCACGTGGGTATGGGACAGGTGTTTGAATCTCGGGACTTTCAGCTCTGATGGCTCGCCCCAAGTCCTTTCTGCCTATAAAAAGGGGAAGAGGGGTTCATCTGGCTATCCCCAAAGTTTCTTTCTCGCTGGAATTTTTATATTCTCGTTTCTCTGTTACTGCGAGTGGAAGGATCGTCCTTCTTTTCATGGGCTCCTTGCCGCCGGATAGCTGGGGCGACCGGGGAGCAGCTGAAGGATGGCTCATCCTTAGGGGACGAGTCTCGGAGATCATATGGAGAGCGCACATGGAGGGGGCAGAGATCATACGGAGAGCGCACATATGCGCTTCCGTTGTGTTCTGCGGCTCCTGCTCGGGGACGCAGGGTCGGAAGTGCATGCGGGCCCCCATGGTTCATTGCCCTCCTTCCCTGGTTCCGGACCCTGGGATCGGCCCGGGAGGGGGCGAGAGCGCCTCGTTCGCCGACTCCTTGGCCTTGAGACATGGCAGGAGCGGCAGTACCCCTCCGGTTGGGTGGTCTGGGATGGCCATCCAATATCCCGGTTGGGCCACCAGATATCGTCCCGACTTGGGCCAGTGCAACATTGGTCCGTGTCGAATTATCGGCCCAACGACTGGATGGCCTTCTGGCTCGAGGATCGGGCGCCGGAGCATCGCAGATTGGAGCGGTTGCTCGAGCTTAGCCTTTATTTTATGCATTTCAATGCTTTTGTAACGCCTATGAGGCATTTGTAATTGATCATGATGGGCAATAAAGAGAGTTATATGTTGTTTCTCAATTCTGCCTTTTCTTGTGCCGATCTCATTGCTATTGTCGTTTGTGGGCATAAAAGTGTCCCGTTCGCCCTTAGACGAGGATTCCATGATGCCCGAACTAATTGAGGTTATGCGGCGGTGCAAAGATAGTTCGGCGAAATACTCCTTGCTTAGGTCGGGAGTTGGTATTTTGTGCCCGCTTTTATCGGAGCCGGAGTATCGTGGGTCGGCTTTGGCCGAAGTTCGGGGAGTTTTCACCCCTTTTTGCCATGGTTTAAGGATTTAGTCCCTCGAGATAGTTGAGTTTCGGGGAACGTCTTACTTGGCTCTGCCAAGGTTGAAGAATTTTGCAACTCGGCACTGCCGAGGTTTGGAGAGAATTCGCTTGGCCATGCCAAGGTTCGGAGAACTTTGTAGCTCGGCCCTGCCGAGGTTCGGAGTAGCTCGGCCCTGCCGAGGTTCGGAGAATTGGTAGCTCGGCCCTGCCGAGGTTCGGAGAACTGTAGCTCGGCCCTGCCGAGGTTCGGAGAAGTAGCTCGGCCCTGCCGAGGTTCGGAGAACTGTAGCTCGGCCCTGCCGAGGTTCGGAGTAGCTCGGCCCTGCCGAGGTTCGGAGAACTGGTAGCTCGGCCCTGCCGAGGTTCGGAGAATAGCTCGGAGGGAGCGAATCAGTCGCCGTTAGGCCACGGCGTTAGGTCCGCGGCGAATGGGGGCGAGCGGAACGGGCGGCGTGTTGTCACGGATGCTGCTCTTTCCGGGGGAATTTATTCCCGAGCGACGGACTTCCACGTTTTCCGAGGAAGGGGCGTATTAAGCAGCCTGGGGAAGCGTCGAATGCATTTAATGCAGGGGGCGACAGATCGGAAAGTGTTCGCCTGGGGAACCTCCGCGCTTATCGATCTTACTCGGGATAGGGCGCGACTCTTTGGATTCCTCACGCATTAGAATGGTCGACACGTGGCAAACTCTCATGGGTCGGCGTCGCGGCGCGGCCGATCGGGATACCTGCCTGGCGGGTATAAATATGACCGAGGGGATTGGTTTCGGCCATCCCTCGGTCTGAGCTCCGAAAAAGAATGGCCTCTCCAGCGCGATCGTCAAGTGACTCGTATTCCTCGGTTAGCGGCCCGCCGTACTCGGAGGGGAGGGAGTACCTCCGTGACCGTCGATGGGCTGACCCTCGCGTCGGCCTTGCGATCAATGAGCAGCTCGCGAGGACTGCCGAGGAACTCTTGGATGTCTCGGTTCGGGAGGCGGAGGCCTCACGCCGGATGATGGACCGGCAGAGGAGGAGATCGTGCCCTCGTCAGCAGGTGGCGACCTGACGGGCTGGAGGAGTTGCTGGCCTCTGGGGGCGACTGACTCCAGGGCCTCTGCCCGCCCCTGTTTTTTTTTTTGTGTCTTTTTGTGCCTCGCAGTAGCTCCTTCTTTTAAATGGAAAATAGACTCGTTTTTAGGAATCTCTTTCTTCTTTGAGAATGATTACCTTGATACGCTCGACGGACTTGGGTGTCGGTTGGTCCCGGCCCGCATTAATCGTAGATATTTCGATGACGAGTTACAGGGGGGGGGCCCAAAGGTTTTCTACTGCTAGGGAGAATTTCCTGGCCCAGCCTGGGGCCCTTGGCCGGTTACGTGAGGCTTTATAGCCTCTTAGGGGAATTCTGCCGATGGTGGCATTTTTTCGCATGCCGATGGTTTTCGTTCAAGCGCCCGTTCTCAAACCGGACGAAGTCCTTCGGGGACTATTTGGGGCCGTTCGGCTTTGGTCGAGGCTGGTTAGACCTTTTCGCTGGGGTTTTTAGCCCGAGTGGTTTTTACCTGGCCTTGCCATGGCTCGGGGATTTCATCGCTCGGCCCTGCCGAGGTTCGGAGAATATTTTACTTGGCCCTGCCAAGGTTCGGAGATTTGTTGCTCGGCCCTGCCGAGGTTCTTGTTGCTCGGCCCTGCCGAGGTTCGGAGACTTTGTTTTACTTGGCCCTGCCAAGGTTCGGAGATTTGTTGCTCGGCCCTGCCGAGGTTCGGAGACTTTGTTTTACTTGGCCCTGCCAAGGTTCGGAGACTTTGTTTTACTTGGCCCTGCCAAGGTTCGGAGATTTGTTGCTCGGCCCTGCCGAGGTTCGGAGATTTGTTGCTCGGCCCTGCCGAGGTTCGGAGAGTTTTACTTGGCCCTGCCAAGGTTCGGAGAGTTTTACTTGGCCCTGCCAAGGTTCGGAGATTTGTTGCTCGGCCCTGCCGAGGTTCGGAGACTTTGTTTTACTTGGCCCTGCCAAGGTTCGGAGAAGGTTCGGAGATTTGTTGCTCGGCCCTGCCGAGGTTCGGAGATGTTTTACTTGGCCCTGCCAAGGTTCGGAGATTTGTTTTACTTGGCCCTGCCAAGGTTCGGAGAGGTTCGGAGATTTGTTGCTCGGCCCTGCCGAGGTTCGGAGACTTTGTTTTACTTGGCCCTGCCAAGGTTCGGAGATTTGTTGCTCGGCCCTGCCGAGGTTCGGAGAATGTTTTACTTGGCCCTGCCAAGGTTCGGAGATTTGTTGCTCGGCCCTGCCGAGGTTCGGAGACTTTGTTTTACTTGGCCCTGCCAAGGTTCGGAGATTTGTTGCTCGGCCCTGCCGAGGTTCGGAGACTTTGTTTTACTTGGCCCTGCCAAGGTTCGGAGATTTGTTTACTTGGCCCTGCCAAGGTTCGGAGACTTTGTTTTACTTGGCCCTGCCAAGGTTCGGAGATTTACTTGGCCCTGCCAAGGTTCGGAGATTTCCTGTCAGCAGATAACTCGGTTGTACCGAGGATTGGTAAGCAGCATCTATTTCCTTTTACGATTTATGGCAATATGGTGCATAATCGATTCACAGAACAAGTTGCGGGAAAATAGATAACTGGCGAAGCATAAAGGACATACCCTATTGATAGTATTTGCGGAGGTTGTCCGAGTTCCACGTTCGGGGGACGGATTTCCCATCGAGATCCTGCAGCTTGTAGGTTCCTGGCCCAATGATCTCCGTGATTTGGTACGGGCCTTCCCAGTTCGGCGCCAGCTTTCCTTGCTCCAGCGGTTTGGATACAGAAGCTTTCCGGAGGACAAGGTCGCCGGGTAGGAAGGTTTTCCCCTTGACCTGGAGGCATGGTACCGAGCCACCCTCTGTTGATAAGCAGCCGTCCTGATTCGGGCCTTTTCTCTGACTTCCTCTACCAAGTCGAGGTTGGTGCGGAGTTGCTCGTTGCTGGCTTCCTCCGAGTAACTCTCCACCCGCAAAGATGGGAGGCCTATTTCCACAGGGATGACGGCCTCCGTGCCAAAAGCCATTCGGAATGGAGTCTCGCCCGTCGGGATTCTCGGGTGGTGCGATAGGCCCACAAGACATGGTGCAGCTCATCCGCCCACCTGCCTTGGGCTCTAGAGAGGCGAGCTTTGATTCCTTGGAGGAGAGTCCTGTTGGTCACCTCGGCCGCTCCGTTGGCTTGTGGGTGCCCGACCGAAGTAAGGTGGTGACGGATTCCATGTTCCTCGCAGAATTGGCGGAATTTGGAATTGTCGAACTGCTTGCCGTTATCGGTGATTATGGTGTGGGGGAGGCCGAACCGGCAGATGATGGACCTCCACACAAAGTCTCTGGCCCGTGCTTCGGTGATTTGGGCAACTGCTTCCGCTTCAACCCACTTGGTGAAGTAGTCAATGGCGACAAATAAGAATTTCCGCTGTCCCGTCGCCAAGCGGGAATGGGCCGAGGATGTCCATCCCCCACTTGGCAAAGGGCCAAGCGGAGGATATAGAAACTAGCTCGGCGGAAGGGAGCCTCTGGATGCTTGAATGTCTCTGGCAGGCGTCACAGGCTCGGACTAGATCGTCCGCATCTTTCTGCATGGTCGGCCAGTAATAGCCTTGCCGTAGCACCTTGTGGCATAGGGACCGGCCTCCCAGATGGTTGCCGCAAATCCCTTCATGTACCTCTCGTAGAGCATAGTCCGCCTCGGATGGGCGGAGGCATCTGAGCAGCGGCATGGAGAAAGACCGCTTGTAAAGCTGGTTGTCAATCAATACATAGTGGGTCGCCTGCAGCTTCAATTTCCTGGCCTCTCTTCGGTCGGATGGGAGCGACCCTTCTTTGAGATAGTTGAGGATAGGGTCGAACCAGGATGGTTCGGTCTCGATTTGCATCACCCGGTCGGCTTCCATGATACTCGGCTTTTCCAGAGTCTCCAGATGGAATTTTTGTTCAGCATCCATCGTCTCCGTGGTTGCCAATCGGGAGAGTAGGTCGGCACGGGCGTTTTCCGATCTAGGAATTTGAATAATTTCAAACTCGGCAAAATGAGGAAGTAGGCCGCGCACCTCTTGGAGATACCGAATCATGTTGGGTTCTCGGGCTTCAAACTCTCCCCGCACATGGCCGGCCACCAGCTGAGAGTCGGTGAAGGCGCTAAGCTTTTCCACCTTCAGGTTGCGGGCGATCCGGAGACCAGCTAACAGGGCCTCGTACTCGGCTTCGTTGTTGGAAGCCGGGAAGGAGAATCGGACGCCATACTCGAAGATCATCCCCTCTGGGCTGGTGAGAACTAAACCCGCACCGGAGTGATGGGCGTTGGACGACCCATCGACGTGAAGGAGCCACCGAGCTTCAGGCTTTGGTCCTTCGGGATTTTCTGGGGTAGAGCCGTCTTCGGGATGGTGCACTCGAGGAGGAAGTCGGCCAGCACTTGGGCTTTGATGGCCGGGCGAGGTTGAAAATGTATGTCATGCTCGCTTAGTTCGACGGCCCATTTGGTCATCCTCCCCGATGTTTCTGGACGGTGGACCACCGCCTTGATGGGTTGATCGGTGAGGACCGTCACTGAATGTGCTTGAAAATAAGGCCGCAGCTTCCGGACCGAGGTGATCAAAGCCAGCACTATTTTCTCAATCCTGGTGTACCTCGTCTCCGCATCGCGGAGCAGCCTACTCACATAGTAGATCGGCCTCTGGATTTTGCTTTCTTCTTTGACTAGCACCGAGCAAACTGCGCCCTCCGAAACGGCCAGGTACAAAAATAGAGTCTCTCCTGGGATCGGACTACTGAGAAGTGGAGGCGAGCCGAGGTACTTCTTGAGATCTTGAAATGATTTCTGGCACTCAGGAGTCCATTGGAAATTTTTGGCCGATCGGAGAGTTTTGAAGAAGGGGAGGCATCTCTCGGCTGACCGAGCCACGAAGCGGTTAAGGGCCGCTATCCTCCCGGTTAGGCGCTGGACCTCTTTAATAGACGCTGGGGGCGCCATTTGTTGGAGAGCTTGAATCTTCTGAGGGTTAGCCTCGATACCTCGCTGGGAGACCATGAAGCCGAGGAACTTCCCGAATTGACGCCGAAGGCGCACTTGGTTGGGTTGAGCTTCATTCCATATTTGCGCAGCGTGGCAAAGCTCTCCGCGAGGTCCTCAACATGCCGCAGCGCTTCCTTGCTTTTGACCAGCATATCATCCACGTACACCTCCATGTTCCGGCCGATTTGCTCCTTGAACACCTTGTTGACCAGCCGCTGGTAGGTCGCTCCTGCATTTTTAAGACCGAAAGGCATAACTCGGTAACAGTAGGTACCTCGGTCGGTTATGAAGGCGGTCTTTTCTTCATCTTCGGGGGCCATCCGGATCTGATTGTAGCCCGAATAGGCATCCATGAATGACAGCATTTGGTGGCCTGAGGTGGCGTCCACGAGCTGGTCGATCCGAGGGAGGGGGAAGCTATCCTTTGGGCATGCCTTGTTGAGGTCGGTGAAGTCGATGCAGATCCTCCATTTGCCATTCGACTTCTTTCACCATGACGACATTTGACAGCCAACTGGGTAATTTACCTCTCGGACAAATTGGCTTTGATGAGTTTGTCGACCTCCTCTTCAATGGCTTTTTGCCGCTCTGGGGCGAAGCTTCTCTTCTTCTGCTTAACAGGCCTGTGCATCTCGTCCACATTGAGACGATGGACGAGGACCTCGGGGTAATCCCTGGCATGTCGGAGGCGGTCCAGGCGAAGATGTCCGCATTGCTTTGGAGGAATCTGATCAGCTCGCGACGAGGCTCTCCTTCGAGTAGCGACCCGATCCTTATGGTTCGGTCGGGCCGAGCTTCGTCCAGCGGTACTTCTTCCAGCTCTTCCGCCGGTTCTCCCCGCTGTTCGGCGAAGTCCTCACGAGCGTCTAGCCCGTCAACCTCGGGAATTCTGGACTGAAGGCTCGTGACGAAACATTGCCGAGCCATGGCTTGACTTCCCCGAACCACTCCAACTCCTTGCTCGGGGGGAACTTCATAGACAGATGCGGGATAGAGACAACCGCCTTAAGGGACATCAGCCCGGCCTGCCGAATATGGCGTTATATGGGGACCTGAGGTCGGTCACTAAGAAGTCGGTCTGTACAACGGTTACAAGGGGCCAGGTTCCTGCGCGGACCGTCAGGGTGACGATTCCTTCTGGGATGATGACGTCGCCGGTGAATCCCATCAGGGTGGAATCCACGGCTCGAAGGTTTTCCATGAGCAATTTCATCCTGGCAAACACACCGAGGTACAAAACGTTTACCGAGCTTCCACTATCGACCAGGATTCGGCTTACATCATAATTGTTCAAGTTAAGGGATACAACAAGTGCGTCATCATGGGGAAGCTGTATCCCAAGAAGATCATCATCAGAAAAGGAAAGTTCGCCCGTGCGCGCCTTCTTTGGCACCGGTGCATCACCGTTGCCCCTGGAGCTCGATCCGCCGGCCTCTCAATCATGTTGATACGGCCAACCACAGGCGGATTTGGAGGAGGAGTTGTGGGAGCTCGGGCTGGCGATCACCTCCTTGCTGCTGCGGCTCGGGTGCTCTTCTGAACTGGTCCAACCGTCCCCGCCGAATCAGTCTCTCGATCTCGTTCTTCAGCTGCCAGCATTCTTCAGTGTCATGACCATGCTCCCTATGGTAGCGGCAGTACTTGGCGGGATCTCTTCGGGTTGGGTTCCCTCGGAGAGGTACTGGTCGGGGAAGCTGGCGCTCTATCTCCATGAGGATCTGCGCCCGGGGCACAGTCAGCGGAGTGTAGCGATCGAATCGCCTGGGGGACTCCGGGAGCGATTCCTTGGCGGCAGCGGAGGGACTCTTTGGCGGCGGGGCGGACTTGGCCGACGGACAGGGCGGTGTCTGTCGGGAGCTTTGGGCTCTTGCTTCTTCTTGCTGCTCAGCGCGGGCCACTCTCCGCGACTCCTCGACCCGAGCGTACTTGTCCGCAAGGGCCATCATATCAGACAGACATGGGGGGTAGCTGACTTCCATTGCCAAATAGAAGTCGCTCTCCTTTGAAACTCCCCCCGCTAGGGCGGACATAGCCACCTCATGATTAAGGTGGTCCACCTCCAACATGGCCTTGTTGAAACGGCCAAGATAATTTCTCAAGGACTCCCCCTCTCTTTGCTTGACTTCGGAGAGGGAGTCGGATCTCCGTCGGTGGCGGCGGCTGCTGACGAACTGGCCAATAAAAAGGTGGCTCAGCTCGTCGAATGAATCAATGGAACCTGGTTTCAAGGCGTTGAACCAGGTTCGGGCGGATCCTCTGAGGGTGGATGGGAAGGCTCGGCAGAGGATCGCATCAGATGCTCCGTGGAACATCATTATTGACCGGAAGCTGCTGAGATGGTCGTCCGGATCAGTGGAGCCGTGATAGGGCTCGACGGTTGGCAGCTTAACGTGGGAGGGAATCACTTCCTCCATGATCCCTTAGAGAAAGGGATGCCCTGCTCTGCTTTGGGCTGGGCAGATGGATCTGCTTGGCGGCGTCCAGCTCCTGACGCATTTCTTGGATCTGACGGCGGATCTCCTCCTCACCGGCTAGAGGAGGGCTGGGCGCGAGAACCGCAAGGACGGCGTCGAATCATGGTGAGACGTTGCCGGAGAGAGGGAGCGGGCTCGCCGAGATCTGGGAGGATCTCTATCGTAACCGGTTCGAGGGACCGGTTTGTCCCCCTGGGGCGATGCGGGGGATCCGCTGATTCATGCGGATCAGAGGAGGAGGTTGCCGGCGAAGAAGAAGTCGCCGTTTCTTTCTGGGGATGCGAAGCAGGAGGAGGTGCAAGACGCTCCTGGACCAGGTGGGTAAGAGCCTGGACTTGCTGGACCAGCGTAGCAAACTGGTCCTGGGTCACCGGAATGGCAGGCGGCGACGGAGTCTCGACAGGGGGGTTGTGGCGCTGTGGCGCCAGTCGGATCAGGCCTCTGGGAGGCGACCTGATCTTGGAGCATCAGAGGTTGCTCTCTTCCGGTTGGCCATCAGAGAGGTTCTTCTCCGGATCAAGATCCTTGTCTCCTTTTTCAAGTTTTAATGGGACTTGAGGCCCTTCCTCTAGCGCCAATCTGTTGCCGCCGGGATCCGTCCTCCGACTCGGGCGCGGTCGATCTCCGGGAAGAGGGGTGCGGCGGACCTGCAAAAAAGAAGCCCACACGCGGAGGACGCTGGGGGTGGTCCTCCGCGGAAGGCCCTCCGACGCTCAAGTCAGTGGAAGGAATCGGCGATCAACCAGACAATGAGGAGGTGGATCTCTCCGGGAGACCTCTCCGGGGGGCGGCCAATCGGAGGCTCCAAGGGGGAGGAGAGTGAGAGTGGAGGTGTGCGTCAGAGAGTGCGTACCTGAGGGAATCTGCCAATCTGATATTTATAGACTGTCACCTGGGGACTTGAGCATCTTCTGGAAGGTTCTGAGGTTGTTACGATACGGGGGTAGACAGAATCAGGCCGTTGTGGGGCCGTTAGAATCCACGCCTTGTCTGTTAAGGGATCGACGGCTGGGAGAGCTCCTTCGATGTCTTGGGATCTGGGTGAGTAGACCTGGGGCGGTTACAATAGGTCTTAGGCCACGTCTCAATATGATTCCTGCCTAAGGGCTGCTCGGGTAAGCTTAAGCTCTCCCGCGTCAGGTTCCGCGGAGGTAGACGTCGGGGCGTGGATCGCAAGCGGCTGCCGAGCTACGGAAGCCCGGAGGAGACCGAGCTACGGAAGCCCGGAGGAGGCCGAGCTAGGGAAGCCCGGAAGAGGCCGAGCTACGGAAGCCCGGAGGAGGCCGAGCTACGGAANTATGTATAGATATAGAGAGAGAGAGAGAGCTAAGAGAGAGAGAGAGGGAGAGATTGAGCTGCTAAATGGTGGGGTTTTGAGCTCACTACAGGATCCTTAGATTTGCCGATTTGTGGCATCTAAACAAGAGAGAGAGAAGAAGAAGAAGCAGCAACAGCTTAATTCTTCTCTGACTTGAGGAACAAAGCAAGAGTGGGAGAGGGAGAGGAAGAGAGATAATCACAGAGAGGAACAGTCGGCAGCTATGATCTAATGGTACAAGCAGGATAATGATGATGGCCAATCGATGGCTAGAAGAAGATAGAGAGAGAAAGGAAGGTGGAGGGGCTAACGTTCATTCCAACACAGAGGGCATGCTTGATTAGTAAAGCTACTCCTTCTGCTTAACCACAGCTATAGTGATGCGACGCAATGCTGGGGAGGAGGATGAGGTCGGAGAGAGCCGAGCGATGTTGAGGCGATCAAAGAGAGAGAGAAAGAGAGAGAAACACAAAAGGAGAGTCAGAGGAAGAGAGATAGAGGGCTGGGATGCTCAGGTGGAGGGGATGGTGGTGGTTTAGATGGAGGGTTCCACCCCTCCTTGCCTGATCATGCCAGGCAATCACCGTCGAAGCCTAAAAGGCTTATCAACCTACTAGTAATCCAAGGGCTGATGGTGATGATGGAGTTAGCTCCATAGCATTTCAACAATGTCTTTGCTGGCACTGCAGAGCGGCACCAAAATAGGAAGCCCTTGTTCGCACGAATTAATTAATTTTATCTCATTTATCTCATTCTTCATAATTAATAATATGGCCACATTGTTCCTTATAACAAACTACGATGAAGTAATACGCAATGAGCAACCCAATAAGGGCATATCCCTGTTTGGCGAGATCCCTTGTGTTAGACTTCAAATGGTTGTAAGAAAATTAGCTAAACAATTTGGCTAGCTGCATGCTTAAAATTTGAAGCATGGCCGATTGCAATGGTCATAGCATTACACTGCTTATTAACTAAAAATTTTGAATTTGGCTGATTATAAATTTGAAAATGGTTGTCACAGCCCTCACATAACTTTCTTTATCCTTCTATTTTACAAAGTAACGATAGCTGGTTTCCCTTTGCAGTCATGTGATAGTATATGACCCAAACTCCATTATGTTCTTTTCCAAGCAAACTCCATTATATTCTTGAGATGAAGAGGCTTTCATCAAGAAGAGAGGATCAAAAATTTATAACATGCAAGAAATCAATACCTAGTCACCAAATCCCATCAGAGTATATTAAATTCATATAGCCACATATTGTTTAATAACAAATATGAGAAATTATTTTAAGGCTACGAGCCAACTAAGTAACAAGTGCTTGATCTGTATTTAATGATAATTGTAGGCATGGTGCATTCCACCATGTTTATAGGAAGATGCCTATTCTATTTCCAGTTTTAAGGATGTTTATGTGTGCATGCATGCACATGCACGTAATATGTCAGCATACGCATGTACATATTATGGGCGCAAGGCTTAGGCGGCCGTGTGGCCCAGTTGGGCGCAAGACCCGGACCATCCAGGCTGATGGCCAGCCTGGCAAGCGCACGATCCGGACCGTCCAGGCTGACGGCCAGCCTGGCAGGCGCGGCCAGACTAGCATGGCCAGCGTGGCATGGCCGTTGGGCAGGCCCGCCCAGCACGCCCGAAAGAGAGGCCATCGTATTTTCTTAGAGAGGATTTGAGATGGTGGTTTGAGCTGAGATCTTGGCCTTTGATTGTCCCATCTAATGGCCAAGATAGAGTCCTATTTGGAGGGGACTTTGGGGTGGTGCTTAGGTGGCATATTTTACTCAGTTTTGACCAAGAGTCCATCGTATTTGGGAGATGGGTTTTGGATAAGTGTTATACAAACAACTGGACTCTTTGGGGCAGTTCCATAAGGCGGTTGGGGAGTTCTTATTTAAAGGAGGGTGGACCCAAGGCTTAGGCATCGATCATTCAGCTGGAAAAATCCAAGAAGATCCGATCCTTTGGAGATCAAGGCATCCGAGAGGAGCTTGATTGTGGTGGCCTGATCAGCGAAGATTGAGGTGCGCAAAGGTCTAAGTCAGGTGGACTTAGGCATTGATGGGACATGATCAAGACGCACAGGCGGTGCGCACGCGGGTGCGGAGCATCCAAGTCAGTTGTTGTCAAGTGAGGTTAGGGTGGGCACTTTGTGTGATCTTTGTTAAGGACAGAGAAGAGAGTCTTTGTAGCCTTTGGGCAACCTTATTATTTCCAAATTACTTAGCGAAGAGTTTTTTGGTTGAAAAGGCTATACTTCCCGTATATTGTCATGTTTGTCGGGGACATATCTTTGGGGGTTTTATTATATTATTGTTGGTTCTAGGCTGGTTAGGAGAGGGATCTTCTAACGCAATCACCGGTAGACGCAAGGACCTAGTGGCCATAGGGAGCGCTTGCACGTACCGATCGAAAGCCCGGTGACAATTGGTATCAGAGCCCGGTTGAAGCAAGTTCCAAAAGCACAGATGGCAAGAATAGTTGGAGACCGTGTGACCCATTTGGAGGAGATTGTGGGACATCAAGGAGAAGGATCAACCATGGATTTGATAGCTGTATGTGCGAAGTTGGGCATGCAGTTGACCGAGTTGCGGACTTCGCATAATCAGCTAATGGAGGCGCACGAGGGGCTAATTCGTGACCTCAAGCATCAAAATCTGCAACAACAGCAATCGGATCTGGCCATGGAGGAGAGATTGGAGCTTCGAATCCATGCTTTGGAGGAGGAGTTGATCCAACAAGAGTAGGAGGCGCGGAGTCCAGTCAACATGGTCGGCACTCCGGCAAAGGAAGCGAAGGTCCGGGAGCCTAAGGCCTTCGGTGGAGTCAGGAGTGCGACGAAGGTCGAGTACTTCATATGGGATATGGAGACTTACTTTCTTGCAGCGAAGATCCCAGTAGACAATCAGGTGGATCGGGCCTCGACGTGTTTGAAGGGCAATGCCAAGCTCTGGTGGAGGACCAGGACGACCGAGGATGACCGTGCAGGGCTTCGCAGGATTGAGATTTGGAAGATCTTCAAGAGGGAGCTGAAAGGTCAGTTCCTGCCGAGCAACGCGAGATGGCTTGCGCGAGAGAATCTACGGAAGCTGCGGCAGATAGGGAGCATCCAGGAGTATGTGGTGCAGTTCAGCATGCTACTTTTGGAGGTATCCAATATGTCAGAGGAGGATAAGCTTTTTAACTTCCTCGTAGGCCTACAAGGGTGGGTACAGGCCGAGCTTCGCAGGAAGAAGGTGGGGGATATTTCTTTAGCCTTCGTAGTAGGAGAAGCGCTGGTGGACTTTCGTAGCAGTACGAATTCGAGTAGCGATGGCGAAGGCAAGGGCAAGCGCAAGAGTACACCACCACGCGGGGTCGAGTAGGCAAGAAGGAGGGCGTGCCAGCACATGCAGTAGCAAAACAAAAGGGACAGGCAAGATTTGCTGGATGCTTCATATGCATAGGACCGCATCTGGTGCGGGAGTGTCCAAAGAAGGTGATAGCAGTGGCTATCACTACCCAGGTGGATAGGGCATCTGAGAGTTCAGAGGAGGAGCCAGTAGCGAGGATGGCCCTGCTGCAGTCCATCAATACTATGGCCACAAGGAGGCAACGCCAAGGTTTGATGTACGTGAGGGCTCAGGTCAATGAGAGGACAGTGCGGGCCTTAGTTGATTCCGATGTGACGCACAATTTCGTAAGCCAAAGAGTGATGCAGAGATTGGGTCTAGAAGTGCTTTCCACTCCTTGTCGGGTGAAGCCTGTCAAATCCGAGGAGATGGAATCTTTGGGCCAAGCAGAGGCCACATTGGAGGTGGGCTTTTGGACTAGGCGCTGCAGCATGATGGTCTTGCCGATCGACGACTATGACCTAATACTTGGGAAGGACTTCTTCGTCAAGATCAAGGCCTTGGTCATGCCTCATTGGAGAGGCATCTTGATCTGAAGAGGTAGGTGTCAATACTTCGTTCCAGTGGAGGGATGGCGTAGGATAGTGAAGGGCAGGGGCTAGGGAGCGCCCCACCACCAGACATGAGGTTGTGTGACAACCTCATGCCTAGGCAACAGCGCATGCAAGCAGTGGGGCGGTGTGGGCATAGCAGGCTTAGGCGTGATGGGCCTATGGCAGGAGGCTGCAGGCAGGATGGCTCGGCAAGAGGGTTGTTCAACCGAGGAGGCATCAAAGGGTGCGCGTGGCAGGTGGTCGCATTGGAACTTGTGAGAATTTTGGCCAGTAGGGCCAAGATGTGTAGCAATGAGGTGTGCCAGGTGGGTGCACGATGTAATGATATGGAGCTTTGATATGACTTGACGACCCGGTCAGCCTAGGCGGAGGAAGCATGTGCGCATGGCCCAACCTGGCGCGTAAGCATGCGGCCCCACTAGGCGCAAGGCCTTGGCAGCCGTGCGACCCAGCTGGGTCACGCTGGGTGGCACGACCCAGCTAGGCGTGCGACCTGGACTGTCTAGGCTGATGACCTGCCTGGCAAGCGCGGCCAGCCTGGCATGGCCGTTTGGCAGGCCCGCCCAATATGTCCATTTTGCTGCTCGGTCTATCATTTCTCAGATTTGGCATCTTTCTGTCAGGGGCAATGCTATTTATCGTTTATCTATGCGGCTTATGTTGGCTAGGCACCGTCTTTCCAGATGGAATAGGTTGGAGGTGGGGAATCTGGTTAGACAAGTTGAATTAGTGGAAGCCGATATTACTGCCTTGCAGGCGAAGGAGGATCATGATGGGTTTTTGCTCGACTCTGACCTTGATTCTCTTCGGGACATACTTCTCGTCACCACTCTCTTCTTCGCCAGCAGGAGATGTATTGGAGACAGAGGTCAAGGGTTCAGTGGATATGTGAGGGGGATCGCAATACCAGATTTTTTCATCAGACTATCCTTTATCCCCTTTGTTGTTTATTTTAGCTGCGGATGATCTTTCTCGGGCTTTTCATCAGGCTCAGGTGGATCGGCGGATCATTCCGTTTATGGCTGGGAGTGAGGGCCCTTCGATATCCCATCTTCTTTTTGCAGATGATTGTATTCTCCTAGGTCAAGCTTCCATAGATAATGCGGCTTCATTTCACTCTATTCTGTAGCGTTATTGTGAAGCTTCGGATCAGAGGGTTAATTTTCTTAAGTCCTCTATATGTTTCATTCCGAAGACTTTCAGATCTACAAGGGAAGCCATCATTAATTTGTCGGATATCACAACTCAGACTGATAGATTTATGTATTTAGGGATCCCCATTACTGGTAGACGGCCCCGATATTCTGACTATTCTGAGCTAGAGAGGTGGGTTCATCAGCGAATTGAGGAATGGCAGATCACTAGCTTATCTATGATGGCTAGGGTCATCATCATTCGATCGGTTCTTTCTTCTCTTCCATTGTACCTTCTGTCAAATGCTGCCATTCTGATCACTTGTCTTAGGAGGATTGAGCGATGCTTCAGAGATTTTCTATGGGCTTCTATGCAAGATGGGCATGGTATTCACCTCTTATCCTGGGATACGGTTTGTATGCCTATCCATGAAGGTGATCTTGGGGTTCAGTCTCTGATGGATAGAAGGAAAGCTCTTCTGGCCAGACATGCTTCGCGATTCCTCCTGGAGCCGCAGTGCCTATGGAGTTCTCTAATGTGAGCGAGATACGGGGACAGGGAGCATCCAGGAGTACGTGGTGCAGTTCAACATGCTACTTTTGGAAGTATCCAATATGTCGGAGGAGGATAAGCTTTTTAACTTCCTCATAGGCCTACAAGGGTGGGCACAGGCCGAGCTTCGTAGGAAGAAGGTGGGGGATAATTCTTCAGCCTTCGTAGTAGCAGAAGCGCTGGTGGACTTTCGTAGCAGTACGACTTCGAGTAGCGATGGCCAAGGCAAGGGCAAGCACAAGACTGCATCACCACCGCAGGGTCGAGTAGGCAAGAAGGAGGGCGTGCCAGCACATGCAGCAGCAAAACAAAAGGGATAGGCAAGATTTGCTAGATGCTTCATATGCGTAGGACCGCATCTGGCGCGGGAGTGTCCAAAGAAGGTGACAGCAGTGGCTATCACTACCCAGGTGGATAGGGCATCTGAGAGTTCAGAGGAGGAGCCAGTAGCGAGGATGGCCCTACTGCAGTCCATTAATACTATGGCCACAAGGAGGCAATGCCAAGGTTTGATGTACGTGAGGGCTCAGGTCAACGGGAGGACAGTGCGGGTCTTAGTTGATTCTGATGTGACGCACAATTTCGTAAGCCAAGGAGCGATGCAGAGATTGAGTCTAGGAGCGCTTTCCACTCCTTGTCGGGTGAAGCCTGTCAAATCTGAGGAGATGGAGTCTTTGGGCCAAGCAGAGGCCACATTGGAGGTGGGCTTTTGGATTGGGCACTACAGCATGATGGTCTTGCCGATCGACGACTACGACCTAATACTCGGTATGGACTTCTTCATCAAGATCAAGGCCGTGGCCATGCCTCATTGGAGGGGCATCTTGATCTGAAGAGGTAGGCGTCCATACTTCGTTCTAGTGGAGGGATGGCGTAGGATAGTGAAGGGCAGGGGCGAGGGAGCGCCCCACCACCAGACATGAGGTTGTGCGATAACCTCATGCCTAGGCAGCAACGCATGCAGGCCCTAGGGTGGCGCGGGCATAGCAGGCTTAGGCGTGATGGGCCTATGGCAGGAGGCCGCAAGCAGGATGGCTCGGAAAGAGGGCTGTTCAACCGAGGAGGCATCAAAGGGTGCGCGTGGTAGGTGGTCGCATTGGAACTTACGAGAATTTTGGCCAGAAGGGCCAAGATGTGCAGCGACGAGGTGTGCCAGGAGGGTGCACGATGCAATGATATGGAGCTTTGGTATGACTTGACGACCCGATCAGCCTAGGCGGAGGACGCATGCACGCGCGGCCCAACCTGGCGCGTAAGCATGCGGCCCCACTAGGCGCAAGGCCTAGGCAGCCGTGCAACCCAGCTGGGTCATGCTGGGTAGCATGAACCAGCTGGGTGTGCGACCCGGACTGTCTAGGCTGATGACCAGCCTGGCAAGCGCGGCCAGCCTGGCATGGCCGTTTGGCAAGCCCGCCTAATATGCCCAAAAGAGAGTCCATCGTATTTTCTTAGAGGGGATTTGGGATGATGGTTTGAGCTGAGATCTTGGCCTTTGATTGTCCCATCTAACGGCCAAGATAGAGTCCTATTTGGAGGGGACTTTGGGGCGGTGCTTAGGTGGCATGTTTTACTTGGTTTTGACCAAGAGTCCATCGTATTTGGGAGATGGGTTTTGGATAAGAGTTATCCAAATAGTTGGACTCTTTGGGGCGGTGGCATAAGGCAGTTGGGGAGTTCTTATTTAAAGTAGGGCTGACCCAAGGCTTAGGCATCGATCATTCAACCGAAAAAATCCAAGAAGATCCGATCCTTTGGAGATCAAGGCATCCGAGAGGAGCTCGGGTGTGGCGGCCTGATCAGTGGAGATCGAGGTGCGCAAGGATCTAAGTCAGGTGGACTTAGGCATTGGTGGAACATGACCGAGATGTGACCGAAATGCACAGGCGGTGCGCACGTGGGTGCAGGGCATCCAGGTCAGTTCTTGTCAAGTGAGGTTGGGACGAGCACTGTTGGCCCAGATGGCAACCCAAGAGGGGGGGGGGGGTGAATTGGGTTCTTTAAAAAATTTAAGCCTTTTGAAAACTATTAGCTTTAAGTTAAATGAAATTAAATGCAAAGAAAATATAAAGCACAAACAAGGAGATAGAGATAATGGAAGCACGGCAAACACAATGATTTTATAGTGATTCGGTGTATCCAACACCTACGTCCACTCCCAAGATTCACTTGGGTCCACACTTTTCTATCTTCAATGGTATCTCCAAGGCTTCTAATTTGATTAACCACTTCAATAACTTTGGTAAGAAAGCTTTGCATACCTTGTCCTTCTTTCATTTGCATGTTGTCAAAATCTCTCCAAAGTGATTGTAACTTTAGTGAGATGATTTTCTCATTACCTTGGAAACCTTCTTTGAGTATTTCCCAAGCTTGCTTTGCTTTCTTTGCTCCAAAAATTCTGGGGTAGATGGTTTGGCTTATTCCTTGTTGAATGTATCAAGAGCACTTGCATCTTTCCTCACATTCTCCTTGTACTCCTTTTGCTGCTCTGTTGTCCATTTTATTGAAGCTCAAGTTGGGCAGCAAGAGCAAGGATAATACGGATTGTCTCCATTCTTGCAACTGGGGCAAATGTTTCAGTGAAGTCAACGCCAGACTGCTGCAAGTATCCCTTAGCGACAAGTCGAGCTTTATGCTTTTGAATAGATCCATCTTCTTTATACTTGATTTTGTAGATCCATTTTAGCCCGATTACATCCTTCCCTTCTGGCAAGTTGACAAACTCCCAAGTTTTGTTCTTTTGAATTGTTGCTATTTCCTCATCCATTGCCTTTTTCCATTCTTCCTTCACCACAGCTTCCTCAAAATCCTGAGGTTCATAACCAAATAATGCAAAGTGACAAGAGTTATAAATATCTTGCATGGATCGAACTTTCTTTGGTGGAGAATATGTATCCATGGTTTCTAAGAAAGTGGGAGAATGAATGGAACTTGATGAAGAAGAGGAGGCTTGTGATGTAGATGATGAAGTTTGTGTTGGTGATGAAGGATTAGAATGAATTGAACTTGGTGATGTAGAAGGAATTTGTTGATGCTCTTCTTGTTTAGCTTGTGGCTCTATGAACTCATATGAGTTTGGCATTTGAGATGAGATTTGTGTCCAATTCCAGTTAGTTTCTTCATCAAAAATTACATCTCTTGAGATGACAAGCTTCTTGGTTTTTGGATTGAATAACATGTATCCTTTAGATTCATCACTATAACCAATAAAGATTAGTTTTTTCTCCTTTTTCATCAAATTTCTTCCGGTACTATGATGGAATTTGAGAATAAGCAATACAACCAAATACTTTAAGATAATGTATTGTTTGTTTTCTTTTTGCCATGCTTCAAATGGAGTTTTGTTAAGCACTGCTTTTGTAGGAGATATATTAAGAATGTAAACACCAGTATGCACACCTTCAGCCCAAAATTTATTTGGTAAGCCTTTTCCTTTCAGCATGCTTCGGGCCATTTCCATAATGGTTCGATTTCTTCTTTCAGCAACTCCGTTCTGTTGAGGACTCATACGAACTATGAGTTGTCTTTGGATACCATTTTGCTGACAGTATTCCATGAATGGTTTGTAGATGAACTCTCCTCCTCGATCAGTTCGAAGAGCCTTGATTTGAAGTCCACTTTGTTTCTCAACTAGTACTTTGAATTGTAGGAAAATAGAGAAAGCTTCGGATTTGGCATGCAAGAAGTAAACCCACATCATTCTTGTATAATCATCAACAAATAGAATGAAGTACCTTTGATTGTTGTGTGATGGAGTTCTTGTGGGTCCACATATATCAGCATGAATAAGTTCAAGAGGTGCTTTGGTTCTCCATGAAGACTTTGGATATGGTAGCTTGTGCATTTTTCCATATATACAGCCTTCACATACTTGGCTTCTTTCTTTAATGAGAGGAAGACCAATCACCATATTTTTTTGCTTGAGTAGATGCAACCCCTTCATATTCAAGTGTCCATATCGAAGATGCTATAAAGTTGACATATTGATAGCTTCACTTTTGAATACGACATCTTTAGATAACATAGTTAGAGGAAAAACCTTGTTTGTGCTCATGGGTACAGTTGCAATTAGATAGTTATTCTTTTTATCAAAAATTTTGCAGCTACTGTTATTAAAGTTAACAGCATATCCTTTTTGAGTAAGTTGCCTAATGCTTAGGAGATTATGAGATAGATTTGGCACATAAAGAACATCATTAATAAGCCTTTTTGTACCTCCTTTGGTGAGAACTTCAATAGTTCCTTTGCCTTCAACAGTTTGGAGTTTTCTCTCTCCGAGCATGACTTGAGAAGAATAATTTTTGTCAAGTTGGACGAAGATTTTTTGATTCCCCGTCATGTGCTTGCTACACCCACTATCCAAGTACCATACATTTTGATAATCTTTTTGGGCATTCATGCAAGAGAAGAGCTGTTGAGTTTCAGCTTCATTTTTAGTGATGTTGGCTTCATCATTTCCATTCCTTTTTTGGTACCAATAGTCCCTTTGTGAATGATTAGGAATCTTGCACTTATTGCATCTATATCGACAATCTTTTGAGTCATGGTTGTTCTTCTTGCAGACTCGGCATCGAGGATTAAAACCACCTGATTGTTGTTGGTTTGCTCCTTGATTGTTGCCTTTTTTCTTTTTTTGGAATGGTCCTCCTTTGTACTTCTGTTTAAAGTTTTTTTTTTCTG
Source organism: Calamus simplicifolius (assembly GCA_900491605.1). Lineage (NCBI taxonomy): Eukaryota > Viridiplantae > Streptophyta > Magnoliopsida > Arecales > Arecaceae > Calamus > Calamus simplicifolius. The sequence goes on along the minus strand of UESW01004957.1, from coordinate 338,620 downwards.
AGGTGTAGAGCTTGGTTTGGAAGGCTTGCTCAAGAGGTTGAGTAGAAGACCTATTCATTCTTTCCTCATGAACTTGAAGAGAACTCATTAGTTCATTAAAAGTATAAGTAAAGAGATCTTTTGATTCTTCTATTGCAATGACAACATGATCATATTTTATAGGAAGACTTCTAAGAACCTTTTGAATAACTTTTCTATCTTCAATGGTATCTCCATGGCTTCTAATTTGATTAACCACTTCAATAACTTTGGTAAGAAAGCTTTGCATACCTTGTCCTTCTTTCATTTGCATGTTGTCAAAATCTCTCCAAAGTGATTGTAACTTTAGTGAGATGATTTTCTCATTACCTTGGAAACCTTCTTTGAGTATTTCCCAAGCTTGCTTTGCTTTCTTTGCTCCAAAAATTCTGGGGTAGATGGTTTGGCTTATTCCTTGTTGAATGTATCGAAGAGCACTTGCATCTTTCTTCACATTCTCCTTGTACTCCTTTTGCTGCTCTGTTGTCCATTTTATTGTAGCATCTTGTGGTTGAGGTGGCTCTTCATAGGAACCTTCGACTATGTCCCAAAGGTCTTGGGAGATGAATATGGTTTGCATTTGACTACTCCAATAGTCATAATGCTCACCATTGAAGATAGGAACTTGGTTAGAAGTGTAGGAGAACATGGTAGTTGATGAAGTTGCCATCTTGACAAGTGCTTCTTCTAAGGCTCTGATATCAAATTTGTTGGAACAAGATGAAAAGTTGGTGGGATAGGAGCAAGAAAATATTTTCTTATTTCATAGACTCTTTTTCTTATCATACAACTCTGCTCAATGCCTCCTTATATAGACATGAAGGAAGACAATTTTAATGTCTTTGGTTTATCAAAGTATCTTTCGGAAATACAATTTCTTTGGAATATAATTTGCTGGGAATATAATTTCTGATATTACCAATATGGCTCTTTGGATTTCAGTCAAGTCATTAATACAAGTATGGCTCTTTGGTTTCCAGTCAAGTCATTAATTGCAAATTATTTCTTAACAAAAACTTGCTAGACTTGAGGAGTAATTAACGGAAAAGACGTAATGTTTGAGAACAGGAGAGAGAAAGTTAATCAGTTTCAAAAGAAAAGTTGAAAAAGAAAAGAAAAGAAAAGAAAAGAGAGCTTAAATAGCAGCAAAAGAATGCGCCACGTGGAAAAACACACACAGGGAGAGAAACTTTACCTCTACTTTCATTTTAAATTATATACAGATTTTGCTAAATGCTCGACGAAAGCATCGCCTCAGATGCCTTGTTGCAAGGACAATCGTGTTTCTACTTGTCATTGAATTCTTCCTCCATGTGTAAACTTGAGAACGTAGGGAGTGACGAGGAGTTTTAGGTGGCCAAGTTTAACTGGCCGTAGTTGTAGGAAGTCTACCCCTCACGCGTGCTTTTGTTTCCTTCCTAGTTTCCTATTTTTTCGGGTGACCGTCAGTCGAATCTTCTGAACAATCACCATCATGACAATAAATTAATTAAGTTTTCCATGTTTCACGAATACACATACTGTAGGATTTAATCCCAAGGTTTCCAATACTGACGGCAGCCATCTTTTCATCATATCATTAAGCACGAAATCCACTCTGTTTATTTTTAATTTTCTAATCATTAAACATTTATATTTTTATTAACCTTAAATTTGACAATCAATTTTTTTTTTTTGGTACAAACGGGCGATCACACTATTCTCGTGCGAGTCAGCCCAGATCAGAATTTGCAAAAGAGCAGAAGGACAGGGATCACCCTGCTTCCAAATTCAAAATCCTCCGTGTTGGGCCACTGCAGCCGCAACCCAATCAGCCGCAGAATTAGCCTCCCGGTAGATGTGACGGATATGGACAATATGGAGACCCCGCAGAGCATCCTGAATATCACTGAGAATAGGATTGATGGAGTCCTGATCACAGAATTCCGTTCTAAGCCACCGAATAACTGTGAGAGAATCCTCCTCAATTAATAGGCATTAGGCATAAAGCTGCCTAACAGGGCAGGAGATGCCAGCCCATGCAGCATAAAGCTCGGCCATAGGGACAGAAGAATCAAGAGAGCCAAAACCACCAGCTGCCAGCAAGGCTCCATCGGTCCCCCGAAGAATAAAAGCAGATCCAGCCAGCCTGCTACGAACGCTTCCATCAAAGTTGATTTTTACAAACCCTGGAGGGGGGAGCTCCCAAGAGATATAAACCGTACGATGGTTCGCTGCCAAAACAACAGGGGAGCCCCAGTGGCCAAGGTTAGAAAAATCCAAACCATTGATAAAAGAAGCGCTTTCATCCACCATAGATCTGATCTTCTGTTCTAATCTGAGGGGGGAAATCGACTCATTAGAAAAGATAAGCAGATTCCGTAACAGCCATATCTGATAAGCAGTGATAGCCCAAAGGGCGCTGCAATGTCTAGTAGTCCTTCGGAGAGCATCAAGGAAAGGGGAGCACGAGGAACCAGTATCATCCACTTTGCAATCATAACTCATTCTCATCCAAATCCCATAAAGAATGGGACATATAAAAAGGGCATGATCAATAGTCTCCTCCTCCTGCCCACACAGCGGACACATCGCCTCAATATGAATACCCCTTCTCGACAGAAGTGAGCAAGAAGGAAGACAGTCCCACAGAATCTTCCATATAAATAATTGGACTCTGGGATAAACAGGGAGCATCCATATCCACTTCGCATCCCGCGACTCCCGAGGCTGGGGTCTGAAAATCCCAATGAGGTCCCTAGTGGGGGCCCTAGCCAGACAGGATCTCCTCCATAACCTCATATCAGGAAAGTGTCCCAAAGTGAGGGGAATAGAAAGGATCCGACGAGCAAGCTCTTCCCCAAATAAACTGGTCACCACAGGGGTATTCCAAGAAGAAAGATCCGGAATGATGAGATCCCGCACCCTCATATACTGAGGAACATCCATGCTAATAAATGACGGCCAACGGGAAAGAGGGAGATCCATGATCCAACTGTCCTGAATGACATCAACCGAGGAGCCCTCACCAATCATCCATGATATATTGCTTCGAATAGACGGAGCATGACGACACACCTCCTTCCAAAAGCAGGAATACCGTCGCAAAGGCTGACGATCCATAGCCAGGGACCAATCACCATATCTAGCTCTCATAAATGAACTCCAGAATCCATGAGGATCAAGGAGAAACCTCGACACATGTCTCGCCATCAAAGCATCTCTTCTCATAATCAGGGACTGAATCCCAAGACCCCCTTCATTCAAAGGCATGCAAATCAAATCCCATGCATGAAGATGAATACTGTGACAGTCTTTCGTAGAAGCCCACAGAAAGTCCTTGAACCATCGCTCTATCCTACGCAAGCACGTGATAGGAACCACAGCATTAGAGATTAGATGCATAGGAAGGGACGTAAGGACAGAGTGGATAAGAGTGAGCCTAGCCATCATGGACAAGCTGGTGACCTGCCAATCATCAATCCGATCCCGAATCCGTCTCTCAATAGTAGTGAAATCACTAATGCGAGGACGCCTCCCCAATACCGGGATGCCCAAATAGGACAGACCTCAGTCTTTGCTAAGATACCCAAAGCTTGGTGAACGGCTTCCCTAATGGACCTGGAGGTCTTTGGGCTGAAGCAAATGGAGGACTTCTCTAAGTTGACCTTCTGTCCTGAAGCACAACAATAGCCCTGAATGAGAGAAGCATAACTAACAGCATTACGAATAGACGCCTGGCCCAGAAGAATACAGTCATCTACAAAAAGAAGGTGAGATATAGGGGGTCCCAAAGGACCAGCCAGAAAGGGAGCAATACAGCTGTCCTGCTGTGCCTGATGAAAAGCATGGGAAAGATCATCCGCAGCCAAAACAAACAGAAACGGGGACAACGGGCATCCCTGTCTCAGACCCACAGAAGAATGGAAGAAACTAGTCTGCATCCCATTAATACTCAGAGAGAACGAAGGCTTCTGGATACAGGCCATAATCCAATCAATGAAAAGGTCATGAAAACCAAACTCAATCAGAGTACAATGCAAAAAAGCCCAACTCAATCTATCGTAGGCTCGCTCCATATCAAGCTTGACTGCCATAAGACACTGACTGGCCGAGGTTCTCTGAAGATCAAACATGAATTCCTGAGCAATAAGAACATTATCGGAGATGCTCTGACCTCTAATGAAAGCCCCTTGTTCAGCAGAGATGAGCTGAGGGATCACCACACGCAGGCGGGAAACTAGAAGGCGGGCACAGACCTTATATAGAGTAGTACACAGGCTGATTGGTCGAAAATGATGGGGGAAGGAAGCATCATGTCGCTTTGGCACAAGAGTGACAAGAGTGCGATTCCAATCAGTAGGGATAGATTTAGAAAGAAAAGCACTCTGAATAGCTTGAGTGACCTCTTGACCAACAATATCCCAGTAATGACGAAAGAATAATGGCGGAAATCCATCAGGGCCAGGCGCCTTGATAGGGCTGAGATCCCATAAAGCCATACGAATCTCCTCAGCTGTGATTGGTCTGGATAGAAGGTCGTTCTGCTGGTTAGAGACCTTCTTAATAGGAGAAACCCTGAACACAGGAGCTCCCGTACCAGATAACTCAGTCCATTTAGACTGGAAAAAATGAAGCAACTGATCACGAATAACAACAGGGTCAGTTTGGAGATTGCCATTCTCATCAGCTATTCTCCTAATTCTATTAGCAGCCCGTCGCTTCAAAGTGGCCTGATGGAAGAACCTGGTATTGTGGTCACCTTCCCGAATCCACTGAACCCTAGACCTCTGTCTCCAATAAATCTCCTGCTGCATCAGAAGAGAGTGGTGAAGAGCAAGCTTAGAACGAAGAGAGGAAAGATCAAGAACAGATAGCGATCCATCCTGGTCCTCTCTTTCTTGGATAAGAGTAATGTCCACTTCAACTTGCTCAATCTGTCTCACAAGGTTTCCCACCTCGAATCTATTCCATCTAGTCAGCCGACGCCTGACCAGCTCCAATCTTCTAGAGAGCCGATAAGAGGCATTACCTCTCATAGGTAAGTGCCAGACCTGGGATACGATAGCATGAGCTGAGGGATAAGACATCCAAAATTGCTCAAATCTAAACTGTCGCCGCTGGTGAAGAACAGGGTCAGTGGAAATCAAAATAGGACAGTGATCAGATGCTATCCTGGACAGATGAGTGACAGTGGCAGAGGAAACATCTGGGACCATTGAGTAGTGGCCAGAGCTCTATCCAGCCTTTCCCAGACATGAGCCGAACCCTGCCGATTGTTACACCAGGTGAATTGGGCTCCAGAAAAGCCCAAGTCCAGCAATCCAGCAGAAGAGATAAACGATCTAAACTCAGTGATATCAGTTGAATCAATGACCCGTCTGCCCCCTCTCTTCTCATTAGCTGCAACAATACAGTTAAAGTCACCAGCTACAATGGACGGGATACCCTGGTTAAGGAGAGAGAGAATATCAGCCCAGAGAACATGCCTTTCCCTGAAGTCAATGCTAGCATAAATCCCTGAAAGGAGCTAGGGGTCGGAGGACCCTTCCGAGACAAGAAGAGCTATCTGTAGATTACACTGATGAAAGGCATTCACAGAAATCGATGAGTGCCGCCAAAAAGCAACAATTCCATCAGAAAGACCTTCAGACTCCACAGCATATGAAGACCAAGTCCTAAAAGCCTGTCTCCGAAACTGGGCCAAGCTGTCTCCCGATAATCGGTTAAGTATATCAAAATTATGAATATGCAATAATCTACCGAAAGAGGATCGAAAAGAAGATTCCATATAAGTATCATTTACAATTGGGGGAAGGGGGATGCCCACCCTGATCTTCCATCATAACTGAATCAGAAAGGTAATCCGAAGGCAGGGAACCACCCACATCCGACTGCATTATACAATCCAAAGTAGGAAAAGACCCTGGGTTCATTCGAGCTGCCCTCTAACATTCCATGACTAAGACTCCTGACCCGAGGAAGTCTTCAACTGCCTTCAGAGATAGAATGCCGACCAAGGTTAGGACCAGCAGGTAGATTAGAAGGGGGATGCCACGTGACAGGCGGTCGTAGAGGGTGGGACTTGGCACGCTTAGTCATTATCACTAGAGGATCCCACTTCAGAAAGGTCTTAATTGGGGGCCACAGTAATTTGAAGATCTGAAGTTGCTGACTGAACTTCCTTATTAGGTGCCTCCAATGGACACGGCATCCAGTCTCACTGGCTTCATGAATCCACCTGCAGACTAGCCGAAGTGAGAACAAGCCGTCAGCACACTGGATGGAGTCTTCACAGCCTTAGAGGATCTCCGGCGACTGACCTTTCCGCCAACGAATCCGGCTTCAAAGAACCAGAGGGGGGTGGTTGAGATGAAGATTGTGGCGAACCAGAATGCCTCCTGCTCCAAAGACTGCGGACGACGACAACGCAAAGCCGTCATCCAGGGCCCGAAGCCATACAGCCGGAGATGGGGAAGACAAATCACAGGGCCCATAGAGGTGGATTGAACCGCAGTGAGGGCAAACACCTTCCAAGTTTTCAAATTGGAACTGTTGCCAAAAGGGGGCACCCAGTCCCTAAATTCGGACACCTGGCCGGAGAGGGTGCCGGAGATCCACACGGACGCAGGCTCTGGCGAATCCTCCCCTGGAAAGCTGCCGAGTAGCAGAGTCCGCATATACAAACTCCCCTGCTGGCGCCAAGATATCCCTCAACACCTCTTCCTTCCAGAATTCAACCGGGAGGGAGGGCAAATGCACCCAGAGCAAGGCTGAGGCCACAATATCCAAAGCCGGAACAAATTCCGCCGCCAAGCTTCAATGGCAACTGGCTGTCCGTTGATCACCCAGGAACGGCCGATCACCAATTCCCTCGAACCAGGATCATCAAATCGAAAGATGTGGCATCGATTAGTAAGGCTTAATGGCTGGATGACCCCTGATACACCCGCTCGCCGGAATTCCCTCACGATGGCATCCGGCGAAATCCATCATTGGAAAGTGCGAGCCAAGATTGCTTGATCCTTCCAGCAGGAGCTTGACTCCTCCAGCGTCACCGAAGAAATATGGACGACCTCTGGAAAATGGCCTTCCAGATCAGCCACTTCAACCGGCGACGGGGACAAAGATACCCAAATAAAGCCAGACGACGGGCCACTTCTCCCCGCCTTTGGAAAACCAGACTCCCCAATCGAAGCCATAGAGGAGGAGGATCACCAGAAGACGACCCCCAGTGCAGAAGGGTCACCGAAAAAAGTCTGACACGCCGGAGATCGAGCAGGAGACGGATGGGAGCACAAATCTTAAAGCACTCTAAACAGAAGACGCTAGAGCCCTATCGGCACGAAAATTATCAGTTTCTTAAGAGCAAAAAAATTATCATGTTTGATTCATAATAAAGTATAATTATAACTTTATCACATTTTTAAATTTTATTTAAATTTTATAATAATTTTTTTCTTTCAAATGATTCTTTATTCTTTTTTCTAGAATAAATATTGTGATAAAAATCAAGTTTCTTTATAAACTAATTTTAAAAATATTATATTTTATAAATATTATATATATATATAATATAATATTAATACAATATATTAATAGAGATAGAATTAGTATATGCGAATGTAACTAAGCTTAAATTCGATCACTTTTTCTAAGCTTAAATTCGATCAGTTGTTTTATCCTTGAATCATATAGTTCGGAAATCTTTAAAAAAAAAGTACAAATAATAGAATAGCTTCAAGATCCATAAATCTAAGAATAGAAAAGATGAACAAATTACGAACCTTGCTATATTCGAATATAATCAAATCTATCTTATATTAAAATATAATATATAAAAATTTTATTGTATATTATATAATAATTTAATATGCAAAAAATATAAATATTATTAATTTAAAATTTAATACCTACATTTATTATATAAATATATAATAGTATTTAAAATATCAAATATTATATTAGTATTAAATTTAATATTAATATTTATTTATATTTAATAGTAAATATTTAAAATATTATTTAGTATAAATTAAGTATTATGTGAATCATGTTATCATAATCTATGTTAATTTTAAATTAATAAAAATTAAATATTATTATTTAAATTAGCATGTCTTATCGATGAATAAATCATCTGAATGATAATATGTAATTAGTAAGATATATGTGCATGACGTCACTAGGGTGTCATCGTTGCAGAATGAGTATACTAGTGACGTATGTGCATGATCCCTTCTTATTTCCATTTCTTTAAGTTGTCCACGTCATCATGCAACCAGCAAGATCTATTGGGTTGTTGGTAAGTATTAGCAAAGCTAGAAGTTGGAGAACCTCAAGGGATTTCAAATGCTATCGCAATCTTTGATGACCATACAAAATTATAGAAGAGTTATTAGATGCTTAAAATTATTTCGTGGCAAATTAAGTAAACTAGCTAAGTTTGAGGTTAGTCCCATTGAAGCTTCCAATAGGCTAATGATTTCCAACATGCTTATGTTGAAACCTTTCGAATCTTTAACAATATTCCAAATTCTATAAGTGACATCATTCTAAAGGCTGTTTAAGCTATAAGCACATAATTTAATTGGCCTGTGCATGGTGGGTCACGTTCATGATGTTAGGAATAGTTCCTTTAAAATTAGATGTATTTATATTTTTAATTTTTTAAATTTATAAAAGAAGCATTTTTCTTCAATCTTGTCTCTTTTATATAAAAGATAAATATTTATAAAAAGTTAAAATATTTTATGAGACTGTAATTTAGTATAATGTATACAAGATGATTAAAATTATGGCTAATGTATTTTAAATATGTTCATGATTGATCGAAGTACGGACTTCTATTGCTAATTACTGATACGATTCATGAATATTATGAATGTGATAATCTTATCCAGATTATTGCGTAGAGACACTTAGTAGAGATATATATAATAAGATTATATAGGACTTGGATCGATATAATTTGAATCTTTATTTAAGTACTGTTATAAAAAATTAATTTATATCACAAGATAATCATATGTACATCGACCTTAGTTCTGACTTAATCACAGACTCCTTGATTGTATTACTGAATCTTTTGATTTGTTTGTTCAAGTTCATTTGATATTGGGCCCAATACTTACATTTTGGATGTTCAATAACATATTGGGCTGGGAATATGATTTAAAGATATAGAATCCATGACTTTTGAAAAGCAGTTTAAAATTAATTTCCTTAAGTAAGGAGTTAAACAGTTGTGCGCATAATTTATGATCCGATCATAAATTAACTGTTTGACTAGTGAATCAATGGTATTTAAGGAACAAGAGATAATTAGAGGGGTAAAATGGTTATTTCTCTTTTGGCTCTTAGTGTGGTAGTGTTCTTAATTAATAGGAAGGATCTAAATGCATATGAGAAGAGAAGACCTAACTTATTTATAATGCAACCTTTATAAACTCGCTCATTATAGGCCATTATTAGGGTTTAAACCCACACCAATGTCTAACCCACATCATCCAACAAGAGATATGAATAAGCTCAAATAACATAAATAATGCATTAGCAGTGGGCTTGTTATACATATATTATAAGATAGAATTTATTTGCCCGCTTTGCATACCTAAAATCATCAACAATTAATGGCAGAAGCCCATAGCCTAAACATTTTTAATGTTTTTTCACTTGTGCAACATTTATTGTAGTTACTCAAGTATTTTGAAAACATTTGTTTCTTTAAAAATGATATACGAGTTGATCAGATAATTTTTTAATGTAGTCATAAATTTGAAAAAGATTAATTCATGCGGCTTGAAGGAAAAAAAAAAAAGAAAGAAAAAAAAGATTGGATAGCCTGAAAGCTACTAACTCCAAAGCAATCATTATGTCATTATTGATATAAGATAAATTCATGATTCTAGAAGGTAATAACCTCAACTAACGTAATCATGATTGAGAAGCATTGTAAGAAAATAGCATACAATGTTCAATCTCAAAAGTGTTATTCTCATTGTTAATCATTCCACTGATTTATCTTCAAACAACAAATTTCAATATGAAATCCGTATATCTGACGAGCATAACGCAGAAGGAATTGGTGGTGGAAAAGAGAACGGCAAGCACTTTTATTCCAGCAGCGAAGATGAAGCAACAGTAACAACAACAATCGCAACAAACAAAGGAATAACAAACTTATTTTGGTAGTCAGAGGTTTATGAAAACTTGACCACTAAAACAAATAAAATTTAATGGAGAAGAGGAGCTGGGGAAGTAGCTTAATTAGTTTCCAAATTTGGACTTTATTTGATTGACAAGCTGCTGATCAACCTGGAAAGCCTTGGCCAGCACCTCGCTCGGTATCGCAGGATTCGATCCAAACAAACTGAGCGGAGCAACCACGACACCTGGCAACTGGCTGTTGAATGCCGTGACAGCGAGCGCAGTCTCCTTGCCCATGTTGTACTGGAAGTGAATGAGCCCCCTTGGAATCACAAAGTTCTCACCTGCATTCACGATTTTAGAGTAGAATGCATTGCTGGTGCTGATGAATCCCACCAGGAGTTGACCCTTAATAACAAGCCCAAGCTCTGTGGCACGGGGGTGGGAGTGAGGGGGGTTGACGCCTCCAGGTGCGAAGTCGACTCGGTTCATGGAGAGCCCGAGCGTGTTGAGGCCTGGAAAGCTGAGGACATCTGCAGCGGTCACGTTCGAGCCGAAGATGCTGCTTGGACTACCTCCTTTGGAAAGTACGCTGGAGAAGAAGTCATCGGAGACGACGCTGGAGGCCGGTTTGCAAGGGAATCCATTGACGGCTACGTTAGATTGGGGGTCGGCGACGCAGAAGTCCTGTAGGGGATCGGGATCGGAGCGGCATGGGGAAAGGGTGAAGAGGGTTAGACAAAGGAAGAGGAAAGGCCTTGCCATGGAATATTGTGTCTTCATGGTTTATGGGAGACTTGGCGATGCTAGAGGATGAGCTTCAGGGACCTTGTTGCTGTGTTTATATATAGATTTGGCGCTCTGTTATATTGTCTTGTACGTTTGGTTGTTTGAAGGTTTCAATACCTTTTTCATTTGACAAACGCGTCTGGTTGGCTGCGCGTGAGGAAATTAAATATAATGTATCAAAAGATTAGACGGGGTATGTTTAAATGATATTCTTATGTTGACTAGGAAATGGTCTGAAAAGATTGAACTTTCCTTGAAGAGTTTCTCATCGGCCATGGAGTTTGGAATTTTTTTATCTGGATTAAATCCTTTTGTGTACATATACATATTCACAATAACTGCACCAAATATCACAAATTATATGATTCTGCATTTAAAGGAACCAATTAGTTTTTGCTGAATAACCAGTATTCTATAGATTCTGTGCATTTTTGACGTATAAGACAATGCAACATATATGCTGTACGTATATCTTTCCCTCTCTCTATATATAGATATATAGATATGCATCCAAGTGAGTATTTAAATGTTTCATGATAATTACATGCATATGATACATTCTTTCATATTTATAAGATGATGTCTGACTATTCTATTTTCGGTTTTAAGTTTGTATGTATGTACATGGACGCATGTACAAATAATATGTCTGCATGCATGTACGTGACTTGCGCTACGATAAAATGGACTCAGCTTCTTTTGTTCTTTTCCGAGGAAAATTTCAGCCTAGGCCTGTTGCATCATGCGTGTTAATGCATATTAAATATTTTTCACCCAAAGAAGGGATATATTAAAATATTGTTAAGCATGCTACAGCATTGTTCTTGGACTTTTTGTTTCTTCCCCTCACGAGGCGTACTATAGAAGGAAACGATGGCTCTTCTCTAGCCACTTGTATTGTATCGCAAACAAATTCAGCAATGCATATTAGATATCTTTCAAACATGTTATCTTTTTCGATCTGTGGATTAAGTCATTGCGTGTTCTTGTTGTAGAGTTGATTAAGTATGCGCGCACCTCCTTGATCATGGCAATAAACTGGATTTTCAATGCTTCACAACTCTATCCTCCAGGGTCTGATCCCATGCGTTTTATCTGATTGCGGCTGGCCATCCATCGTGACGTAGAGCATTGAATCGGCCACTTCAGTTGTATTTAGATTCTTATTTTGACTTTGTCAAGAGGAGCATCATACTTAAATAAATTGCATACTTTTCTTGTTTACTGAAAAGGTATATGTGCTTCCGTGGTCAGTTCTAGGCCTATAATGGCAAAATGAAGTGCAATATTTTAGATTTTTTTTTTTTTTTTTTGGGGGGGGGGGGGGGAGGATTTTAGATTTTATTTAGACGGAAAATTTGTGAACTTAAATTTGGTCTGAACTCCTGTGTTCCTTGCGACATGTATGACGTCGTTTGACGGTTTGCAAGTTTGGTGCAAGGATTCTTAAATGTTAATTATGTGGTATTCATCAACCGTAGGTATTTCATAGTACTCCAAATCATGAAATGCCAAGTCTATATGTTTGCATGGGAGCTGCTTTTCATGACCGGTGATAAAAGACTAATAAAAAGTAAAGAGGAGTGGTTGGGGTGGGGAAAACGAAGGATGCGGGTCAAATCGCTATACCTAAGAAGGAGGTTAGTCTTATTTTAAAAAAAAAAGTGTTCACGAGAAAACCTGCTAACTCGAAGGAAAAATAGAATCCTAAATTAAATTAATTCATTATTATGCATGCTATATGTCACTAAGGTTGCAAATGGATCAAATTGATGAATAACCTAATTTGGTCCTACTTCGTATTTAGAGGCCCATGGTTGAATCGAATTTAAAAATTAAATTCAATCTAATTTTTAGATCAGATCCAAACTTTTATTTTTTTAGCCTTATCTAACATGAATCATTATTTATTCTAATCCATAAACCTTAACTAGATACATCTTTTTTTTTATTTTAAGTATTTTTATAAATTTATTAAATGAACTCTAATTTAAACTAAGTTTTCTTTTATTCTCCTCCCATATTATTTCTACAATTATATCTAAATATTTATATTTAAATATTTATTTTGATGAAGTCTTATTTATAATGTTTTTAAGTATATAAATAAATATTTTTAATATCAAAATCTATAAATATAATGAAATCATTTATTTACTTGAATAGAATTAAGAATTTTTGAATAAAAATTTAAGCTATGTGGAGGGGGGTGGGACACACACACACACACACACACATATATATATATATATATATATATATATATATATATATATACACTACAAGGGGAAAAAAATATTACGACACCCAAATACATCGCAATTGCATCGCTAAACGTGCTATTGCGACGCAATAGCGACGCAATGACGGCGTCGCTCTGATCTCCGTCACAATCTCCATTTGTCGCAATTGCATCGCAATATTGCGACTCTCTGCGACACAACAATGCGTCGCAATATTGCGACGCATCCATATGCGTCGCTAAATTTAAAACTAATTTTTAATATTTAAAATTATTATTAAATATTGCGACGCATTCAATTACATCGCAATATTGCAACACATTTAGTTGCATTGTAATATTTAATAATAATATTTTTAATATAATAGCGACACAATTTGAGTCGCTAATGCGTCGCCAATAAAATTTTTTAAAATATTACGACGCAAGGTAATTGTGTCGCAATATTTAATAATAATATTTTAGATATAATAGCGACGCAATTTGAGTCGCTAATGCGTCACTATTAAATTTTTTTTTAATTATTGCGATGCCAGGTCATTGCGTCGCAATATTTAATAATAAAATTTTAAAAATATTAGCGATACAATTTCAGTCGCTAATGCGTCGCAATTAAATTTTTTAAAATTTATAAAATATTAAAAATTAAAATGGTTAATACAATTTCATTACATTTAAATATTGATAGAAACATTCTTCACTCATATTGATCTAAACAATAATCATTCAATTTTTAAAAATAATTAATATATTAAAATTTTGAAGTTTTCATGTACAACATATAAAAAAAATACATCAAGAATCTGAGCGATCACATAGAGGCTGGAGACCCTGCGACAAGCGGCTAACCATATCCTGCAAATGACGCATCTGATCTCGTACGTCTGCAAGCTCCTGATCCCGGCCTCGCATACGCTGCTCGAACTTGCTCGCTCGACCTCCTGTCGAACCTCCTGACGAACGTCCTGCCGAACCTCCTCCGCAATGGATCTCTGAATGTCGTCTAAACACTCGGCAGGAATATTACCAGAAAATGCAAGCTGGAGGCCTGATGGGAAAATATGCAGAAGCTCTAGTGCCCAGACCATAGACCCTGCGGTCTCGTGGCTGGGCACCAACAGCCTCCAAAAATATATGCGACTCTCCTCTGCTGAGAGTTCAACGGGTGTCTCCCCATCAGTGGAGTCGACTTGCGATGCCTGGGAGCGAAGCTCCTCGACTCGTATCTTTGAATTATAAATTTAACAATAAATGAGTGAATAAATTTCTTGAAATAAAATTTTAGAAATTAAACAGATACTACATAAAGCTAATTTCTTACCGCAACCTCCCATGATCGCGTGTCGACCCAAGAACCGTCCCTCCTAATGTGTGTCGCCCTGAATGGACGAAACTCACCAGGATCTCTGCCCTCCTGCTCAGACTATAACAATAAAAAAATTGACATTAATACAAATATTTGTAAATAACTAAATTAGTAATTAAATTATTTATATTTTCTTACCATACGGCGTCTGTGCTCCTGAATCGAAATGGAGCCCGAAGTATGACAGGAGAGACCCATGTCAGGACCACCCTTCTCAGATTGACGGTTCGTGCTGGCTGATGCGGACCTCCTACGCTAGCCATCGGACTGCCAGGCCTGCTGCCACTCGTGCCAAATACCCTCTAGCACATGCGCAGGATGCTGACCCGATGACCTCCAATGATGAAGCATGTCGAAGTATCGGCGTCCCGTAAGAGCCTCCCATGCTACCCTAATGGCATCATGGCTGGCAGGGTCCTACATAAACTTTTTCTGTATTAAAATAAACAGTTTGTTTCAAATTTATTAAGATTAAGAAATTTTATATCAGTTATAAATTGTATTTAATAAGTTTACCTGAAACTCAGAAAAATAAAACTCCCTCGTGGCTGGAGATACGTGGCACCAATCGTAGCCACTGGGATCTGCACGCCTCTGAAATACGGCGCTGATGTGGCTAGATATATGATGCTGCTCAATAAATCTATTAAAAAATGCATGTTTATAAGTAATTGACTTAAAAATATAAACATATATTTTTAATTAGTATATACTTACAGTCCATGAGCATCAAGTCGAAGTACGGTATGGCCGATGGTGGAAGAACCACTACAAGAAAAAAAAATATTGCGATGCCCAAATGCGTCGCTAATGCGTCGCTAAACATGCTATTGCGATGCATTAGCGATGCAATGACTACGTCGCTGAGAATATCATCGCAACCATAATTTGTCACAATTGCGTTGCAAAACAGTGACTCTCTGCGACGTAGAGATGAGTCGCAATATTGCGACGCACCAAATGTGTCGCTAAATTTAAAACTAAATTTTAATATTTTAAATATTAATATTAAATATTGCGACGCATTCAATTGCATCGCAATATTGCGATGCATTTAACTGCGTCGTAATATTTAATAATAATATTTTAAATATAATAGCGACGCAATATTAGTCGCTAATGCGTCGCTAATAAAATTTTTTAAAATATTACGACGCCAGGTCACTGCATCGCAATATTTATTAATAATATTTTAGATATATTAGCGACGCAATTTTAGTCGCTAATGCATCACTAATTAAATTTTTTTAAAAAATATTGCGATGCCAGATCGTGCATCGCAATATTTAATAGTAATATTAAAAATATTAGCGATGCAATTTGAGTCGCTAATGCGTCGCTAATTAATTTTTTTAAAATATTACGACGCCAGCTCATTGTATCGTAATATTTAATAATAATATTTTAAAAATATTAGCGATGCAATTACAGTCGCTAATGCATCGCTAAATAAATATTTTTTTAAAAAAAAATTAAAATTTAAAAATTAAAATGGTTAATACATTTTCGTTACATTTAAATATTGATCGAAACATTCTTCACTCATATTGATCCAAACAATAATCATTCAATTTACAAAAATAAATAATATATTAAAATTTTGAAGTTTTCATGTACAACATATAAAAAGAAAAAAAATACATTAAGAATCTGAGCGATCACGTGGAGGCTGTGGAGGCTGGAGACTCTGCGACAAGCGGCTAACCATATCCCGCAAATGATGCATCTCATCTCGCATGTCTACAATCTCTTGATCCCGGCCTCGCATACGATCCTCGAAATCCTACTCGACCTCCTGCCGAACCTCCTCTGCAATAGATCTCCGAAGGTCGTCTAAACGCTCGGAAGGAATATCACCAGAAACTCGCGAGCTAGAGGCCTGATGGGGAAAATATGTAGAAGCTCTAGTGCATAGACCATAGACCCTGCGGTCTCGCGGCTAGGCACCAACAGCCTCCAAAAATCCACGCCGACTCTCCTCTGCTGAGAGTTCGACGGGCGTCTCCCTATCAGTAGAGTCGACCTGCGATGCCTGGGAGCGAAGCTCCTCGACTCGTGTCTTTAAATTATGATATCAATAATAAATGAGTTAATAAATTTCTTGAAATAAAATTTTAGAAATTAAACAGATACTACATAAATTTAATTTCTTACCGCAACCTCCCGTGATCACGTGTCAACCCAGGAACCGTCCCTCCTGGTGTGTGTCGCCCTGAATAGACGAAACTCACCAGGATCTCCGCCCTCCTGCTCAGACTATAACAATAAAAAAATTGATATTAATACAAATATTTGTAAATAACTAAAATAGTAATTAAAATATTTATTTTTTTACCATACGATGTCTGTGCTCCTGAATCGAAATGGAGCCCGAAGTATGGCGGGAGAGACCCGTGCCAGGACAGCCCTTCTCAGATCGGCGGTTCGTGCTAGCTGATGCGGACCTCCTGCGCCTGCCATCGGACTGCCAGGCCTGCTGCCACTCGTGCCAAATACCCTCTAGTACGTGCGCAGGATGCTGACCCGATGACCTCCAACGATGAAGCATGTCAGAGTATCAGCGTCCCGTCAGAGCCTCCCATGCTGTCCTAATGGCATCATGGCTGGCAGGATCCCACGTAAACTTTTTCTGCATTAAAATAAATAGTTAGTTTCTAAATTTATTAAGATTAATAAATTTTATATCAGTGATAAATTGTATTTAATAAGTTTACCTGAAACTCAAAAAAATAAAACTCCCTCATGGCTGGAGATACGTGGCGCCAATCGTAGCCACTGGGATCTGCACGCCTCTAAAATACGGTGCTGATGTGGCTGGATACATGATGATGCTCAATAAATCTGTTAAAAATGCATGTTTATAAGTAATTGACTTAAAACATAAACATATATTTTTAATTAGTATATACTTACAGCCCATGAGCATCAAGTCGAAGTACGGTGCGACCGATGGTGGAAGAACTCTCGGAGGTATGTGCCGATCGGCTAGATGGTAATACCAATGCAGGATCACGCCGACTGCTGGAGAGATCGAAGGCTGTGCGATGTGTGGAGATCCGAACTCTCCATCTTCAAAGCTCATGTGATCTGATGCAGCAGAGCTACGTCCCTGTTCACTCCGTATGTCGTCGGTAGATCTACCTCTGCCCATCATACTGAAAATACTAAAGATTCATGCAATTAAATTACGATTAATGATTGATTATATAAAAATTTACAACTTATAAAAAAGTTAAATTTAAAAAAACCTCTATGTTTAATCATTGTTATTTGTTTCATGAAATATTGGTTCAACATCCGATGCCGTATTGGACTGCGATTCAGTTTCATTATTATCGGAAGGAAACCGAACATTTGCATCCGCAATTTCTTGGACATCACCATTTGGATCTCTAAGTGATGTTTCAGGAGCCCTTGTGTCATCCTTAATTGCATGCATTTCCATCTCATCCTCTTGAAATACAGGGCACTTGGCTGATTGACTTGATGAACTCTCCTCTAATAAGATTGTTGAATGTGGGATGATTTTAGAAACAACCCACCAATCTCGCTTGTCGTTGCACAAACTTGGATTTCCGCAGTAAAACACTTGCTGAGCTTGGGATGCAAGGTAGAATGGGTCATATTTCTGCAATCTTCGTCGATGGTTCACTTCAACCAAATTGTAGTCGTTATGAACCCTTTTGCCCACAGGAACTATCGGATCGAACCAATCGCAACAAACAATACGGTTCTTTTCATAGGCCAACCGGGATATTCAACTTCAACCACCTCTACTAACTTTCCGTAATAATCCTGCATATTGCTCCAACACTTTCTCCTTTAACACACACGCCCCAATTCTACGTGCCTCTTGAAGCTGCTAATCGTTCAATCTGAAATTTGTACCCATTAACAAAATAGCCAGTAGAGGTTGTTACGGTCTTCAATGGCCATTGCGATAGACATTTAATGAAAATATTATCGGTTGGGGACCATGGACCGTTTACCTATAAATTAATAAGCTATTCACAACCAATTCAAAAAATTAAAGCCATTACTGAAATTGATTGAGTGATACTACTCACAAATTCATAAAACCAGTAAGCGAACTTCGTTTCTAACTTCTGTCCAATTGCAACTTGACTGATGTCGGGATTCATCTGTCGTTGTCTATCACAATATATCCTTATGGGATGATAAGGATTAAAACTGATGTTAGCAATTAAATATTATGGTATATTGTAATTTAAATTAGAAGTTCCAATTAAGCATTGAAGTATACACTTACTCAATATATGGATCGATTTCTCTACAGTTCATTAGGATATAATAATGTGCTGCATTATACTCTATATCGCTAAGATTTCTTGACTTCTGCCCCCCAAATGAACGGTCGATACCTTTAAAAATTGATATTCTACCGTCATTAGGTTCTCCTTCGTCCACACATACGTCATCGTTACGACCAAGATTTCAGCTCCTCGTGTGGACGTGACCCTCAAAGTAATGCAAGGCAAAAGTTGAAACTTCTTCGACCAAGTGTGCATTGCATATAGAACCTTCAACCCTTGCCTTATTACGCACATTATTTTTTAACTTCTTAAGGTACCTATATGTAATGTTGAGACAAAAATTAACCAATTTTCTCGCAATGAAATAATATTTGAAATATCAATATGTCTTAATGATGTATATATTTACCTCTCGAAAGGATACATCCAGCGATACTGCACAGGACTAGCTATGCTCGCTTCGTATGGCAAGTGAACCGATAAATGCTCCATTGAGTCAAAAAAACTGGGAGGAAATATTCGCTCCAGCTTGCATAAAAAAATAGTGACGATCCGACGGTTGCGATTGATCCAAGCCCTGATCCCGATCGGCCACGACCGATCCCAGACCGTTGCGATCGGTCCGAGATCGCCGACGATCCGACGGTTGCGATCGATCCAAGCCCTGATCCCGATTGGCCATGATCGATCCCGGACTGTGGCGATCGGTCCGAGATCGCTAACGATCTGACGGTTGCGATCGATCCAAGCCG
Source organism: Calamus simplicifolius (assembly GCA_900491605.1). Classification (NCBI taxonomy): domain Eukaryota; kingdom Viridiplantae; phylum Streptophyta; class Magnoliopsida; order Arecales; family Arecaceae; genus Calamus; species Calamus simplicifolius. The sequence goes on along the minus strand of UESW01004957.1, from coordinate 319,051 downwards.
TGATCCTAATCGGCCACGACCGATCTCGGACCGTGGCGATCGGTCCAATCACCAACGATCCGACGGTTGCAATCGATCCAAGCCGTGATCCCGATCAGCCACGATCGATCTCGGACCATGGCGATCGGACTGATCGGCATTGATCCGACGGTTGCCATCGATCCCAGCCCTGATCCTGATCATCCACGACCGATCTCGGACCGTGGCGATCGGACCGATCTCGGACCGTGGCGATCGGACCGATCGACATCGATCCGACGGTTGCGATCGATCCAAGCCCTGATCCCGATCGGCCACAACCGATCTCGGACCACGGTGATCGATCCGATTGGCGATGATCGATGGTTGCGATTAATCCAAGCCATGATCCCGATCGGTCACGACCGATCTCGGACCGTTGCAATCCATCTGAGATCGGTGATGATCCGACGGTTGCGATCGATTGAAGCCGTGATCCCGATTGGCCACGACCGATCTCGGACCATGGCGATCGGTCCGATCGGCGATGATCCGATGGTTGCGATCGATCCAAGCCCTGATCCCGATCGGCCATGACCGATCCCGGACCATTGCGATCGGTCCGAGATCGCTGACGATCCAACGATTGCGATCGATCCAAGCCCTGATCCCGATCGTCCACGATCGATCTCAGACCGTGGCGATCGGTTTGAGATCACTGACGATCCGACGGTTGCGATCGATCCAAGCCCTGATCCCGATCGGCCACGACCGATCTCGGACCGTGGCGATCGGTCCGATCACCAACGATCCAACGATTGCGATCGATCCAAGCCATGATCTCGATCGGCCACGACAGATCCTGGACTGTTGCAATCGTTCTGAGATCGCTGATGATCCGATGGTTGTGATCGATCCAAGCCCTGATCTCGATCGGCCACGACCGATCTCGGACCGTGGCGATCGGTCGAGATCGCTGACGATCTGATGGCTGAGATCGATCCAAGCCGTGATCCTAATCGGCCACGACCAATCTCGGACCGTGGCGATCGGTCCAATCACCGACGATCCGACGGTTGCGATCGATCCAAGCCATGATCCCGATCAGCCACGATCGATCTCGGACCATGGCGATCAGATCGATCGGCATTGATCCGATGGTTGCCATCGATCCCAGCCCTGATCCTGATCATCCACGACCGATCTCGGACCGTGGCGATCGGACCGATCTCGGACCGTGGTGATCGAACCGATCAACATCGATCTGACGGTTGCGATCGATCCAAGCCCTGATCCCGATCGGCCACAACCGATCTCGGACCGCAGTGATCGATCCGATTGGCGACGATCCGATGGTTGCGATTGATCCAAGCCGTGATCCCGATCGGTCAAGACCGATCTCGGACCGTTGCAATCCATCCGAGATCGGCGATGATCCGACGGTTGCGATCGATTGAAGCTGTGATCCCGATCGGCCACGACTGATCTTGGACCATGGCGATCGGTCCGATCGGCGATGATCCGATGGTTGCGATCGATCCAAGCCCTGATCCTGATCGGCCACGACCGATCCCGGACCATTGCGATCGGTCCGAGATCGCTGACGATCCAACGATTGCGATCGATCCAAGCCCTGATCCCGATCGTCCACGATCGATCTCAGGCCGTGGCGATCGGTCCGAGATTGCTGACGATCCGACGGTTGCGATCGATCCAAGCCCTGATCCCGATCGGCCACGACCGATCTCGAACCATGGTGATCGGTCCGATCACCGACGATCCAACGATTGCGATCGATCCAAGCCATAATCTCGATCGGCCACGACAGATCCCGGACTGTTGCAATCGTTCCAAGATCGCTGACGATCCGATGGTTGTGATCAATCCAAGCCCTGATCTCGATCGGCCACGACCGATCTCGGACCGTCAGCGATCTTGGAACGATTGCAACAGTCCGAGATCGGTCGAAAGTTATGGAAAGACCACAAGAACAAGGTAAAGAAAGAGCATTGGGAGAAGAATGTGGACGACCCAGACCTTCTTCAGCGAGTCCCAAGGGGCATTCTCCCCGCACAGTGGCCTGAGTTGGTCTGGTACTGGTCGAGTGAGAAGGCAAGGGTGAGTAGTTCAACCTATTTTTGTTAAATTCATATGAAACATTCCGTGTAAACTTATAAACACGACCCAAAATGAATACAGGAAGAGGCAGAGCGAAATTCTCAAAATCGCTCGATGCAGGGCCCTACTCACAAGCTTGGGACTCGACACGTTACGCAGATCCGGCACGAGGTAAACTATCACATTAGACCATACGTATTTTGATTGTTGACGTAGTGTGTATTCATATATGTAAATGACATGATTTTTCCTTCGACAGTTACGTGAGCGGGGTGCACCCACCGATCGGATGTCTGTATGGATGGCGAGTCGCAGTCTTGACCATCCTGAGGTTGCAGCTCTTGTAGTAAGTATTTACCTTTACCCAATACTTTTTTTAACCTATTATGAGATTTATTGATTTACTATTCTAATTTGGTTGCTTTCTTGCACACAGGCCCAGTTTGAGGCTCGATTGGCCGAGCTGCCAGAGGAGGAGCGACAGGTAGTTGCTAGGCGGGATGAGATATTCCACACTATCATAGGCCAGGATGGGCACGGATACACACTTACATACGGCACGGGCATACCACATTCGACTATCATGCGAGCGGAGTCATCCCAGGGCTCACGCATGCGAACTGACGAGGTGGCTGAGCTGATCCAGTCTCTTCACCAGCAGATGGACGCGCGTGTCGAGGATCTTCGGGTAAGGATGCAGGTTGCGATGCAGGCCGAGGTGCAGGCTCAGGTACAGGAGCAGGTGCAGGCATTTAAGGCGGAGCTACATCATCGACTAGCTCAGAGTGGTGTCCCTATAGCTGATGATTTAGATCCACCAATTCATACTCAGGTTCATAATTGAAGACATCTGTATTTAAATTTAATTTAATTACTTTTAAAATATATATTATTTATTTCTGTTGTTAATCATATACTGTAATATTGTAGACCCCAGACGCTGGTAGTGGTCACCAGGCGAGACATGAGTCAGTTCGTGAGGGCATGCTTGATACAGTAGGCTCAAATGAACAGAATCGGGTATGAGTTTATGAATATGTTTTAAGTTTATTAATTTCTAAATAATCTTAGTATATGTGAAAGAATGTATCGTACTTCATTTTCACAATTAATGTAGTGCCAATGCAGCACTGATAGAAGAATACATATGTTAATTGTTGGCACAGTAGAATTTGGTACAATTAGGTATATCACAAACGCAGGCCATCTTTGGAAAGAGTTGCAAGCCTCGTTGATGCCAGTGTTGAAAATTTTGGATGATGCATCAAAACACTCAGAATTTTGTTAACCAGAAATTTTCTGAAGATGAAGAGGTCACTTACTATTTTCATTTTATTTTTTACATTGATAAAGGACATTTCCAATGTAACTTAACTACAGCTATTTACTTGGGACTACAAAGGACTCTTTGACTTCTCTTAATTAACACAAATGCATAGATAAACATAGAATTAAACTAATAAAAATTGCTTCAAAAGCATATTACATATCAACATTCTTCTCCTTAATATGCTGTTCTTGAACTCCAAGTAGTTCTCTAAAATGCTGAAACTTGTTTCTTGGAAATGCCTTTGTGAAGATAATTGCAATTTGTTCTTCTTTAATTATATTTATATTTTATTGACTAATAAATTTAATTTTTTGTTTCAGGTAGATTGACTGGTGCTGCATTGGGACAACTGTTTTCTTTATGTTTTTTTTATGAAAATTGTATTAGATCTTTTTTTTTTGGATTGTAAATCAAAGACGTTGCAGATTTATTAATATAGATAAATTATTTTTTTATTAGCTTATACTTTTATTGTGTGTGTACAATTTAATTTTAATATTTGGTTTATATAATTTTGTAAAACAGGTATAGGTACCCAAACAAAAAAAAAATCTAATAACCAAAAACAAAACGAATTAGAAAAATAACAAAATCCAGTATTAGCGACCGCCTAGGCAGTCGCTAATGGCTTAAAAGGATGTCGCCATTGCTCCTTCAGAACAGAAAATAGAAAATAAAAAAATTAAAAATATATAGTATTAGCGACCGTCTAGGCGGTCGCTAAAGGCCTTCAGGCGGTCGCTAATAGTCAGAAAATAAAAATAAAAAAAAAAAATATATAGTATTAGCGACCACCCTAGGCGGTCGCTAAAGGCGTTCAGGCGGTCGCTAATAGTCAGAAAATAGAAATAAAAAAATAAAAAATATATAGTATTAGCGATCGCCTAGGCAGTCGCTAAAGGCCCTTCAGGCGGTCGCAATTAATCAAATTCTGCCCCCCAAAGCGGTCGCTAATACTATAGCGAGTCGGTCGCTAATACTATAGCGACCGCCATTGGCGGTCGCTAAAAGTCTTTAGCGACGAGTTTCTGGCGACCAGCATGTGGTGGTCGCTAAAAACTATTAGCGACTGCTTTTTAACTTTTAGCGACCGCCTGTGGCGGTCGCTAAAAATGTTTTTCTACTAGTGTTAGATTCTTATTTTGACTTTGTCAAGATTAGCGTCATGCTTAAATAAAATGTATACTTTCCTTGTTTACATAAAAGGGATATGTGCTTCCGTGGTTCATTCTTCTTCTTCTTCTTCTTCTTCTTCTTCTTTTTTTTTTTTTTTTTTGAAAAAGCGGGGGAGAGGATTTTAGATTTTATTTTAATGGAAAATGTGTGAACTGAAATTTGGTTTGAACTCCTCTGTTCCTTGTACGATATGCATGACATCATTTGACAGTTTGTAAGTTTGGTACAAGGATTGTTAAATATTAATTATGTAGTATTCATCAACTGTATTTCATAGCACTCCCAATCATGAAATGCAAAGTCTATACGTTAGCATGGGAGCTACTTTTGATCGGTCATAAAAAACCAATAAAAGTAAAAGAGAGTGGCTGAGGAAAACTAAGGATGCAGGTCAAATCTCTATACCGCATGCTACTAAAGTTGCAAATTATTCACGTTGACTCATGATCCAATCTGATCTTGATCCCTATTTAGAGACCGTAAATTGGATCGAATCTAAAAGTTGAATCTGACATAAATTTTGGATTGAATTTGAACTTTTATTTTTTGATCTGATTCGACGTTAACATGATTTATCTTGATCTATAAACTTTAATTGTTTAAATTTATTTTTTATTCTAATTATTTTTATAAATTATTAAATAAATTCTAATTTAAATATTTTTTATCTTAACAACTAGATTTTTTCTCATATTTTTTACAATTATATCTAAATATTTATATTTTATCATTTATTTTGATAGTTTTTTATTTATATATAATATCTTTAAGTATATCAATAAATATTTTAAATATTAGAATTTATAAGCATAAGAATAAACATTTATTTGCTTGAAAAGAATTAAGAAATTTTGAATAAAAATTTAAGTTTAACTTGATTTTTTAAATTTTATTTAAAATTTTTTAAATAAATTTATGTTTAATTATTAATTACTAGATTTTAATAATAAAAAAAGTCTTAGCGCGTTTGCACCAAAAGAATTATTGTAGGTGTTATAATCTACCAAAAATATACCAAGATCACAGTATTGAAAACTTGAACTGAATGAAGTTAGGGTAAGGAAGAGACGATCATCTCGTTACCATCATTAGAACAATAGCAGCACAAGAAGAAAAAAAAAAGAAAAAGAAAAAGAGAAACAAAGCCACATGGAACCACCTCCTCTCCTCTATTCTTTGATACGTACGTGCAAAAAAAAAAACTCAGTAATTTTTTTGTAATTGCTGGATTTGAGAGGTGAATGACATCCCGTGAGGAAGCACTAAGCTAGGCCTTCTAAAAAAATTAAGTAATTACATTTGCAATTGCACCCGAGGAGTATCGTCAAGGATGGAAAGTCCCAAGGGGCAACAATTAGCAAGGCCTATTTTTAAGAAGGAAAACGGTTGGAACAAGATGAAAAGTTGGTAGGATAGGAGCAAGAAAATAATTTCTTATTTCATAAACTCTTTTTCTTATCATACAACTCTGCTCAATGCCTCCTTATATAGACATGAAGGAAGACAATTTTAATGTTTTTGGTTTATCAAAGTATCTTTCGGAAATACAATTTCTTGGGAATACAATTTGCTGGGAATATAATTTCTGATATTACCAACATGGCTCTTTGGATTCCAGTCAAGTCATTAATACAAGTATGGCTCTTTGGTTTTCATTCAAGTCATTAATTGCAAATTACTTCTTAACACTCCTCCTTAATTTGCAATTGATTCTTAAATTTTCTGAATTTTTCTATGGTAACAGCTTTGGTAAGAAAATCTGTAGCTTGTTCATTTGTGCCAACATACTTTAAAATGATTTCTTCTTTATTTACCAAATCCCGAATGAAATGATGTCGGAGTTCAATATGCTTGGACCTTGCATGGAAGACCGGGTTCTTGGATAATGCAATTGCCGACATATTGTAACAATAAATGGTAGTCGGTTGAACTTGGGTTTGTTGTAAATCCAATAAAACTCTTCTTAACCAAACTGCTTCGCAGGCAGCATCAGTAACAGCGATATACTCTACTTCTGCTGAAGATAAAGCAATTATTTTTTGTTTCTTTGAACTCCATGAAATCATCTTTGAACCAAGACAAAAAATATAACCAGACGTGCTTTTTCTGTCATTAATTGAACCAGCCCAGTCACTATCAGAATAACCAACAAGCTCATTATTTTCTTCTTTAACATATTTTATGCCTTGCCTTTGACTTCCTTGGAGATATCTCAGGATGCGTTTTACAGTAGCATAATGCAGTTTGCTTGGTTCTTGCATATATCTTGAAACAACATTCACAGCATGAATAATGTCAGGCCGTGTGTTGGTTAGATATATTAATGAACAACTAGTCTTTTGTAGAGCTTTGCATCAGCTTTTTCAACACCATCATCTTGTTTCAGCTTTTCATTCAATGCCATTGGAGTTGAAACTGGTTTACTTTTGTCCATATGAAATTTTTGCAACCTGTCTTTAATGTACTTCTCTTGAGAGATAAAAATTTCTCCTTTAGCTTGCTTTACTTGGATGCCATGAAAATACTTCATTAATCCGAGATCTGACATCTCGAATTCCTTCATCATGCTTTACTTGAATTCTTCTACAATTTGCATGTTAGTCCCAATGTAGACAAGATCATCAACATAGATACAAACAACAAGAAAGTTAGTGGCATCGAATATCTTTATATAAAGAGAAGGTTCACTTGGGCTTCTTTGTAATCCATTTGAACAAAAGTATTTGTCAATCCTGCTGTTCCAAGCTCGTGGATCTTGCTTCAAGCCATATAGAGCTTTGTGAAGTTTATAGACTTTGTGTTCCATACCTGCCACTTCATACCCTTGAGGTTGTTTGACGTATACCTCCTCCTTAAGTTCGCCATTGAGAAGGCAGATTTGACGTCAAGTTGGAAGACTTGAAGCTCAAGTTGGGCAACAAGTGCAAGGATAATACGGATTGTCTCCATTCTTGCAACTGGAGCAAATGTTTCGGTGAAGTCAATGCTAGACTGCTGCAAGTATCCCTTGGCGACAAGTCGAGCTTTATGCTTTTGAATAGATCTGTCTTCTTTATACTTGATTTTGTAGATCCATTTTAGCCCGATTACATCCTTCCCTTCGGCAAGTTGACAAGCTTCCAAGTTTTGTTCTTTTGAATTGTTGCTATTTCCTCATCCATTGCCTTTTTCCATTCTTCCTTCACCACAGCTTCCTCAAAATCCTGAGGTTCATAACCAAAGAATGCAAAGTGATAAGAGTTATAAATATCTTGCATGGATCAAACTTTCTTTGGTGGAGAATCTGTATCCATGGTTTCTAAGAAAGTGGGAGAATGAATGGAACTTGATGAAGAATAGGAGGCTTGTGATGTAGATGATGAAGTCTGTGTTGGTGATGAAGGATTAGAATGAATTGAACTTGGTGATGTAGAAGGAATTTGTTGATGCTCTTCTTGTTTAGCTTGTGGCTGTATGAACTCATATGAGTTTGGCATTTGAGATGAGATTTGTGTCCAATTCCAGTTAGTTTCTTCATCAAAAATTACATCTCTTGAGATGACAAGCTTTTTTGGATTGAATAACATGTATCCTTTAGATTCATCACTATAACCAATAAAGATTAGTTTTTCTCCTTTTTCATCAAATTTCTTCCGGTACTGTGATGGAATGTGAGAATAAGAAATACAACCAAATAGTTTAAGATAATGTATTGTTGGTTTTCTTTTGTGCCATGCTTCAAATGGAGTTTTGTTAAGCACTGCTTTTGTAGGAGATATATTAAGAATGTAAACAACAGAATGCACACCTTCAGCCCAAAAATTATTTGGTAAGCCTTTTCCTTTCAGTATGCTTTGGGCCATTTCCACAATGGTTCGATTTCTTCTTTCAGCAACTCCGTTCTGTTGAGGACTCATACGAACTATGAGTTGTCTTTGGATACCATTTTGCTGACAGTATTCCATGAATGGTTTGTAGATGAACTCTCCTCCTCGATCAGTTCGAAGAGCCTTGATTTGAAGTCCACTTTGTTTCTCAACTAGTACTTTGAATTGTAGGAAAATAGAGAAAGATTCGGACTTGGCATGCAAGAACTAAACCCACATCATTCTTGTATAATCATCAACAAATAGAATGAAGGACCTTCGGTTGTTGTGTGATGGAGTTCTTTTGGGTCCACATATATCAGCATGAATAAGTTCAAGAGGTGCTTTGGTTCTCCATGAAGACTTTGGATATGGTAGCTTGTGCATTTTTCCATATATGCAGCCTTCACATACTTGGCTTCTTTCTTTAATGAGAGGAAGATCAATCACCATATTTTTTTGCTTGAGTAGATGCAACCCCTTCATATTCAAGTGTCCATATCGAAGATGCCATAAAGTTGACATATTGATAGCTTCACTTTTGAATACGACATCTTTAGATTACATAGTTAGAGAAAAAACCTTGTTTGTGCTCATGGGTACAGTAGCAACTAGATAGTTATTCTTTTTATCAAAAATTTTGCAGCTACTGTTATTAAAGTTAACAGCATATCCTTTTTGAGTAAGTTGCCCAATGCTTAGGAGATTATGAGATAGATTTGGCACATAAAGAACATCATTGATAAGCCTTTTTGTACCTCCTTTGGTGAGAACTTCAATAGTTCCTTTGCCTTCAACAGTTTGGAGTTTGCCGTCTCCGAGCATGACTTGAGAAGAATAATTTTTGTCAAGTTGGACGAAGATTTTTTGATTCCCCGTCATGTGGTTGCTACACCCACTATCCAAGTACCATACATTTTGAGAATCTTTTTGGGCATTCATGCAAGAGAAGAGCTGTTGAGTTTTAGCTTCATTTTTAGTGAAGTTGGCTTCATCATTTCCATTCCTTTTTTGGTACCAACAGTCCCTTTGTGAATGATTAGGAATCTTGTACTTATTGCATCTATATCGACAATCTTTTGAGTCATGGTTGTTCTTCTTGCAGACTCGACATCGATGATTAAAACCACCTGATTGTTGTTGGTTTGCTCCTTGATTGTTTCCTTTTTCCTTCTTTTGGAATGGTCCTCCTTTATACTTTTGTTTAAAGTTCTTTTTTTCTGAGGTGTAGAGCTTGGTTTGGAAGGCTTGCTCAAGAGGTTGAGTAGAAGACCTATTCATTCTTTCCTCATGAACTTGAAGAGAACTCATTAGTTCATTAAAAGTATAAGTAAAGAGATCTTTTGATTCTTCTATTACAATGACAACATGATCATATTTTATAGGAAGACTTCTAAGAACCTTTTGAATAACTTTTCTATCTTCAATGGTATCTCCAAGGCTTCTAATTTGATTAACCACTTCAATAACTTTGGTAAGAAAGCTTTGCATACCTTGTCCTTCTTTCATTTGCATGTTGTCAAAATCTCTCCAAAGTGATTGTAACTTTAGTGAGATGATTTTCTCATTACCTTGGAAACCTTCTTTGAGTATTTCCCAAGCTTGCTTTGCATTCTTTGCTCCAAAAATTCTGGGATAGATGGTTTGGCTTATTCCTTGTTGAATGTATCGAAGAGCACTTGCATCTTTCTTCACATTCTCCTTGTACTCCTTTTGCTGCTCTGTTGTCCATTTTATTGTAGCATCTTGTGGTTGAGGTGGTCTTCATAGGAACCTTCGACTATGTCCCAAAGGTCTTGGGAGATGAATATGGTTTGCATTTGACTACTCCAATAGTCATAATGCTCATCATTGAAGATAGGAACTTGGTTAGAAGTATAGGAGAACATGGTAGTTGATGAAGTTGCCATCTTGAAAAGTGCTTCTTCTAAGGCTCTGATACCAAATTTGTTGGAACAAGATGAAAAATTGGTGGGATAGGAGCAAGAAAATATTTTCTTATTTCATAGACTCTTTTTCTTATCATACAACTCTGCTCAATGCCTCCTTATATAGACATGAAGGAAGATAATTTTAATGTCTTTGATTTACCAAAGTATCTTTCGGAAATACAATTTCTTGGGAATATAATTTCTGATATTACCGACATGGCTCTTTAGATTCCAGTCAAGTCATTAATACAAGTATGGCTCTTTGGTTTCCAGTCAAGTCATTAATTACAAATTAATTTTTAATAAAAACTTGCTGAGGAGTAATTAACGGAAAAGACGTAATGTTTGAGAACAGGAGAGAGAAAGTTAATCAGTTTCAAAAGAAAAGTTGAAAAAAAAAAAAAAAAAGAAAAGAGAGCATAAATAGCAGCAAAAGAATGCGCCACGTGAAAAAACACACACAGGGAGAGAAACTTTACCTCTACTTTCATTTTAAATTATATACAGATTTTGCTAAATGTTCGACGAAAGCATCGCCTCAGATGCCTTGTTGCAAGGACAATCGTGTTTCTACTTGTCATTGAATTCTTCCTCCATGTGTAAACTTGAGAACGTAGGGAGTGACGAGGAGTTTTAGGTGGCAAAGTTTAACTGGCCGTAGTTGTAGCATGTCTACCCGTCATGCGTGCTTTTGTTTCCTTCCTGGTTTCTTATTTTTTCGGGTGATCGTCAGTCGAATCTTCTGAACAATCACCATCATGACAATAAATTAAGTTTCCATGTTTCACGAATACATATCCTGTAAGATTTAATCCCACGGTTTCCGATGCTGAACGCAGCCATCTTTTCGTCATATCATTAAGCACGAAATCCACTCTGTTTTATATTGTCAAGATTCCTAAGAGGCCTTTGATTATTATTAAAAATTTTATATTTTTTATTAACCTTAAATTTGGCAATCAATTTCTTAAGAGCAAAAAATTATCATGTTTGATTCATAATAAAGTATGATTATAATTTTATCATGTTTTTAAATTTTATTTAAATTTTATAATAATTTTTTCTTCCAAATATTCTCTATTCTTTTTGCTAGAATAAATATTGTGATAAAAATCAAGTTTCTTTATAAACTAATTTTAAAAATATTATATTTTATAAATATTTGATATATAATATAATATAATATTAATACAATATATATTAATAGAGATAGAATTAGTATATGCGAATGTAACTAAGCTTAAATTCGATCATTTTTTATCCTTGAATTCATATAGTTTGTAAATCTTAAAGAAAAAAAGTAATAGAATAGCTTCAGGATCCATAAATCTAAGAATAGAAACGATGAACAAATTACGAACCTTGCTATATTCGAATATAATCAAATCCATCTTATATTAAAATATAATATATAAAATTTTTATTGTATATTATATAATAATTTAATATGAAAAAATATAAATATTATTAATTTAAAAATTTAACACCTACATTTATTATATAATATATAATAGTATTTAAAATATTATTTAGTATAATTAAGTATTATGTGAATCATGTTATCATAATCTATGTTAATTTTAAATTAATAAAATTAAATATTATTATTTAAATTAGCATGTCTTATCATCGAATATAATCATCTGAATGATAATATGTAATTAGTAAGAAGTATGTGCATGACGTCACTAGGGTATCATCGTTGCAGAATGAGTATACTAGTGACGTAAGTGTATGATCCCTTCTTATTTCCATTTCTTTAAGTTGTCCACGTCATCATGCAACCAGCAAGATCTATTGGGTTGTTGGTAAGTATTAGCAAAGCTAGAAGTTGGAGAACCTCAAGGGATTTCAAATGCTATCGCAATCTTTGATGACCATACAAAATTATAGAAGAGTTATTAGAAGCTTAAAATTATTTCGTGGCAAATTAAGTAAACTAGCTAAGTTTGAGGTTAGTCCCATTGAAGCTTCCAATAGGCTAATGATTTCCAACATGCTTATGTTGAAACCTATTGAATTTTTAATAATATTCCAAATTCTATAAGTGACATCGTTCTAAAGGCTGTTTAAGCTATAAGCACATAATTCAATTGGCCTGTGCGTGGTGGGCCACGTTCATGATGTTAGAAATAGTACTTTTAAAATCAGATGTATTTATATTTTTAATTTTTTAAATTTATAAAAGAAGCATTTTTCTACAATCTTGTCTCTTTTATATAAAAGATACATGTTTATAAAAATTTAAAATATTTTATGAGGCTGTAATTAGTATAATGTATACAAGATGATTAAAATTATGGCTAATATATTTTAAACATGTTCGTGATTGATCAAAGTACGGACTTCTATTGCTCATCACTAATATGGTTCATGAACATTATGAATGTGATAATCTTATCCATATTATTGTGTAGAGATACTTAGTGAAGATATTATATATAATAAGATTATATAGGACTTGGATTGATATAATTTGAATCTTTATTTAAGTACTATTATAAAAAATTTAATTTATGTCACAAGATAATCATATGTACATCGACCTTAATCCTGACTTAATCACAGACTCCTTGATTGTATTACTGGATCTTTTGTTTTGTTTGTTCAAGTTCATTTGATATAGGGCCCAATACTTACATTTTGGAGGTTCAATAACATATTGGGCTGGGAATGTGATTTAAAGATATAGAATCCATGGCTTTTGAAAAGCAGTTTAAAATTAGTTTCCTTAAGTAAGGAGTTAAACAGTTGTGCGCATTAATTTATGATCCGATCATAAATTAATTGTTTGACTAGTGAATCAATGATGCTTAAGGAACAAGAGATAATTAGAGGGGTAAAACAGTTATTTCTCTTTTGGCTCTTCTGATAGGTAGTGTGGTAGTGTTCTTAATTAATAGGAAGGATCTAAATGCATATGAGAAGAGAAGACTTAACTTATTTATAATGCAACCTTTATAAACTAGCTCATTATAGGCCATTATTAGGGTTTAAACCCACACCAATGTCTAACCCACATCATCCAACAAGAGATACGAATAAGCTCAAATAACATAAATAATACATTAGCAGTGGGCCTATTATACATATATTATAAGATAGAATTCATTCTGCCCGCTTTGCATACCTAAAATCATCAACAATAATGGCAGAAGCCCATAGCCTAAAAATTTTTAATGTTTTTTCACTTGTGCAACATTTATTGTAGTTACTCAAGTATTTTGAAAACATTTGTTTCTTTAAAAATGATATACGAGTTGATCAGATAATTTTTTTAATGTAGTCATAAATTTGAAAAAGATTAATTCATGCAGCTTGAAGGAAAAAAAAAAAAAGAAAAAAAAGGATTGGATAGCCTGAAAGCTACCAACTCCAAAGTAATCATTATGTCATTATTGATATAAGATTAATTCATGATTCTAGAAGGTAATAACCTCAACTAACGTAATCATGATTGAGAAGCATTGTAAGAAAATAGCATACAATGTTCAATCTCAAAAGTGTTATTTTTCATTGTTAATCATTCCATTGATTTCTCTTCAAACAACAAATTAACTTCAATAAGAAATCCGTATATCTGACGAACATTGGGTAACGCAGATCGAATTGGTGGTGGAAAAGAAAACGGCAAGCACTTTTATTCCAGCAGCGAATATGAAGCAACAGTAACAATAACAATCGCAACAAACAAAGGAATAACCAACTTATTTTGGTAGTCAGTGGTTTATGAAAACTTGACCACTAAAACAAATAAAATTTAATGGAGAAGAAGAGCTGGGGAAGTAGCTTAATTAGTTTCCAAATTTGGACTTTATTTGATTGACAAGCTGCTGATCAACCTGGAAAGCCTTGGCCAGCACCTCGCTCGGTATCGCAGGATTCGATCCAAACAAACTGAGAGGAGCAACCACGACACCTGGCAACTGGCTGTTGAATGCCGTGACAGCGAGCGCAGTCTCCTTGCCCATGTTGTACTGGAAGTGAATGAGCCCCCTGGGAATCACAAAGTTCTCACCTGCATTCACGATTTTAGAGTAGAATGCATTGCTGGTGCTGATGAATCCCACCAGGAGTTGACCCTTAATAACAAGCCCAAGCTCTGTGGCACGGGGGTGGGAGTGAGGGGGGTTGACGCCTCCAGGTGCGAAGTCGACTCGGTTCATGGAGAGCCCCAGCGTGTTGAGGCCTGGAAAGCTGAGGACATCTGCAGCGGTCACGTTCGAGCCGAAGATGCTACTTGGACTACCTCCTTTGGAAAGTACGCTGGAGAAGAAGTCATCGGAGACGACGCTGGAGGCCGGTTTGCAAGGGAATCCATTGACGGCTACGTTAGCTTGGGGGTCGGCGACGCAGAAGTCCTGGAGGGGATCGGGATCGGAGCGGCATGGGGAAAGGGTGAAGAGGGTTAAACAAAGAAAGAGGAAAGGCCTTGCCATGGAATATTGTGTCTTCATGGTTGATGGGAGATTTGGCGATGCTAGAGGATGAGCTTCAGAGACCTTGATGTTTGTGTTATATATAGAGATTTGGCGATCTGTTATATTGTCTTGTACGTTTGGTTGTTTGAAGGTTTCAACACCTTTTTCATTTGACAAACGCGTCTGGTTGGCTGCGCGTGAGGAAATTAAATATAATGTATCAAAAAATTAGACGGGGTAGGTTTAAATGATTTTCTTATCTTGACTAGGAAATGGTCTGAACATATTGAACTTTCCTTGAAGAGTTTCTCATCGGCCATGGAGTTTGGAATTTTTTTATTTGGATTAAACCCTTTATTTTTTGTGTACATATACATATTCACAATACCTGCACCAAATATCACAAATGATATAATCCTGCATTTAAAGGAACTGTTGCTGCTGAAATTCGTCCTCCGAATCGGACGCGAATTGAAGGGGCTTCGAGACGGGCTTCCTCGTAGGCAGACCTGCAAGACAGTCCTCATGCGAGAAGGCATTGGGGTGGCCCTCTGCGGAAGACCCTCCGATGCTTAAGTCAGTGGAGATCAACAGTCGACAGAAATGAGGAGAAGGCTCTCGCCGGAGAGTTTCCTCCAAGAGCTCCGAGCGGAGCGGCAATGGCGGAAGCAAAGGCAGAGAGAGGGAGAGAGAGTGTGTGTGTGTGAGGAAGTGCGCAAGGGGAGACCGCCCCCCTCAGGGGATCTAGAGTTGTGGTATTTATAGAGGATCACCTGGTTGTTAGGGGGCATCGTGGGTCTGAAGGCTGTTGAGATTCAAATCCAGTCTGTTATAAGACCGGTAGGATTCGTATCTGGTTAGTTAGAGGATCGATGGCTGGGAGAGCTTGTTAATGTCTCGGGATTTGGTGGGAGCATAGGCCCCAGGGCCCTAGGCTACTTTCAGATATGATTCCTGTTTTGAATCTTAAGAATTTAAGCTTTCCCGCGCCGAATTCTGCAGAGGGGGTTGATATCGCTCGGACTGGGCCGAGCTATAGGGACAGCTTGGCGGGTGAGGCCAAGAAGCGAGATAGCTCGACTAGGGCCAAGAAACAAGATAGGCCGGCTGAGGGAGCCGGAAGGCGATAGGCGATAGCTCGGCTGGGGCCAAGAAACAAGATAGGTCGGCTGGAGGAGCCGGAGGGCGATAGTCGATAGCTCGGCTGGGGCCGAGAAATGAGATAGGTCGGCTGAAGGAGCTGGAAGGCGATAGATGATAGCTCGGCTGGGGGAGCTGGAAGGCGATAGACAATAGCTCGGCTGGGGCCAAGAAACAAGATAGGTCAGCTGGAGGAGCGAAGGCGATAGACGATAGCTCGGCTGGGGCTGAGAAACAAGATAGGTCGGCTGGAGGAGCCGGAAGGTGATAGACGATAGCTCGACTGGGGCCGAAAGATGAGGTCCGCACCTCGAGAATCCCTGGCTCGGTGAGGGGCTAGGGTGTTCCGATCTACCAAGGCTGACTTGTCCCTGGCGAATGTCTCACAGCGAGTAGAAATCGGGCTAACCTTAGCCACGTACATGATTATTGACACGTAACGATTTTACCCCTCAACAAATGCCCCCCACTCCCTAGTTCGAAGCGTAGGTTTGAGCATAGGGAGTATAAGTCCAGGTGGCACGATTTGAACGGGGGGATCCGGATTGGACAGTCCGCGCAATGATGCCCTATTTAATGCCGCGCGGCCGCCGTGCCTTCGTGGGTAAGGCTCCTTTGGGGCGATGGTTGGGGGACCACCACGTAGTGGATCCCAGTTTTTACGGCGTTTATCGAGGCGGTTCTGGACGCCTTGGGCGAGACACCTTATCTTCCCTTGAAGTGTTTTCCTTCGAGGGGAAGCAAAGCTGAAATAGCGTCGTTTCTGTTTGCAATGCTCCTTCATTCCCCTTTTGGAGAATTTCGTTCTTTGTTTCCTCTATAATTTCGAGCCCCGACGACGTAGTTTTGGAGACTGCCACTGAGGATTTGGGAAAAATTTGCCAGAAGTATGACATTCCCCCGGATGTTGTTTTGCAATTGTCGGAACCCGAGCACAGGGTTTCGCAAGATTTGGAGCACGGAGTTTTTCTTTACGAAGATAGTTTGAAGGCGGGCCTCCAGTTTCCTCTCCATCCCTGGTAAAGGAAATCATGACGTTTTACAACATCTGCCCGACGATGGTGGCTCCCAACAGCTGGCGGAGCATCTTCGGATTTATTTTGATATGCAAATCCAGGTTATAGCTACTCTTCCCATTTTTCATGCCTGTTACCACCTGATACCCGGAGGAAATCGAAGTGGCCTTATATCGGACCTCGGAGGTCCTTCAAGACGATTGTGGACAAACCGTCATCCATAAAGGGATGGAAGAACCGATTCATCATCGCTGAAGGGAACATTGGTTCCGACTTTTCCAGGGATGGGAAACTTTGTTCGGGTTGTGGAAACACATCTGATTCTATCTGAGCAGGAGGAAAAGGATTTAGAAGTCCTCCGCAATGGCAAGGCGTTCTCGGCCAACGACTTACTGTCGGAGGAGGCTCTTTTCGTCGCCGGGCTTAGCCCTCTCGATCCGCATGGTAGGCCCTCCTTCTCTTTTCTACTAGTTTTATTTGAGCGAACGTATCTCGGTCTCATTGTTTGCTCTTTGCTTCCGCAGCCAAGAGGTCTGAATTATCAGGCCGCATAAAGAAAAAGACGGGCAAGCGCCCAGGGGAGAGTAGTGGCAGGGAGAAAGATAAACCCGAGAAGAAGGCTTGTTTTCCGAAAGGTACTCGCTGGATGCTAGAGCATCCCGGCGGAAGCATCGAAAGCAAGGAGGATTCAGAGAGGACTGCCAAGATCCCTTGTCTCAAGTTTTATCCCGACCACGAGCAACTTGTGGCTTATTCGTGCCGCTTGGTTGGCTTTAGCTCGGATTTGAGGGAACATCTTGGTTGAGGCCAAGGCATAGGGATAGCTCCGACGAAGGGGCCGAGATATAACACAGCTCGGTAAAAAGGGGCTGAGAGACGATCTAGCTCGGCTTAGGATGAGTGGCGCAATGGCTCGTCCGGGGGTGAGAGATGAAATAACTCGGCTAGGGCCGAGGGACGAAATGGCTCGGCTAGGACCGAGGGACGAAATCGCTCGGCTAGGGCCGAGGGATGAAATAGCTCGGCTAGGGCCGAGAAATGCGGTAGGTCGACTGGACAGGACTAGGAATCACAGAAGCATCCTGGCCAGGACTAAGGTAGTCCGTCCTATCAAGGGCAAATCGTGGATGCGCCTTCGACGAAAAAAGAGAAGTTTGGTTCCGGGAGGGGGGGGGGGTTTGCTGAATTCCCCGCTTCCTATGAGCGGCCACTGAAGCGACAACACGTGGCAGGGCTTTATGTGAGTGTTATTGGAGCCGGCGGTTCCGGCGACTAGGGCTCTTGCCTGGAGCGGTTTAAATACCAATAGGTGGTAGGCCATCGTTAACCATTTCTTCCGCCGATCTTCGTTGGTCTATCCAAGCTTGTGATAGTAGGATGGCTTCCAAGGATGGAGGGAGGTCGGCCGGAGCACCAGTCGATGGTGTCAACGCTCGTTGGGGGACCCAGAGGTCGCACCAAGGCGGTCATCGATGGGGAAGTCCTGGCCTCATTGTTTGCAAGTCGTGAGCGACTCCAACAGACGACTGAGCAATACATGATTGCCTCTACTAGGGAGATCATGCACCTCCGCGCGGTCAATGATCGGTTAGAAAAACGTGTGGCATCCCTCCAGCAACAGGTGTGCGACCCGGCAGTGGAGCGAGGGGAAGGCTCAGCAGCTCCGGGAGAGGATGATAAGCCCCTGTGAGGGCTGATGTATTTTCCTTTCTTTTCGTTGCCCCTTTATGATGAATGAAAGAATAGTTTATGTAGCTTTTGTGTTTGCCGCTGTTTTGAGATGCTTGCTTTCATCGTGCAAGTCTTATAAGCGATCCATCCCTTGGAGGATTTTTAGCCATCCTTACCCGGATCGGGGCGCGGGATAACATTCAGTTATGTTGGACTGAAAATAGATATTTCGGTTTGTTTCGAAGTATAGAAACAGCTTTGGCCTTAGAGGGGAGCATAGGGGATGCCTAGGTCCGTGCCTAGGTCCCACAGGCAGCTGGGCCGGAGCAGAGGATATTGAGAGGTCATTATCGAGGAGTACATGGCCTCCGCGCCACTTTATTACCCTATCAGTGCCTTGTCTTTTTCAAGGCAAGTCGACTTTCTTTTCACCGAAGTAGATAATACGGCTCTGTAGCCAGCAAAAAGTTGCCTCAGTGTTTTCCAAGGGCTTTTATTAGGTCAATCTTTTCCAATGCAGGTTGTTCTGGCATATGACGCAAGCACTCATTCGCCATTGGAGGATGTCGTTTTCACTGGACGATCTCCCAGGTCTGCTCGTATCCGCAAGATCGGCGGGCGATTTTCTGCATTTAAAACTCATGATCCGGGATCAGAGAAAATATTTTGGCGTGCGTCATGGTTCGGGCGACGCGCTTGGTGCGCAACGAGGGGCGCTGTTTTCATCCCGGGAGGCCATGTGGTGGTGTGGGTTAGTGTTTTGAATCTCGGGGCTTTCTGCTCTGATAGCCACTCTCGGTTCACCTTCGCCTATAAGAAGGGGAAAGAGGGGCCGTGTTGGGCCATCCCGAGTTTTCTTCCCTGTGAATTGTGAAGGTTTTCACGATGCCTGTCTCTCTGGGGCTTAGAGTGGGAGGACCGAGCTTACCTTTTGCAAGTCGTCGTCCTCCAGATAGTTGGGGTGATGAAGGAACCACTAGAGAGTGGCTCATCCTTAGGGGATGAGTTTCGGAGATCATATGGAGAGCGCACAGGAGGGCCGCAGAGATCACACGGAGAGCGCACATATGCGCTTCCTGTGTGTCCTTTGTAGCTTGCTATGGGGGGTGCGGGGTAGAAAGTGCATCGAGACCACCATAGCATGCACGGAGCCTTCTCCGTCGGTCTAGATTCTCGTTCCTTCTCTGAGAGGAATCCTTGCCACGGGAAGGAGAAGCTGGGAGCAACGCGGGGCTGATGGTCCCCTAGCGCTCCCAATCGGGCAGCGGCCTGCAGCCCAGCATCCCACCTGAGGGGAGCTGGTTAGTTTGCCCGGTTCCTCAGAATCAGCATCCATGGATCATGCCTCCTTTTGGATCTCTTAGTTCATCCGGAGGGACCATGGAAGGTCGTCGGCCTTGCCATTTATTAGGGCGAGCTGGCTGGTTCGTGGTTTGTCTGATTTCTTGGGCCAGACGCCGAAATGTCATTATTAACCGAAGCTGGCTTGGAGTAGTTCGATCGAACTATGCACTCGTTTTTATTTTCTATGCTTTGGTGAACTTGTAACTCCTCTCAGGAGGTTGTAATCTTTATTGATGAGGAAATAAAGAAAATTTTCATTCCCTCTTCCTTTTGCATCTGCTTCTTTTTTCGCGTTGTTAATCTCATATCATGTCTTGCCATAGACATTTTGGCAGCGCTCTTGCTGCTTTGCTTTTGCTAAGGCTAATATTCAGTCCTTAGCAGAGGAAAAATATGTCCATGATTGAGTCGGAGAGTGGACCTGGGTGGTCCAACGGGCTCACGATGTAAGCATGACCTTGTCCGTAGAACGAAGCAGGTATGCAGACATCGCTCGGTCCGGCTGGGCTTCTAAGCTTCCCAAATCTAGAGGGGCGTTTTGAAGGCCACTTGATTCGGTGGGGCTTGTGAGCTGCCCGAATCCAAGCTATGTCTTGGAGACCGTTTGGACCGGCTACAACATGCTATTTCGACTCGTAGCTCGGCCCAGCCGAGGCACGGAGATTCGATGCAGATAGCTCGGTCGTTGCCGAGAATGATGACATTATGTTTGGTTCTTGTGGTGAATATAGATTCTGATGTAAACGAGCGATGCATGGGGGCGTTTGGAGTTATGACTCGGTCGCCCTCGGGCGAGGCGAGTTAATGTTGATTGCTGGCGCGCTTTATTTTTTTGCACCTTTCCGAGGATGCCCAATTTGAGGGAGTCTGGCAGATTTTCAAGAACATTTATTTCACAAGGGTCGGCAAACTGGGGGGGAGCCTGGTCCCTAGAGAAGGAGGAGAATTTCCGGGTGTGCCGCCGATGCTTATCGATCCTCCTCGGAGGGGGTGCGACTCTTTGCTTCCCACAGGCGCCAGCCGAAGCGACGACGCGTGGCAAATTCCCCGGGTCGGGATTAATGACTCGACTGATCGAAATACTTGCCAGGGCGATATATATGGATGAGAGGGATGCTAGTGTTTGTCATCCTCTCAGTTAGTATTTTGATAGCTCCTGAGAGCAGGTATGGCCTCCCAAGGTGAAGGGCAATCGACTGACGAGATGAGCGGCGGTAGCAACGGCCGCAGGGACTCCCGGGGGAGTCACTTTTTGTGACTGCTGATGGGATGGCCTTAGCGTCAGCTTTAGCGGGCCATAGCAGTTCCAAAAGACGGTCAAGTAATTTCTTACCATCTCGACGAGAGAGGCCGAGGCTCTTCGTCGGGTCATTGACCGGCAGGAGTGAGTGATAGCATCCCTCCGTCAGCAAGTCGCCGAGCTGACTCGGCGTAGGGAGGACCTAGCAGCTCCTAGTGGAGACAGTAAGCCTCTGTGAAGGCTATTCTTACCTTTTCTTTTTCTCCTTGTCTTTTTCTTTATAATGAACAGAAAGGGAGGTTCTTTTTGGCAACTTTTGTTTTTGCTGCCGTCCCCAAGATGTTTATCCTCGTCAAGTAGTGCCTTGCATTTTGGGGACCGATTGAATTGGCCGGGGCTTGTGAGCGGCCCGAATCTGAACGTAGTTCAGGAGACGCTTAGGTCGGCAGGGGCTCGAGACGTACGTTTTGGCTTTGAGTTGAGGCTTCAATAGTAGAAAAAAACTCCTCGGCTTTGGCCGAGATTCTTAATAGTAGAATATACTCTCACTCTGGCCAAGGTTTATGCACTCCGGTCTTGGCCGGGGCTTTAGAGATCTTTTCTCGGCCCAGCCGAGGTTCAGAGATTCGTTGCTTGGCCCAGCCGAGGTTTGGAGATTTATTGCTCGGCCCAGCCGAGGTTCGGAGGTTTATTGCTCGGCTCAGCCGAGGTTCGGAATTTGTTGTTCGGTCCAGCCGAGGTTCGGAGATTTGTTGCTCAAATAGATAACTCGGTTGTGCCGAGGATTGGTAAGCAGCATCTATTTCCTTTTCGATTTTTGGTGATATAATCATGGTAATCATATCAAGAATTATGAAAGCAATATGCTGACAAAAATTAAGAAGGTGGGCCTATAGAAGGCATACCCTACTGATGATACTTGCGGAGGTTGTCCGAGTTCCATGTCCGAGGGATGGATCTCCGCTTAGATCTTGTAGTTTGTAGCTGCCAAGTCCGACGACTCCGTTACTTAGTAGGGGCCTTCCCAGTTCGGAGCTAGCTTTCCTTGCTCTCGCGGTTTGGAGACAGATGTTTTCCGGAGAACTAGGTCGCCAGGCGAGAAAGCTTTCCCTTTGACCCTGGAGGCATGGTAACGGGCCACTCTTTGCTGGTAGGTAGCTATTATGATCCATGCTTTTTCTCTGATCTCCTCTACCAGGTCGAGGTTGGTACGGAGCTGCTCATCACTGGCTTCCTCCGAGTAGCTTTCCACCCGCAAGAAGGGAGTCCTATCTCCATGGGGATGACTGCCTCTGTGCCGAAGGCCATTCGAAATGGGGTCTCGCCCGTGGGCACTCTCGGGGTGGTGCGGTAGGCCCATAGGGCATGGTGCAACTTGTCTGCCCATCTGCCTTGGGCTCTAGAGAGCCGAGCTTTGATCTCTTGAAGCAAGGTTCGGTTAGTTACCTCGGCTGCTCTATTAGATTGCGGATGCCCGACCGAGGTAAGGCGGTGATGGATCCCATGCTCCTCGTAGAACTGACGAAACTTCGGATTGTCGAACTGTTTGCCGTTGTCAGTAATGATGGTGTGTGGGAGGCTGAAGCGGCAGATGATGGATCTCCACACGAAGTCCTTAGCCCGAGCCTCAGTTATCTGAGCAACTACTTCTGCCTCGACTCATTTGGTGAAGTAGTCGATGGCGACGAATAAAAACTTTCGTTGTCCCGTGGCAAGTGGAAACAGGCCGAGAATGTCCATTCCCCACTTGGCAAAGGGCCAAGCGGAGGAAACGGGGACCAGGCTGGCGGAGGGGAGCCTTTGAATACTGGAGTGTCTTTGGCATGGGTCACAAGTTCGGACGAGGTCGTCAGCATCCTTTTGCATGGTGGGCCAATAGTAACCTTAACGCAGCACCTTATGTCATAAAGACCGCTCTCCAAATGGTTGCTGCAAATTCCTTCATGTACCTCCCGAAGGGCATAATCAGCTTCAGATGGGCGAAGGCATCTGAGCAACGGCATAGAGAAGGACCGCTTGTAGAGCTGGTCATTAATCAGCACATAGTGGGTGGCTTGCAGATTTAGCTTTCTAGCTTCTCTTCGATTGGCCAGGAGCGATGCTTCTTTAAGATACTTCAGGATGGGGTCGAACCATGATGGTTCGGCCTCAACTTGCATCACTCGGTCAGCTTCCGCAATACTGGGCCTCTCCAAATTCTCCAGATGAAATTTTTGCTTGGCGTCCATCGATTCCGCAGTTGCCAGCCGAGATAATAGGTCGGCACAGACATTTTTGGATCTCAGAATCTGAATGATTTCAAATTCAGGAAAATGGGAGAGTAGGCTTCGAACCTCTTGGAGATATCAAACCATGTTCGACTCCCGAGCCTCAAACTCGCCCCGCACGTGACCAGCCACCAGCTGAGAGTCGGTGAAGGCATTCAGCTTCTCCACCTTAAGGTCGCGGGCGATTTGGAGCCCGGCGAGCAAAGCTTCATATTCGGCCTCATTATTGGAGGCTGGGAAGGAGAAGCGGACGCCATATTCGAAAGTCGACCCCTCCGGGCTGGTGAGGATTAGGCGGGAACCAGAGCAATGGGCATTGGACGACCCGTCGACATGGAGGAGCCACCGGGCGTCAGATTTTGGATGCTCGGGGGAGTTGGGAGTGGAGCCGTCCTCCGGGATAGTGCATTCGAGCAGGAAATCAGCTAGCACCTGAGCTTTGATAGCCGGACAAGGTTAAAATCGAATGTCGTGTTCACTTAGCTCAACGGCCCATTTGGTCATCCTTCCTGATGTCTCTGGACGATGGACAACCGCCTTGATGGGCTGATCGGTCAGGACTGTCACAGAATGTGCTTGGAAGTATGGCCACAACTTTCGGACCGAGGTTATCAAAGCCAACACCATCTTCTCAATCCGGGTATATCTCATTTTCCCATCTCGGAGCAGTTTGCTGACATAATAAATTGGCTTCTGGGTCTTATTTTCTTCTCTGACCAACACCGAGCCAATGGCGCCTTCCGAGACCGCCAGATACAGGAATAATGTTTCTCCAGGATTCGGACTGCTGAGGAGAGGGGGATTGCCGATGTACTTTTTGAGGTCTTCGAATGATTTCTGACACTCGGAAGACCATTGAAAATTCTTAGCCGACCAAGAGTTTTGAAGAAAGAGAGACATCTTTCGGCAGACCGAGCTACGAAGCGATTGAGGGCTGCTATTCTTCCAGTCAGGCACTGGACTTCTTTGATAGATGCTGGGGGTGCCATCTGCTGAAGAGCCTAGATCTTCTGGGGGTTAGCTTCGATACCCCGTTGGGAAACCATAAAGCCGAGGAACTTCCCAGAATTAACGCCGAAGGCATACTTAGTTGGGTTGAGCTTCATCCGATATTTGCGGAGCGTTGCGAAGCTTTCCGAGAGATCCTCGATGTGCTGTGATGCTTCTTTGCTCTTGACCAGCATGTCGTCGACATATACCTCCATGATCCGGCCGATTTGCTCTTTGAAAACTTTGTTGACCAGCCTTTGGTAGGTGGCACCCGCATTTTTAAGATCGAAAGGCATAACACAGTAACAGTAAGTACCTCGGTCGGTTATGAAGGCGGTCTTCTCTTCATCTTCGGGGGCCATCCGGATCTGGTTGTAGCCCGAGTAGTCGTCCATGAATGTCAGCATCTGATGACCCAAGGTGGCATCTACAAGTTGGTCAATTCGGGGGAGAGGAAACTGTCCTTCGGGCATGCTTTGTTGAGATCAGTGAAGTCGATGCAAATCTACCACTTGTCGTTCGACTTCTTTACCATGACAACAATCGATAGCCAACTTGGGTAATTCACCTCCCGAATGAAGTTCACCTTGACAAGCTTATCAACCTCTCTTCGATAGCTTTCTGTCGCTCCAGGGTAGAGCTCCTTTTCTTCTGTTTGACGGGACGGTACATCTCGTCCACGTTGAGGCGAAGGACGAGAACATCAGGGCTGATTCCTAGCATGTCGGAGGCAGACCAGGCGAAGACATCGGCATTGCTTCGGAGAAAGTCAACCAGTTCTCCCCGGGACTCACCTTTCAGTAGTGACCTGATCTTTATAGTTCGATCGGGCCGGGCTTCGTCCAGCGGTACTTCTTCCAGTTCTTCTGCTGGTTCTCCTCGTTACTCGACGAAGTCCTCCCAAGCATCTAGCCCATCAACCTCAGGCATCCTGGACTGAAGGCTGGTGAAAAACACTGCGAGCCATAGTTTGACTTCCTTGGACAACATCGACTCCCCGCCCAGTGGGGAACTTCATAGACAGGTGCGGAATGGAGACAATGACTCTGAGGGACATCAGGCCGGGCCTCCCAAATATCGCATTGTAGGGTGACCGAAGCTTGGTTACCAGAAAGTCTGTGTGAACAGTGGCCACAATGGGCCATATTCCTGCCGAACCGTCAAAGTTAGACCCCTTCTGGGACGATAATGTCGCCGGTGAACCTCATCAAGGTAGAGTCCATGGCTCGAAGATTTTTCATGTGCAATTTCATCTTGGCAAACACATCGAGGTACATAACATTTACGGAGCTTCCACTATCAACAAGAATCCGACTTACATCATAGTTATTTAAATTTAGAGATACAACTAACGCGTCGTCTTACGGGAATTGTATCCTTCGAAGATCATCGTCAGAGAAGGAGAGCTCACCCGTTCGTGTTTTCTTCGGCGCCGAACCTTCTTCATCATTCTTGAAGTTCAATGAACTATCGGCTTCTTCGATCACATTGATATGGCCGATCACGGGTAGATTTGGAGGAGGAGGAGGTTGCTGAAGTTCGGGCTGGATCACCCCCTTGTCCTGGCTCGGGCGCCCTCCTGAATTGGTTCAGTCGGCCCCGCTGGATTAGCATCTCAATTTCGTTCTTCAACTGCCAGCATTCCTTGGTATCGTGGCCATGCTCCCGGTGATAGCGGCAGTACTTGATGGGGTCTCTCCGGGTTGGATTCCCTTGGAGAGGATCTGGTCGGGGAAGCTGGCGCTCTATCTCCATGAGGATTTGTGCCCTAGGAACAGTGAGCGGGGTGTATCGGTCGAACCACCTAGGCGGGCTCCAGGAGCGATTCCTTGGCGGCGGCGGGAGAGCTCTTTGGTGACGAGGTGGGCTTGGCTGGCGAGTAGGTCGATGCCTATCCGAGCCCTTGATTATTTCTTTTTTGCCAGCTCGGCGGGCAGCCCTCCATGATTCTTTGACTCAGGCATATTTGTTTGCTAGGGCCATCATATCGGAGAGGTTCGGGGGGTAACTGACCTCCATTGCCAAATAGAAGTCGCTCTCCTTCGAAACTCCACCCGCTAGGGCGGACATAGCCACCTCATGATTAAGGTGGTCCACCTCCAGCATGGCCTTATTGAAGAGGCCAAGGTAATTCCTCAAGGACTCCCCCTCTCTCTGCTTAACTTCAGAGAGGGAGTCGGATCTTCGTCGTTGACGGCGGCTGCTGACGAACTGACCGATAAAAAGATGACTCAGCTTGTTGAACGAATCAACGGAACCCGGTTTTAGAGCGTTGAACCAGGTTCGAGCGAACCCTCTAAGAATGGAGGGAAAGGCGCGGCACAGGATCGCATCTGATGCCCTGTGGAACATCATGATCGACCGAAAACTGCTGAGGTGATCATCGGGATCGGAGGAGCCATGGTAGGGCTCGATGGCGGGCAGCTTAACATGGGAGGGAATCACTTCCTCCATGATCCCCTTGGAGAAGGGGATACCCTGCTCCGCCTTAGGCTGAGGCGGATAAGCCTGCTTGGTGGCGTCCAGCTCCTAACGCATCTCCCGGAGCTGCCGGCGGATCTCCTCTTCAGACATAAGAGGAGGGGCCGGGCGAGGAGAGCACGGAGATGGCATCGAATCATGATGGAAGGACTTCGGAGAGAGGGACCGGGCTCGCCAAAATTGGAAAGATCCCTGTCACAGCCCCTTGCGAGACTGCTCTAGCCTCTTTGGGTCGGTGTGGGGGGGTCCGCTGCTCCATGCAGACCAGAAGAAGAGGTGGCCAGAGAAAAAGGGGCTGCGGCCTCCTCAGGGAGGCATGGAGCAGGGGCAGCTGCAAGGCGCTCCTGAACCAGATGGGTCAGGGCTTGAACCTGCTGGACCAGTGTGGCGAACTGGTCCTGGGTCACTGAGACAGCCGGTGGCGACGGAGTCTCAGCTGGTGGCGGCGGCGGCGCCATGCTATTCATCGGATCAGGTCTTTGGGAGGCGACTTGGTCCTGGGCTTCAGAAGTCGCTCTTCTCCGATTAGCCATTGGAGAGGTTCTCTTTCGGATCGAGATCCTTGTCTCCTTTCTTCAAGTTTTAATGGGACTTGAGGCCCTTCCTCTAGCGTCAATCTGTTGCTGCTGAAATCCATCCTCCGAATCGGGCGCGAAGGGGCTTCGAGATGGGCTTCCTCCTGGGCGGACCTGCAAGACAGTCCTCATGCGAGAAGGCATTGGGGTGGCTCTCTGCGGAAGTCCCTCTGACGCTCTAGTCAGTGGAGATCAATAGTCGACAGAAATGAGGAGAAGGCTCTCGCCGGATAGTTTCCTCCAAGGGCTCCGAGCGGAGCGGCAATGGCGGAAGCAAAGGCAGAGAGAGAGAGAGAGAGAGTGAGCAAGTGCGCAAGGGAAGACCGCCCCCCTCAGGGGGTCTGGAGCTGTGATATTTATAGAGGATCACCTGGTTGTTAGGGGGGCATCGTGGGTTGAAGGCTGTTGAGATTCGAATCCAGTCTGTTATAATACCGGTAGGATTCGTATCTGGTTAGTTAGAGGATCAACGGCTGGGAGAGCTTGTTAATGTCTCGGGATTTGGTGGGAGCATAGGCCCCAGGGCCCTAGGCCACTTTCATATATGATTCCTATTTTGAATCTTAAGGATTTAAGCTTTCCCGCGCTGAATTCCACAAAGGGGGTTGATATCGCTCGGATTGGGCTGAGCTATAGGGACAGCTTGGCGGGCGAGGCCAAGAAGCGAGATAGCTCGACTAGGGCCGAGAAACAAGATAGGCCGGCTGGGGGAGCTGAAAGGCGATAGGCGATAGCTCGGCTGGAGCCGAGAAACAAGATAGGTCGGCTGGAGGAGCCGGAGGGCGATAGTCGATAGCTCGGCTGTGGCCGAGAAACGAGATAGGTCGGCTGGAGGAGCTGGAAGGCGATAGACGATAGCTTGGCTGGGGGAGCTGGAAGGCGATAGATGATAGCTTGGCTGGGGCTGAGAAATAAGATAGGTCAGCTGGAGTAGCCGGAAGGCGATAGACGATAGCTCGGCTGGGGCCAAAAAACAAGATAGGTCGGCTGGAGGAGCCGGAAGGCGATAGACGATAGCTCGGCTGGGGCCGAGAAACAAGATAGGTCGGCTGGAGGAGCCGGAAGGCGATAGATGATAGCTCGGTTGGAGCCAAAAGATAAGGTCCGCACCTCGAGAATCCCTGGCTCAGTGAGGGGCTAGGGCGTTCCGATCTACCAAGGCTGACGTGTCCCTGGCGAATGTCTCACAGCGAGCAGAAATCGGGGCTAACCTTAGCCGCGTACACGATTATTGACGCATAACAATTTTACCCCTCAACAAGAACCAATTAGTTTTTGCTGAATAACCAGTATTCTATAGATTCTGTGCATTTTTGACGTATAATAAATGCAACATATATACTGTATGTATATCTCTCCCTCTCTATATATAGATATATATACATATGCATCCAAGTGAGTATCTATATGTTTCATGATAATTACATGCATATGGTACATTCTTTCATATTTATAAGATGATGTTTGACTATTCTATTTTTGGTTTTAAGTATGTATGTGTGTACATGGATGCATGTACAAATAATATGTCCGCATAAATGTACGTGACTTGTGCTGCGATAAAATGGACTCAGCTTCTTTAGTTCTTTTCCGAGGAAACACTACAAGGGGAAAAAACTATTGCGACACCCAAATGCATCGCTAAACATGGTATTGCGACAATAGCGACGCAATGACGGCGTCGCTCAGATGTTCATCGCAATCTAAATTTGTCGTAATTGCGTCGCGGCACAGCGACTCTCTGCGACGCAACAATGCATCGCAATATTGCGATGCATCCAAATCGTCGCTAAATTTAAAACTAATTTTTAATATTTAAAATTATTATTAAATATTGCGATGCATTCAATTGCGTCGCAATATTGCGATGCATTTAGTTGCGTCGTAATATTTAATAATAATATTTTAGATATAATAGCGATGCAATTTGAGTTGCTAATGCGTCGCTAATATTTTTTTTTTAAATTATTGCGATGCCAGGTCATTACGTCGCAATATTTAATAATAATATTTTAGATATAATAGCAACACAATTTGAGTCGCTAATGCATCGCTAATAATTTTTTTTTAAATTATTGCGATGCCAGGTCATTGCATCGTAATATTTAATAAAAATATTTTAAAATATTAGCGATGCAATTTCAGTCGCTAATGTGTCGCTAATTAATTTTTTTTTAAAAATAAAATATTAAAAATTAAAACAGTTAATACAATTTTGTTACATTTAAATATTGATCGAAACATTCTTCACTCATATTGATCCAAACAATAATCATTCAATTTCCAAAAATAATTAATATATTAAAATTTTAATGTTTTCATGTACAACATATAAAAAGAAAAAAAATACATCAAGAATCTGAGCGATCACGTGCAGGCTGGAGACCTTGCGACAAGCGGCTAACCATATCCTGCAAATGACACATCTGATCTCGCACGTCTGCAAGCTCCTGATCCTGGCCTCACATACGCTACTCGAACTCGTGCTCGACCTTCTGCCGAACCTCCTAACGAACGTCCTGCCGAACCTCCTCCGCAATAGATCTCCGAATGTCGTCTAAATGCTCGGCAGGAATATCACCAAAAAATCGTGAGCTGGAAGCTTAATGGGAAAAATATGAAGAAGCTCTAGTGCCCAGACCATAGACCCTACGGTCTCGCGACTGGGCACCAACAGCCTCCAAAAACACACGCCGACTCTCCTCTGCTGAGAGTTCGACGAGCGTCTCCCCATCAGTGGAGTCGACCTGCGATGCTTGGGAGAGAAGCTCCTCGACTCGTGTCTTTGAATTATAAAATCAACAATAAATGAGTTAATAAATTTCTCGAAATAAAATTTTAGAAATTAAACAGATACTGCATAAAGCTAATTTCTTACCGCAACCTCCCATGATCACGTGTCGACCCAAAAACCGTCCCTCCTGGTGTGTGTCGCCCTGAATAGACGAAACTCACCAGGATCTCCGTCCTCCTGCTCAGACTATAACAATAAAAAAATTGATATTAATACAAATATTTATAAATAACTAAATTAGTAATTAAATTATTTATATTTTCTTACCATACGGCGTCTGTGCTTCTGAATTGAAATGGAGTCTGAAGTATGGCGGGAGAGACCCGTGCCAGGACCGCCCTTCTCGGATCGACGGTTCATGCTGGCTGATGCGGACCTCCTGCGCCAGCCATCGGACTGCCAGGCCTGCTGCCACTCGTGCCAAATACCCTCTGGCACATGCGCAGGATGCTGACCCGATGACCTCCAACGATGAAGCATGTCAGAGTATCAGCGTCCCGTAAGAGCCTCCCATGCTGCCCTAATGGCATCATGGCTGGCAGGGTCCCACGTAAACTTTTTCTGTATTAAAATAAATAGTTAGTTTCAAAATTTATTAAGATTAAGAAATTTTATATCAGTGATAAATTGTATTTAATAAGTTTACCTGAAACTCAGAAAAATAAAACTCCCTCGTGACTGAAGATACGTGGCGCTAATCATAGCCACTGGGATTTGTACGCCTTTGAAATACGACGCTAATGTGGCTGGATACATGATGCTGCTCAATAAATCTATTAAAAAAATGCATGTTTATAAGTAATTGACTTAAAAATATAAACATATATTTTTAATTAGTATATACTTATAGCCCATGAGCATCAAGTCGAAGTACGGTGCGGCCGATGATGGAAGAACTCTCGGAAGTATGTGCCGATCGGCTAGATGGTAATACCAATGCAGGATCACCGCCGACTGCTAGAGAGATCGAAGGCTATGCGATGTGTGGAGATCCAAACTCTCCATCTCCAAAGCTCATGTGATCTGATGCAGCAGGGCTACGTCCCTACTCACTCCGTATGTCATCGGTAGATCTACCTCTGCCCGTCATACTAAAAATACTAAAGATTCATGCAATTAAATTACGATTAATAATTGACTATGTAAAAATTTAACACTTATAAAATAAAGTTGAATTTAAAAAACCTCTATGTTTAATCGGTGTCATTTGTTTCATGAAATGTTGGTTTAACATCCGATGCCGTATTGGACTGCGATTCAGTTTCATTATCATCGGAAGGAAACTGAACATTTGCATCCGCAATTTCTTGGACATCACCATTTAGATCTCTAAGTGATGTTTCAGGAGCCCTTGTGTCATCCTCAATTGCATGCATTTCCATCGCATCCTCTTGAAATGCAGGGCACTCAGCTGATTGACTTGATGAACTCTCCTCTAATAAGATTGTTGAACGTGGGACGATTTTAGAAACAGTCCACCAATCTCGCTTGTCCTTGCGCAAACTTGGATATCCACAGTAAAACACTTGCTGAGCTTGGTATGCAAGGATGAATGGGTCATATTTCTGCAATCTTCGTCGATGGTTTACTTCAACCAAATTGTAGTCGTTATGAACCCTTTTGCCCACAGGAACTGTCGAATCGAACCAATCGCAACGAAACAATACGGTTCGTTTCATAGGCCAACCGGTATATTCAACTTCAACCACCTCTACTAACTTTCCATAATAATCCTGCATATTTGCTCCAACACTTTCTCCTTTAACACACACGCCCCAGTTCTGCGTGCCTCTTGAAGCTGCTAATCGTTCAATCTGAAATTTGTACCCATTAACAAAATAGCCATTAGAGGTTGTTACGGTCTTCAATAGCCATTGCGATAGACATTTAATGAAAATATTGTCGGTTGGGGACAATGGACCGTTTACCTATAAATTAATAAGCTATTCACAACAAATTCGAAAAATTAAAGCCATTATTGAAATTGATTGAGTGATACTACTCACAAATTTATAAAACCAGTAAGCGAACTCCATTTCTAACTTCTGTCCAATTGCAAATTGACTGATGTCGGGATTCATCTGTCGTTGTCTATCGCAATACATCCTTATGGGATGATAAGGATTAAAACTGATGTTAGCAATTAAATATTATGGTATATTGTAATTTAAATTAGAAGTTCCAATTAAGCATTAAAGTATACACTTACACAATATATGGATCGACTTCTCTACTGTTCTTTAGGATATAATAATGTGCTGCATTATACTCCATATCGCTAAGATTTCTTGACTTCTGCCCCCAAATGAACGGCTGATACCTTTAAAAATTGATATTCTACCGTCATTAGGTTCTCCTTCGTAAATAACTACAAATGCACAAATATTATTGCATAAACAGCTATAAAGAAATGAAAAGCTATGACTGCAATTTTGAAATTAGCTAATCTAAAGAGTTATGATTAATGAGCTAAATTAGTTGACCTAAATAGCTAAGCTAATTCAGCTCGACCTATTTAAAGAGTTTTGATTGATGATCTAAAGAGATAAGGTTGATGGTCTAAAATCAGTTTTCTTGAGAAGTTAAAACTGATAAGCTAAATTAATTGATCTAAATAGCTACGATTTATGAGTTTAATCAGTTGATTTAAAGAGTCATGATTGATGAGCTAAATCAGTCTATCCAAAGAGCTACGACTAATGACATAAATTAATTAATTTATAACTAATCTAATAAAAAATTAGATTAGTAGTCACATTTTTTTAAAAAATTAAGTTGCTCATGTTTTAAAAATATATTTATATTTTTTAATATTTATCATCAAATTATTTAAAAATATTATTAAAAACAATAAAATATGATAGAATCTAATTTTTTTGTGTTAATTTTTTTTCAAGAGTGTTATTTTTTTTTTAATTGAAGGGGCCGGGGGTGGGGAAAACCCCCCTAGCTGTTACTTAAAAAAAAAAAAATTAAGTTGCCAATGTTTTAAAAATATTTATATTTTTAATATTGTCATCAAATAATTTAAAAATATTTTTAATATTTATCATCAAATTATTTGAAAATATTTTTAAAAATAATAAATATAATAGAATCTAAATTTTTTGTGTTAATTTTTTTCATTAGTGTTAAATTTTTTTTGAAGGGGCCGGGGGATGGAAAAAAACCCCCCTAGCTGTTACTTTTTTTTAAAAAAAAAATTAAGTTGCCCATGTTTTAAAAATATATTTATATTTTCTTATATTTGTCATCAAATTATTTGAAAATATTTTTAAAAATAATAAATATGATAGAATCTATTTTTTTTGTTAATTTTTTATGAGTGTTAATTTTTTTTTAAATTGAAGGGGCTGGGGTTGGGGAAAAGCCCCCTAGCTGTTAATTTTATTTTTTGTTTTTTGTTTGGCCTAGCCACCGTGGCCAGGCCATGGCCGGCCACGGCAACGGCCGTGGCCGGAGAAGACGAACGGAGGGGGGGTGGGAAAAACCGGTCGCAATATTTTTCCGGTCGGCGACAACCGATCTCGGACCGTTTCGATCGATCCGTTCGGTGTCGCAATTTTTTATTTCATAATTCTTTTTATTATTTTTTAAAATTTATTTTTTAAAAAATATTGCAACGCAATACTTGTGTCGCTAAATAAAAAATTATTTTTATTAATTTACTATTTTATTGCATCGCTATTGCGTCACTATTTAACATAATTAATTTTTTAAAAAACATTGTGACGCACAGCGTTGCGTCGCAATTTTTTAATTTGATAATTATATTATATAAAATTAATTTTATTTAAAATAATTACGATGCACTGATTTGCGTCGCAATATTTTTTTCTCATAATATATTTTATAAAAATTTATTTTATTTAAAATAATTACGATGCAATTAGTGCATCGCTAAATTAAAAATAATTTTCTAATTTTCTGATTTATTGCGTCGCTAATGCGTCGCTATTTAATGTCATTAAATTTTTTAAAAATATTGCGATGCACTGAGTTGCGTCGCAATTATTTTTTCTCATATTTATACTTTATTAAAATTAATTTTATTTAAAATAATTATGACGCAATTAATGTGTCACTAAATTAAAAATAATTTTTCTAATTTTTTGGTTTATTGCATCTCTAATGAGTCGCTATTTCAAATAATTAATTTTTTAAAAAATATTGTGACGCACAGAGTTGCGTCACAATATTTTTTTCTCATATTATATTTTATAGAAATTAATTTTACTTAAAATATTTGCGACGTAATTAGTGCATCGCTAAATAAAAATAATTTTTCTAAATTTTTGGTTTATTGCGTTGCTAATGCGTCGCTATTTAACATAATTAATTTTTAAAAAACATTGTGACGCATAGGGTTGCATCAAAATTTTTTTATTTCATAATTATATTTTATAAAAATTAGTTTTATTTAAAATAATTGCGATGCAGTTAGTGCGTCGCTAAATTAAAAATAATTATTCTAATTTTCTGATTTATTGCGTCGCTAATGGGTCGCTATTTAACATATTTAATTTTTTTAAAATATTGCGACGCATTGAGTTGCGTCACAATATTTTTTTCTCATATTTATTTTATAAAATTAGTTTTATTTAAATTATTTGCGACGCAATTGGTGCATCGCTAAATTAAAAATAATTTTTCTAATTTTTGGTTTATTGCGTCGCTAATGTGTCGCTATTTAACATAATTAATTTTTTTAAAAACATTGCAATGCACTAAGTTGCATCGCAATATTTTTTTTTCATATTTATATTTTATAAAAAATTAATTATGTGGTATTCATCAACCGTAGGTATTTTATAGTACTCCAAATCATGGCGGTTAAGCTTGATATGGAAAGAGCTTATGATAGGATGAGTTGGGCCTTTCTATATCGCTCTCTTCAGGGGTTTGGGTTTGACGATATGTTTATTGAGTGGATTATGGCTTGAATTCAGAGGTGTTCTTTCTCTTTGATTATCATGGGTAGCCGACTGAGTTTTTCCACTCCTCTGTGGGTCTGAGACAGGGATGTCCTTTATCCCCTTTGTTGTTTATTTTAGCTGCGGATGATCTTTCTTGGGCTTTTCATCAGGCTCAGGTGGATCGGCGGATCATTCCATTTATGGCTGGGAGTGAGGGGCCTTCGATATCCCATCTTCTTTTTGTAGATGATTGTATTCTCCTAGGTCAGGCTTCCATAGATAATGCGGCTTCATTTCACTCTATTCTGCAACGTTATTGCGAAGCTTCGGATTAGAGGGTTAATTTTCTTAAGTCCTCTATATGTTTCAGTCCGAAGACTTTCAGATCTACAAGGGAAGCCATCATTAATTTGTCGAGTATCACAACACAGACTGATAGATTTATGTATTTGGGGATCCCCATTACTGGTAGATGGCCCCGATGTTCTGACTATTCTGAGCTGGAGAGGCGGGTTCGTCAGCGTATTGAGGAATGGCAGATCACTAGCTTATCTATGATGGCTAGGGTCATCATCATTCGGTCGGTTCTTTCTTCTCTTCCATTGTACCTTCTGTCGAATGCTGCCATTCTGATCACTTATCTTAGGAGGATTGAACGATGCTTCAAAGATTTTCTATGGGCTTCTATGCAAGATGGGCATGGTATTCACCTCTTATCCTGGGATACGGTTTGTATGCCTATCCATGAAGGTGATCTTGGGGTTCAGTCTCTGATGGTTAGAAGGAAAGCTCTTCTGGCCAAACATGCTTCGCGATTCCTCCTGGAGCCGCAGTGCCTATGGAGTTCTCTGATGCGAGCGAGATACGGGGACAGGGAGCATCCAGGAGTACCTGGCACAGTTCAACATGCTACTTTTGGAAGTATCCAATATGTCAGAGGAGGATAAGCTTTTTAACTTCCTCGTAGGCCTACAAGGGTGGGCACAGGCTGAGCTTCGTAGGAAGAAGGTGTAGGATATTTCTTCAGCCTTCGTAGTAGCAGAAGCACTGGTGGACTTTCGTAGCAGTACGACTTCGAGTAGCGATGGTCAAGGCAAGGGCAAGCGCAAGAGTGCATCACCACCGCGGGGTCGAGTAGGCAAGAAGGAGGGCGTGCCAGCACATACAGCAGCAAAACAAAAGGGACAGGCAAGATTTGCTGGATGCTTCATATGCGTAGGACCGCATCTGCGGGAGTGTCCAAAGAAGGTGACAGCAGCGGCTATCACTACCCAGGTGGATAGGGCATCTGAGAGTTCAGAGGAGGAGCCAGTAGCGAGGATGGCCCTGTTGCAGTCCATCAATACTATGGCCACAAGGAGGCAATGCCAAGGTTTGATGTACGTGAGGGCTCAGGTCAATGGGAGGATAGTGCGGGCCTTAGTTGATTCCAATGTGACACACAATTTTGTAAGCCAAGGAGCGATGCAGAGATTGGGTCTAGGAGCGCTTTCCACTCCTTGTCGGATGAAGCCTGTCAAATCCGAGGAGATGGAGTCTTTGGGCCAAGCAGAGGCCACATTAGAGGTGGGCTTTTGGACTGGGCGCTACAGCATGATGGTCTAGCCGATCGACGACTATGACCTAATACTCGGGATGAACTTCTTCATCAAGATCAAGGCCGTGGTCATGCCTCATTGGAGGGGCATCTTGATCTGAAGAGGTAGGCGTCCATACTTCGTTCTAGTGGAGGGATGGCGTAGGATAGTGAAGGGCAGGGGCGAGGGAGCGCCCCACCACCAGACATGAGGTTGTGCAATAACCTCATGCCTAGGCAGCAGCGCATGCAGGCCCTGGGGCGGTGCAGGCATAGCAGGCTTAGGCGTAATGGGCCTATGGTAGGAGGCTGCAAGCAGGATGGCTCGGCAAGAGGGCTGTTCAACCAAGGAGGCATCAAAGGGTGCGCGTGGTAGGTGGTCACGTTGGAACGTGCGAGAATTTTGGCCAGAAGGGCCAAGATGTGCAGCGACGAGGTGTGACAGGAGGGTGCACGATGCAATGATATGGAGCTTTGGTATGACTTGACGACCCGGTCAGCCTAGGCGGAGGACGCATGCGCGCGCGGCCCAGCCTGGCGCGTAAGCATGCGGCCCCACTAGGCAAAGGCCTAGGCAATCGTGCGACCCAGCTGGGTCGCGCTGGGTAGCACGACCCAGCTGGGCGTGCAACCCGGACTGTCCAGGCTGACGACCAACCTGGCAAGCGCGGCCAGCCTGGCCTGGCCATTTGGCAGGCCCACCTAATATGCCCAAAAGAGAGTCCATCATATTTCTTAGAGGGGATTTGGGACGATGGTTTGAGCTGAGATCTTGGCCTTTGATTGTCCCATCTAACGGCCAAGATATAGTCCTATTTGGAGGGGACTTTGGGGCGGTGCTTAGGTGGCATGTTTTACTTGGTTTTGACCAAGAGTCCATCATATTTGGGAGATGGGTTTTGGATAAGAGTTATCCAAATAGTTGGACTCTTTGGGGTGGTGGCATAAGGCAGTTGGGGAGTTCTTATTTAAAGTAGGGCTGACCCAAGGCTTAGGCATCGATCATTCAACCGAAAAAATCCAAGAAGATCCGATCCTTTGGAGATCAAGGCATCCGAGAGGAGCTCAGGTGTGGCGGCCTGATCAGCGGAGATCGAGGTGCGTAAGGATCTAAGTCAGGTGAACTTAGGCATTGGTGGAACATGACCGAGACGTGACCGAAACGCACAGGCGGTGCGCACGTGGGTGCAGGGCATCCAGGTCAGTTCTTGTCAAGTGAGGTTGGGATGAGCACTTTGTGTGATCTTTGTTAAGGATAGAGAGGAGAGTCTTTGTAGCCTTTGGGCAACCTCGTTATTTTTGAATTACTTAGCGAAGAGTTATTTGATTGGAAAGGCTGTACTTCCCGTATATTGTCGTGTTTGTTAGAAACTTGTCTTTGGGGATTTTATTTTATTATTGTAGGATATAGGCTGGTTAGGAGAGGGATTTTTTAACGCCATCACCGGTAGATGCAAGGACCTAGAGGCCATAGGAAGCGCTTGCACGTGCCGATCGAAAGCTCGGTGACATGCGTCACTTGCGCCGCCGTAAAATCAACTCGGCTCCTTTGATTCTTCCATGAGAAAAATTTCAACCAAGGGTTGTTGCATTATCTTTCTTAATTAATATTAAAATGTTCTCTACCAAAAAAATAAAAATAAAAAAGGTATATATTAAAACATTAAGTAGAATGAGGTATTGAAATTGAATTTCTTGTTTCTCTCCCTCACCAGACATATGACATTCACCTTCCAATTGCGAAAAATATGGGCTAACTGGTATGACTGGTTATAAACCGGGTAAAGCAAGGGGATAAGAATATATATATATATATATATATTCTTATAAACCCGAATGGCTATCCTCTTGCTATCTCTCCTTGTATCCCTCTCCCCGTTCCCTTCTCTCTTTTTCTTCTCCCTTTCCCTCTCATTTCCTTCCTTCTAGTAGCCAAATATGTAAAATAGGGGTAGCATGGGACAACCCTTGCTTCCAACGAAACACCCCCACCTACCATTTCCATTCTCTCCCTCTCTCTTTCTCTCTCTTTCTTATTCTCAATCTTGTTGGGTTACTTTGGAGCTTTGTTGAAGCTCTTAAATTCGTCTACAAGCCTTCAAGAATCTAATTAGAGTAAGATTAAGCAAGCAAGATCTCTTTCCTTATCTCTCTCACTTTTATCAGCATTTTAATGGCGTAAGATATTAAGTAGGGTTGGAAACTATATTGAACTATTTAACAAACTTAAGGGATCCCATTAAAATTTTTAAACAAGAGAGATGATAAGTGAGACTAGCCTTAAACTGAGAGGTTATTTTGGTAATTTGCTTATCTTTTAATTATGGTGAAGTGCTGAACCATGCACATTGCCTAAATCTAATATTAGGTAATTGGTCAAAAGGGACTTCATAGATGGAATCTGTTTTAAAGAGAAAAATTATGGTCCATGATGTAGGAGTTTAAGGATTATATACGCATTATAAAACACCAAATAATAATCAAAATTTATTGTCATATCTATTTGTGCTAGCATTGATTATGCAAAAGTTATAGGAAATTCTTCAACCTAAAGAAGTACTCTCTAAAAATGTTTGGGCTTAGATTTTTATCTCTTTGATCTCCTAATAGGTAGTGCACTTGATAGGAAGAATTTGAATGCAGATAAAAAGAGAAGAGAAGACCTAACTTATTTATAATGCAACCTTAATAAGCTCTCTCATTATAGACCATTATTAGGGTTTAAACCCACACCAATGGCTAACCGAGCTACTTCATTCAACAAGAGATACAAATAAGCTAAAATAACATAAATAATACATTAGCAGTAGGCTCATTATACATATATTCTAAGATAGAATTCATTCTGCCCGCTTTACATACCTAAAATCATCAACAATTAATGGTAGTAGCCCATAGCCTAAAAATTTTTAATGTTTTTTTACTTGTGCAACATTAATTATAGTTATTCAAGCATTTTGAAAACATTTGTTTCTTTAAAAATGATACACAAGTTGATAAAATAATTTTTTTAATGTAGTAATAAATTTGAAAAAGATTTGATTACTTGAAACAACAGCTTGAAGAAAAAAAAGAGAGGATTGGATTGCCTGAAAGCTACGTACTAACTCCAAAGCAATCATTATGTCATTATTGATATCAGATTAATTCATGATTCTAGAAGGTAATAACCTCAACTAAC
This sequence comes from Calamus simplicifolius, assembly GCA_900491605.1. NCBI lineage: Eukaryota > Viridiplantae > Streptophyta > Magnoliopsida > Arecales > Arecaceae > Calamus > Calamus simplicifolius. Next base: position 279,081 of record UESW01004957.1, on the reverse strand, counting down.
GTAATCATGATTGAGAAGCATTGTAAGAAAATAGCATTCAATGTTCAATCTCAAAAGTGTTATTCTCATTGTTAATCCTTTCCCTTGATTTCTCTTCAAACAACAAACTTCAATAAGAAAAGAAAACGGCAAGCACTTTTATTCCAGTATCGAAGATGTAGCAACAGTAACAACAACAATCGCAATAAACAAAGGAATAACAAACTTATTTTGGTAGTCAGAGGTTTACAAAAACTTGACTACTAAAACAAATAAAATTTATTGGAGAAGAGGAGTTGGGGAAGTAGCTTAATTAGTTTCCAAATTTGGACTTTATTTGATTGACAAGCTGCTGATCAACCTGGAAAGCCTTGGCCAGCACCTCGCTCGGTATCGCAGGATTCGATCCAAACAAACTGAGCGGAGCAACCACGACACCTGGCAACTGGCTGTTGAATGCCGTGACAGCGAGCGCAGTCTCCTTGCCCATGTTGTACTGGAAGTGAATGAGCCCCCTGGGAATCACAAAGTTCTCACCTTCATTCACGATTTTAGAGTAGAATGCATTGCTGGTGCTGATGAATCCCACCAGGAGTTGACCCTTAATAACAAACCCAAGCTCTGTGGCACGGGGGTGGGAGTGAGGGGGGTTGACGCCTCCAGGTGCGAAGTCGACTCGGTTCATGGAGAGTCCCAGCGTGTTGAGGCCTGGAAAGCTGAGGACATCTGCAGCGGTCACGTTCGAGCCGAAGATGCTGCTTGGACTACCTCCTTTGGAAAGTACGCTGGAGAAGAAGTCATCGGCGACGACGCTGGAGGCCGGTTTGCAAGGGAATCCATTGACGGCTACGTTAGATTGGGGGTCGGCGACGCAGAAGTCCTGTAGGGGATCGGGATCGGAGCGGCATGGGGAAAGGGTGAAGAGGGTTAGACAAAGGAAGAGGAAAGACCTTGCCATGGAATATTGTGTCTTCATGGTTTATGGGAGACTTGGCGATGCTAGAGGATGAGCTTCAGGGACCTTGTTGCTGTGTTATATATATAGATTTGGCGCTCTGTTATATTGTCTTGTACGTTTGGTTGTTTGAAGGTTTCAACACCTTTTTCATTTGACAAACGCGTCTGGTTGGCTGCGCGTGAGGAAATTAAATATAATGTATCAAAAGATTAGACGGGGTAGGGGTTTAAATGATTATCTTATGTTGACTAGGAAATGGTATCAACAAATTGAACTTTTCTTGAACAGTTCTCATCGGCCATGAAGTTTGGAATTTTTTTATCTGGATTAAATCCTTTTTTTTTTTTACGTACATATACATATTCACAATGCCTGCACCAAATATCACAAATGATATGATTCTGCATTTAAAGGAATCAATTAGTTTTTGCTGAATAACCAGTATCCTATAGATTCTGTGCATTTTTGACGTATAAGACAATGCAACATATATGCTGTACGTATATCTCTCCCTCTCTATATATATAGATATATATATATAGATATGCATCCAAGTGAGTATTTATATGTTTCATGATAATTACATGCATATGATACATTCTTTCATATTTATAAGATGATGTCTGACTATTCTATTTTCGGTTTTAAGTTTGTATGTGTGTACATGGACGCATGTACAAATAATATGTCTGCATGCATGTACGTTACTTGTGCTACGATAAAATGGACTCAGCTTCCTTTGTTCTTTTCCGAGGAAAATTTCAGCCTAGGCCTGTTGCATCATGCGTGTTAATGCATATTAAATATTTTTCACCCAAAGAAGGGATATATTAAAATATTGTTAAGCATGCTACAGCATTGTTCTTGGACTTTTGTTTCTTCCCCTCACGAGGCGTACTATAGAAGGAAACGATGGCTCTTCTCTAGCCACTTGTATTGTATCGCAAACAAATTCAGCAATTCATATTAGATTTCTTTCAAGCATGTTATCTTTTTCGATCTGTGGATTAAGTCATTGCGTGTTCTTGTTGTAGAGTTGATTAAGTATGCGCGCACCTCCTTGATCATGGCAATAAACTGGATTTTCAATGCTTCACAACTCTATCCTCCAGGGTCTGATCCCATGCTTTTATCTGATTGCGGCTGGCCATCCATCGTGACGTAGAGCATTGAATCGGCCACTTCAGTTGTATTTAGATTCTTATTTTGACTTTGTCAAGAGGAGCATCATACTTAAATAAATTGCATACTTTTCTTGTTTACTGAAAAGGTATATGTGCTTCCGTGGTCAGTTCTAGGCCTATAATGGCAAAATGAAGTGCAATATTTTAGATTTTTTTTTTTTTTTTGGGGGGGGATTTTAGATTTTATTTAGACGGAAAATTTGTGAACTTAAATTTGGTCTGAACTCCTGTGTTCCTTGCGACATGTATGACGTCGTTTGACGGTTTGCAAGTTTGGTGCAAGGATTCTTAAATATTAATTATGTGGTATTCATCAACCGTAGGTATTTCATAGTACTCCAAATCATGAAATGCCAAGTCTATATGTTATATGTTAGCATGGGAGCTGCTTTTCATGACCGGTGATAAAAGACTAATAAAAAGTAAAGGGGAGTGGTTGGGGTGGGGAAAACGAAGGATGCGGGTCAAATCGCTATACCTAAGAAGGAGGTTAGGCTTATAAAAAAAAAAGTGTTCACAAGAAAACCTGCTAACTCGAAGGAAAAATAGGATCCTAAATTAAATTAACTCATTATTATGCATGCTATATGTCACTAAGGTTGCAAATGGATCAAATTGATGAATAACGTAATTTGGTCCTACTTCGTATTTAGAGGCCCATGGTTGAATTAAATTTAAAAATTAAATTAAATCTAAATTTTAGATCAGATCCAAACTTTTAATTTTTTAGCCTTATCTAACCTGAATCATTATTTATTCTAATCCATAAACCTTAACTATATACATCTTTTTTTTTTATTTTAAGTATTTTTTATAAATTTATTAAATGAACTCTAATTTAAACTAAGTTTTCTTTTATTCTCCTCCCATATTATTTCAACAATTATATCTAAATATTTATATTTTAATATTTATGTTGATGAATTCTTATTTATAATATTTTTAAGAATATAAATAAATATTTTTAATATCAAAATCTATAAATATAATGAAATCATTTATTTACTTGAATAGAATTAAGAATTTTTGAATAAAAATTTAAGCTATGCGGAGGGGGGGTGGGACACACACACACACACACACACACACACACACACACATATACATATATATATATATATATATATATATATATATATATATATAGCTAAGAGAGGTAGAGAGAGAGGGAGAGATTGAGCTGCTAAATGGTGGGGTTTTGAGCTCACTACATGATCCTTAGATTTGCCGATTTGTGGCATCTAAACACGAGAGAGAGAAGAAGAAGCAGCAGTAGCTTAATTCTTCTCTGACTTGAGGGACCAAGCAAGAGTGGGAGAGGGGGAGGAAGATAGATAATCATAAAGAGGAATAGTCGGCAACTATGATCTAATGGCACAAGCAGGATGATGATGATGATGAGTGGATCGTCCTCTTTTTACCCTTGGAGCATTGCACGCATTCAACCAGCCCAAAGTCGTGTGGAGATGCGGAAGCGAGATGATATCCCTGTTGAAATTCTGCTGCAGAATTTTGGATCTTGATCTTGGTAATCTTCCGGATTGATTAGCAACTAGGATTTTCTTTGGTTTCTTGCACCCCAAGATTGTAAGAGAGGGTCGTGGCCTCTCTTCTTCCTCACGTAAACCTTTAGATCTGATCCACTAAATCAAGAGACGCTGCCCAAGAAGAAGGTGCTGCTAGGGTTTCCTCCTTCACCTTCTTTGAGAGAGGCGGTTCCAAGAAGATGGCTAGGGTAGAGATGGCAGCAATAAAACCCTAGAAATCTAGGGCATCTATGTGTGAGAAAGAGAGGAAAACGTGTATAAGAGGAGAAAGAAGAGAGGTAGCTCATTCTTGGGAGAAAAGAGTTTCTTTCATTCATCTATAATCATCATCGTTACATGATTATATCAACACCGTCCCATGATGGCCACCAAAATAAAACCAGCACCACATATGAACCGGTGCCTTATTATATGGATAATAAACCCTAAAAAACTCCCTTGGATCAGCCCACACCTTGGGCCCAAACCCAGCCCAATGATAGACTAGCCCTCCTCAAGACCCAACAACCTGGGCCTTAAACATGTGGAGCCTATAAACCTCCACCCTAGGATTTAATCTTTGGAGTACCACACCAGGCTCTACAATCTCCACCTTGGTGCTTCAAAGCTGCTGAAAAATCTGCACATTCCCTCAGACCCATCAGTGTCACACATGAGAGAAATCTATCATGTGGAAGAGTCTTCGTAAGTGCATCTGCCGTTCTTCTTTGTATAAACTTTTACCAGCTCCACTTCACCTTCTTCCATCAATTCTCTGATTCTGTGATACCTCACATCTATATGCTTTATGCGTGCATGATAGATTGGGTTCTGAGCCAACAGCAGGGCACTCTGACTATCACTGTATAGCAATACTGTACCCTACTTCACCCCCATTTCCATGATGAGTCTCTTCAACCAAAGAGCCTCCTTGGCAGCTTATGTAATCCCTATATACTCAGCTTCTGTTGTAGACAAAGCTGTAATAGGTTGAAGGATTGATCTCCAAGAAATTAATCCACCATACATGCTGAACACATACCCTGTGGTAGACCTTCTTGTATCCAGATCACCTATAAAATTTGCATCCACAAACCCTTCCAATGGACCTAATGATTTACTTGGGATATTAGATTTCTTCTTAGGTCTTTCTTGCTGCCCAAAAATTAGACCAAGTCCACGAGTTCCTTGAAGGTACCTCAAAATCCACTTGAGTGCCTTCCAGTGCTCCTTCACTGGGTTTGTCATGAATCTGCTCACCTGACTCAATACATATGCTATGTCAGGCCTGCAACACACCATAGCATACATAATGCTGCCCATGGCACTGCATATGGAACTCTTTCCATGTACTCTTTCTCTTCATTTGTCTGGGGGTTCTGTAACTTAGAAAGAGACATGTGACTAGCCAAAGGTGTTCCAACTGGTTTGGTCTTATCCATCCCAAACCTCTCCAACACCTTGTGAATATATCCACCCAATGACAAGTGTAGAATTCCCTTGGTCCTATCTCTGTAAATTTTCATCCCAAGTATCTTCCTAGCTGACCCCAAATCCTTATTTCAAATTTTGTTGATAATGCATATTTCAGTCCATTCACTGCTTCAACACTCCTGTTGGCAATGAGCATATCATCCACATACAGAAGGAGATACAGTGCATCATCCTCATCCACATTTTTCACATAGACACAAGTATCATGTTCACATCTAAAAATTCAAGGCCCAAAATAAAAGTGTCAAACCTTTTGTACCACTGACGGGGTGACTGCTTCAAACCATAGAGCGATTTCTTTAGTAGACACACTTTTTCTTCCAATCCAGATTCCTTGAAACCCTCTGGTTGCTTCAAGTATATCCTCTCCTCTAGACTCCCATGTAAGAAATCCGTCTTCACGTCCATCTGCTGCAACTCCATACCATGTTATGCTACAAGTGATAACAACACACGAATTAAAGCATGACGTACCACTGGAGAGAATACCTCTGTGTAGTCCACTCCTTCTCTCTGTGAGAACCCCTTAGCAATAAGCCTTGCTTTGTATCTGACTCTACCTTGCTCTGAAGGTGCCTCCTTCTTTGTGAACACCCATTTTGAACCAATGGCCCGAGCATCTCTAGGTAGATCCACTAGCTGCCATGTCTTGTTCTTTTCTAGGGACTCCATCTCCTCCATCATGGCATGCATCAATGAGTCTCTTTCTGAACTTTTCATGGCTTCTTGGAAGGCCTCTGGATCTTCATTTGTAGTGATTAGAGTATAGAAAATCATGTCATCAATGCGATACCGAGCAGGTTTGATGATGGTATGCTTTGCCTTGTGTAGTGCCACACCCCTTTGATCATCTCTCAAAGCTGAAGTGCGTGACTCCATCTGCACCTCCTTCTGGATTGATGGATCTCCTGGCTGATCCTTTATATGTATTGGAACATTCATACCAAACTCCACCTCAAAAGAAGCACGTTTTGAAGTAGAAGTAGAAGGTACATCACCCACTGCTATCCTGTTCAGCCTTTTCAGCTCCATCTGCAATCTCTGACCTCTTCAAGATGCTCTTCTCATAAAAAATGTCTCTACTGATGATACACTTCTGTGAATCTGAACTCCATAGCAAATAGCCTTTAACTCCCTGTGGATACCCGATGAAGATTAGCCTTTATGATTTTGGGTCCAGCTTGCTCTTTTCAGTTGCCTCCACGTGTGCATAGGCTGGGCAACCAAAAATCCTCAGGTGTCCAAGCTCCACCTTCTTTCCACTCCAGATCTCCTCTAGAATGCCTCCATCAAGTTTTCTATTAGAGGACCTGTTAACAAGAAAACCAGAGAACATAATTGCATCACTCCAAAAGACCTTGGGCAGTGATGCCTGCAGCCTCAAACTCCTAGCCTTCTCTGTCAATGTACGATTCATCCTCTCTGCCACACCATTCTACTGGGGAGTCATCCTCACTGTGTAATGGCGTTGGATCCCATTTTCCTCATAGTAGCTTCTGAATTCATTGCTTGTATACTCCCCTCCATTGTCAGATCTCAAACACTTCACTGATTTTCCTGTTTTCTTTTCAACACCAACTCTCCAAGCTTTAAACCGGGCAAATACCTCTGATTTTTCTTTATCAGATATACCCATACCTTCCTGGAGTATTCATCAATGAAGATCAAAAAATACTTAGCCCCACCTCTAGCTGATACAGGGGCCGGTCCCCATACACTTGAGTGAACTAGTTCCAGAATACCTTCACTCTGTTAATTTGGAAGTGCTGGCAAATCTCACCCTATGTTGTTTGCCATAAATACAGGGCTCACAGATGTCATTGTCCTCCTTAAGTGCTAGAATCAGACCTCTTTTGCTGAGTTCTATAAGCCCTTTATCACTCATGTGTCCCATACGATAGTGCCACAGTTTATAGACCAATTGTTCCTCCTGTGCCGTTGCTAGCACCTCTGCACCATTTATGGCCACTGAGCCTTCCATCTGATAGAGATTATTTTCCAACCTTTTCCCTTTCATCACCACTAATGCACCCTTGGTTATCTTCAAACATCCACTCCCCGGCTGGCTTCTAAAAGCATACCCATGCTTCTCCAAGTAGCCCAAAGAAATTAGATTCTTCTTCAACTACGGGACATGTTTGACATTGGTCAAAGTCCTTATAACCCCATCATACATCCTCACCCTTATGCTTCCAACTTCAGCAACCTTACAAGGATGATTATCACCAAGGCATACACTCCCTCCATCAGATTCTTCATAAGTTGCAAACCACTCCCTATGCGAAGTATAATGGTGAGAACAGGTTGAGTCAAGTGTCCAACAACTATCGCACTTCTTGGTTCCATCTGAAACTACCAGTACATCATCTTCATTGTCTTCAGATGAATTTGCATCACCATTGCTGGCTGAACCTCCCTTGGAAATGCCCTTCCCCTTCTCATTCTTTAGAAGTGAGCAATTTCTCTTCAGGTGACCAATCTGATACTTGTAACACTTCCATTCTTTCTGCTTGCCCCGAGACTTAGATCTGCCTTTGGACTTGCCTCTAACATTTTTCCAGGGTCTTCCTTGCCTCTTATTCACAGCAAGTAACTCTGTGTTAGAGTTTCCCATGTGGATCTTTTTTCTTTGCTGGTTTGATCTCAGCACCCCCACAACCTCTTCATAATTCAGGGTCTCCTTCCCATACATCAAGGTTGTAATCAAACCATCATAGGAACTGGGTAGAGAACACAACAAGATGAGGGTCTTGTCTTCTTCATCAATCTTCACATCAAGGCTCATCACCTCTGAGCACACTTGATTGAATTTCTGAATATGGGCCACAAGATCTCCTCCCTCAAGCATTCTCAAGCTGTACAACTGTTTCTTCAACCACAACTTGTTTGTCATGCTCTTTCCCATGTAAGTGTTCTCTAAAATTTTCTAGAGCCCCTTTGCCGTGGTCTGCGTGCAAATCTTTGGCAAGACTTGATCAGCCAAGCACATCCTGATTGTGCTAAATGCAATCTCCTCTAACTCCTCACAATCCTCATGACTTACATTATCCGGTCTTTGTTTCACTAAGACCTTATAAATTGTTTGCTGTACCAATAAATCCTTCACCCTTTGCTGCCAAAGGGTGAAGTTTCCCTTGCCATCATACTTTTCAAAATCGAATTTAAAGCTACTAGATACCATATCCAACCAAGAAACAATGCACACAACAAAAACATAAAATTAAACTTGCTATAGAAATTTCGGGTTTGATATCTTACCAATAAACGCCCAAGATCCAATATTTTCTCCACCAAATCACCGAGGCTTTGATACCAAATGAAGAGTGGATCGTCCTCTTTCTATCCTTGGAGCATAGCACGCATTCAACCAGCCCCAAGTCGTGTGGAGATGCGGAAGCGAGATGATATCCCTGTTAAAATTCTGCAGCAGAATTTTGGATCTTGATCTTGGTAATCTTCCCGGATTGATTAGTAACTAGGATTTTCTTTGGTTTCTTGCGCCCCAAGATTGTAAGAGAGGGTCGTGGCCTCTCTTCTTCCTCACGTGAACCTTTAGATCTGATCCACTAAATCAAGAGACGCTGCCCAAGAAGAAGGTGCTGCTAGGGTTTCCTCCTTCTCCTTCTTTGAGAGAGGCGGTTCCAAGAAGATGGCTAGGGCAAAGATGGCAACAATAAAACCCTAGAAATCTAGGGCATCTATGTGTGAGAAAGAGAGGAAAATGTGTATAAGAGAGGAAAGAAGAGAGGTAGCTCATTCTTGGGAGAAAAGAGTTTCTTTCATTCATCTATAATCATCATCGTTACATGATTATATCAACCCCGTCCCATGACGGCCACCAAAATAAAATCAGCACCACATATGAATCGGTGCCTTATTATATGGATAATAAACCCTAAAAAACTCCCTTGGATCAGCCCATACCTTGGGCCCAAACCTAGCCCAATGATAGACTAGCCCTCCTCAAGACCCAACAACCTGGGCCTTAAACATGTGGAGCCTATAAACCTCCACCCTAGGATTTAAGCTTTGGAGTACTACACCAGGCTCTACAGATGATGACCAATCGATGGCTAGAAGAAGATAGAGAGAGAAAGGAAGGTGGAGGGGCTTAGGTTCATTCCAACACAGAGGGCATGCTTGATTAGTAAAGCTACTCCTTCTGCTTTACCACAGCTATAGTGATGTGATGCAATGCTAGGGAGGAGGATGAGGTCGGAGAGAGCCGAGCGATGTTGAGGCGATCAAAGAGAAAGAGGAAGAGAGAGAAACACAAAAGGAGAGTCAGAGGAAGAGAGATAGAGGGCTGGGATGCTCAGGTGGAGGGGATGGTGGGTTTAGATGGAGGGTTCCAGCCCTCCTTGCCTGATCATGCCAGGCAATAACCGTCAAAGCCTAAAAGGCTTGTCAACCTACTAGTAATACAAGGGCTGATCGATGGTGACGATGGAGTTAGCTCCATAGCATTTCTACAATGTCTTTGCTGGCACCGCAGAGCGGCACCAAAATAGGAAGCCCTTGTTCACACGAATTAATTAATTTTATCTCATTTATCTCATTCTTCATAATTAATAATACGCCCACATTGTTCCTTATAACAAACTACGATGAAGTAATACGCAATGAGCAACCCAATGAGGGCATATCCCTGTTTGGCGAGATCCCTTGTGTTAGACTTCAAATGGTTGTAAGAAAATTAGCTAAACAATTTGGCTAGCTGCATGCTTAAAATTTGAAGCATGGCCGATTGCAATGGTCATAGCATTCCACTTCTTATTAACTAAAAATTTTGAATTTGGCTGATAATAAATTTGGAAATGGTTGTCACAGCCCTCACATAACTTTCTTTATCCTTCTATTTTACAAAGTAACGATAGCTGGTTTCCCTTTGCAGTCATGTGATAGTATATGACCCAAACTCCATTATGTTCTTTTTCAAGCAAACTCCATTATATTCTTGAGATGAAGAGGCTTTCATCAAGAAGAGAGGATCAAACATTTATAACATGCAAGAAATCAATACCTAGTCACCAAATCCCATCAGAGTATATTAAATTCATATAGCCACATTGTTTAATAACAAATATGAGAAATTATTTTAAGGTCACGAGCCAACTAAGTAACAAGTGCTTGATCTGTATTTAATGATATTTGTAGGCATGGTGCATTCACTACAACAATTTTTTAATTAGACTATGTCTAAACAACGTAGTCTTTTATATATATACTACGTTTTCTAAACCGTAGTCTAGGTGAGTGTAGTTAAAAGTGTGACTGTAGTTAAAAGTCCCTCTTTTAGACTTCGTTTTTAGATGTAGTTAAAAGTCGAAAAAACGTAGTCTTTAAATACATGTAGACTACATTTTTATGAGAAAATGTAGTTTATAACTGTACAAAAGACTACGTTTTTATTAGAAATTATAGTTAAAAGTCAAAAAAACATAGTCTTTAAATACATTTAGACTACGTTTTTATCAGAAATTATAGTTAAAAGTAAAAAAAAACATAGTCATTAAATACATTTAGACTACGTTTTATCAAAAAATGTAGTCTAAAGTTAATAAAATGTAGTCTTTAAATATTTAGACTACATTTTTATCAAAAATGTAGTTAAAAGTAAATAAATGTAGTCTTTAAATACATTTAGACTACGTTTTTATCAGAAAATGTAGTCTAAAGTCAATAAAACGTAGTCTTTAAATACATTTAGACTACGTTTTTATTAAAAAATGTAGTCTAAAGTCAATAAAATATAGTCTTTAAATACATTTAGACTATGTTTTTATCAAAAATGTAGTCTAAAGTCAATAAAACGTAGTCTTTAAATACATTTAGACTACGTTTTTATCAAAAATATAGTCTATTACGTACATTTAGACTACATTTTTATAAAAAAAATTAGTCTATTACGTACATTTAGACTACGTTTTTTTATAGTCTATTACGTACATTTAGGCTACGTTTTATAAAAAAATGTAGTCTATTATGAACATTTAGACTACGTTTTTATATTAAAAACATAGTCTAATATCAAATCCTATCATACAAACATATAATTTCAATTCCAAAAAATCCTAAAAATATTGAATTCTCAATGCAAATTGTCATACAAACATTTACTGTCATACAAACATTTATTGTCATATAAACATATAGTTTCAATTCCAAAAAATCTAAAACCATAAAAAGTATAACTTATGTGAATCATCTACGCAATAATAACCTACCTTTTCATCGATTGAAATGATATAATTCTCAATGATCTCCTTCATATGCATGATGATATAATAGCCACATTCAACACCTGATGGTTGCTTTGGACACATGAAAATGAATTTAAAAGTTTTTATAAGATTAAAACAAATAAGATCTACTTTTATGAATTATTAAAAGAAAATGCAACTCAATATACCTTAATTGACTCCCAAGTAAGTGTTTTTCTTGCAACTCGATCAGCTTTAGCATTGTATATTTTGAGTGCACTAATTTAACAAAGTATAGTAATAGTGTGAGACTCAAATGATATAATCCAGACAAATTACTGCAAAACTAAAAAGAAATAAATACTTACGTATTAATAACACCTTTCGATTCTTTTCCCACTGAACGTCTAATAGAATCATAAAAATACACTTTATCCCCATGAGTGTCAATAACCACCAAGGACCAGTGATCCCTTCATAAACATAATAACAATAATCAACAACTTAATATCAAAAGTATCAATTTTTATTAAAAAACCACTTACCCAGAGTTATAAGGAGCTAGAAACAATTGATCCATATTACAATGCTCTAATCTTTTAGCAATAAAATCTGATCGTATTCCAACCCATCCAGAGTGTATAGAGATCTGTGTAGGGTCTACGAAGCCATACATGTTGAGTAATTTTGATTTCTTGAGTTGATTGTACAAATAGCTATACAAATCAAATTATTCAATCCCACGGTTATTATAAGAAACTTGTAACATCTAGTGATTGCATATGAAACGCAAAAAATATAAAAATATCTTATTACCTCATATATAGCACCATATAACTACAACTAATCTCCTCCATTGAGCAAAAGTTATCGATATCTTTCCAAATAATATAACAGATCCGTTCATGATCAAAGACACCAACATCCAACTAATTTTTAATTTCATGATTCTAGACTTTTAAACTTTTGCACCAGCGTACCAAACATTTTATATGATAAAATCATAACTTCTAATATAAAAATATATGAAAATCTCATGAAATATCATGATTCTGCAGCACATGGAAATGCAACCCTAAAAAATCCTAAAGTTTTTCAAGGTTAGAAGTGTCCTAACCTTAAATCAATTTTTGCTGGTCCATTATTCTTTCTTCTCTCAGTCCATCTTTCCGTCCCATTTATTTGTTCTTTGTTGAGATTTAGCTTCCATAAGCTACAACTTTAGAGACAGGAAAAATGAAAGGAATTGACTTTTTTCTTGACAAGACTCAAACTGTAGATGTCTCAGTAGAATGCCAAGGAAAAGAACTCTTCCAATCAATTAACTGAAACAAAATGCTACCCCAAGACCAATTCCTTCGTGCACAGAGGCCTAATACCAACCCAAAAGAAAATGGCATGATCTCAAAGCTAACCCAGGACCTTCAAACAAGCATTTTAATGTGCTTTACCTACATTCCCAACATATGAGGATGTTGAAGGGGTTGACGACACTGTTTCACTGCTGAATAAAAAAGCATCCGGCTTGAATGAGGAGAAGCTGAGCATTTGTTCTCTATCAGGGAACAGGGAAGGGACCTCACTCCTGGCCACCTTGAGGTATCTCCTATCATGCTCCTCAGGTCCACAAGGCCTCCCCTGTTTCAGGAGACCAGAAATAAAGAACTGGTCATCAAAGAATGGAATATTACTTAAGAAACACTAAAAAACATGTTATTATGCAGTGACTAGATTAATCATTAGATTGGAAGGGAACGAGTGCAATAATGGGAAAGGAATGTTGAAGTGGTAAGGTCATCTACTTTCTTATTGGAAACAGGAACACAAAAAATGTCAAACTATAAAAGGAACGCATTTTTATTGTGATGGTTGGTGTGAGCCACTATCTCATTTTGATGTAAGCTTAGAATAGTATAAACAATGGGAATGGCTAATACTATCTCAAGATTTAAAATGAGCACCTCCATTAATTATCACCGCTATCCCTATCCCTATCAATAGATACAGAAGAATTAACACTGAAGAGATGGAAAAATAGAGTTTCATCTAGTGCCTATTGAATACATCAGATCAGAGTAATAATAATAATAATAAACTGAAAAGCAAAGGGGGGGGGGGGGTGTGCAAGACACCAGCCAAGTCTCGCTCCCAAAAAACCGATCCAAAAAAAAAGTCTACATTAACTATTATTCCACAGAAATGAGCGGATCTGTCTCTAAAAGATTGCTCTTCCCATCACCATCACCAGTACTACTGCCCAGTATCTCTTCCAAATTATTAGCTGTCTTCTTGCCATGTTAAGCAGAAGCTGGAATAGCATTGTCAATGCCATAGGAATCTTTGGTGATCATAGGAAGGATAGCATTAGAAGAAGAATTAGAAGTCTTTTAAGTATCTCACAAACAACAGAGCCACCTTATTCATAATTTCAATCGATGTTCTCAGAGATCTACCTCAATCATTTTGAATTTTCAGACAACAACACGGTTCATAGATGATGTAGAAATCAAATGCCATCATGACATATCAGGAACAAGTATCAGCAGATCCTGACAGGAAAAACTAAACAAAAAAAAGTGAAAAGGAAACAGGACAGGGAAGGCACAATAAGTTTTACCTGACAAGTAACTTACAGCCAATCCATCTATTGTATCTTGAGGGGCAGGTAGACCTCGCTGAGGTACCGGAAACCAAACAAGCTGAGGGCCTGTATCTCAGCCTTCTGCCTCGTCCTCACCATTGTCTCCAGCTCCTTCACCCAGCCCTCATTCTTCTTCACAAAGTCCTCCTCGATGTTGAAAATTGAGAAGACTCTTCATATCCCAAGCTATTGGAAATTGAAGAGACTCTTCGTATCCCAAGCTCATCTTGGACTTTGAGTTTTTGGAAATTGTTATTGTTGCTGGTTTCAATATTTGCTTTAATTAATTCTGTTTCTTTAAGGGTCTATAAATATTATGTAATCCTTCCGTTTACAAGGCAATAGAAAAAACTATTCAATATTTCCTTCTTCCAAACATATGGTATCAGAGCTGGTTCGCTAAGTTGTTCTCGGATAAGATGGCTTCTGTGAGTAGTGCCGAGAATGTCCAACCTCAACTCCCAAGGTTTGATGGGAAGAATTTTGAGCATTGGAAGATCCAGATGGAGGTGCTGTTCGGTTTTCAGGAGTTGACCGAGATTATTGAAGAAGGATTTGTCGAGCCAGGAGCAACGGCAGATTCGACAACGGAGGAGCAGAAGACAACAAAAGAAAATCGTAAGAAAGATCGTAAGGCTCTCTTTTACATCTTTCAAGCGATAGATTCGTCAATATTTGAAAAAGTGGCGAATTCGAAGACGGCAAAGGAAGCATGGGATACTCTCATCAAAATTTACAAAGGTGTTGAGAAGGTCCAGAAGGTTCGGCTTCAGACTCTTCGTCGACAATATGAGCTCCTTCAGATGGAAAAGTCGGAGTCCATTTCCGACTATTTCTCATGGGTCTTGACTCTTGTCAATCAAATGAAGGCCAATGGTGAGACTATTGGTGATCAACTTATTGTCGAGAAGATCCTTCGGACGCTAACGTTACAGTTTGAATATATTGTAACTTCCATCGAAGAGTCACGTGACCTCTCTGTTTTGACCATGGATGAGTTGGTTGGCTCTCTACAAATGCATGAGCAACGACTCAAGGAGAAGGCCAAGACGGTGGAGGAGGCTCTTCAAAGCCAGTTGGTGTTGCCTGATGACAAGAAGAATCTTTCTACTCAAATGAAAGATAAAAGGCGGCAGGAGAAGCAACCTCGACAACAAAAAGATAAGTCCCATATTCAATGTTTTAATTGTAAAAAGTATGGCATTATAAATCTGAGTGTCGAAGCAAAAGATCTGGTGGTCAAAAGTTTCATGCTAAAGTAGCAAGTTCTGTCGATAGATTTGATGATGAGCATGATAATGCTTTTTTATTCACGTGTGATGCTTCGGTGGAGAACCATAAGAATGTTTAGTACTTAGACACTGGATGCAGTAATCACATGTGTGGTGAAAAGAAGTTATTCTCACATTTCGATGACACCTTTCGTTCGGAGGTGAGGTTCGGGAATGATACAAAATTTCCTATCATGGGAAAGGGAAGCATTAAAATCAAGATAAAAGATGGATCGGTTTCAACCATTTCCAACGTCCATTATGTTCCTGGCCTTCGAGAGAATCTCCTGAGCATAGGACAGTTGTCCGAGCGAGGCTATCACATAATCATCAAGGATGAGGTTTGCATGATTCATGATGGCAAAGGAGGATTGATTGCGAAGGTAAAAATGGCTCAAAATCGCCTTTTTCCTTTGTATATTAATTATGCTACATCGTGTTTTAGTGCCTCGGTGCAAGATTCTTCATGGCTTTGGCACAAGCGGTTCGGACATGTGAATTTCGACAGCTTGAAGCTATTGTGTCGAAAGCAGATGGTGCGAGGTATGTCCGAAATTTCTTCTCCAAAGGAGATCTGCGAACCATGCGTCATTAGGAAGAAATCTAGAGAAAGCTTCCCTTCAGGACAATCATGGAGAGCGATGAAGCCATTGGAGTTAGTTCACTCTGATCTCTGCGGACCGCTCGGTGAATCATCGAATCGAGGGTACAGGTATTTTGTTACCTTCATCGATGACTTTAGCAGAAAAACATGGGTTTATTTCTTGAAGCAGAAGTCCGACGCCATCGATGCTTTCAAAGAGTTTAAAGCCTATGTTGAAAACCAAAGTGGGCACAAAATTCGGATTCTCCGAACTGATCGTGGCACAGAATATTTGGTTGGTGATGGTTTCTTCAAGCAATGCGGCATCAAGCATCAATTGACAGCATGGTATACTCCTCAACAGAACGGAGTAGCAGAAAGGAAAAACCGCACTATTGTCGATATGGTACGTACTATGCTTCATTCTAAACATTTGCCAAAGCATTTCTGGGCAGAGGCGGTTGCTTGTGCTATTTATTTGTTGAACAGATGTCCCACTAAAGGTCTTGAGTTCAAGACACCGATAGAGGTATGGAGTGGTCGAATCCCTTCAGTTTTGCATCTTCGTGTGTTTGGGTGTATTGCTTATGCCCATGTGCCAAATGAGCTACGTAAGAAGCTTGATGAGAAGAGCGAGAAGTGCATCTTCTTCGGTTACAGCAATGAGACAAAGGGTTATCGATTGTATAATCCAGTAACAAAAAAGGTCATTATCAGTCGAGATGTTACCTTCGACGAGGAAGGAGAGTGGACTTGGAACTCAGAAGAAAAGAAGCAGTTTCGCTTCGTCCTAGATGAGGAGGAGACGGTTCAGCCCGATTGAGATAGTCAATCTGAACCAGTAGCAGCTTCGATGGAACCAGGTTCGATAGCAGGGACTACAACAGCAGTTACTTCATCAAATCCTATCGAACATCTTACTGAAAGTTCCTCACGTCCACGGCGAGAACGAGTTTTGCCAACTCGTTTAAGGGATTGCATTTTGTCAAAAGATGATGATCCCTCTGACGAAGAAATTATCAATTTTGCTCTTTTTGCAGATTGTCATCCCACAAAGTTTCAGGAGGCTTCCCAAGATGATGATTGGGTTCGTGCAATGGATGATGAGATCCATGCAATCGAGAAAAATGATACATGGGAGCTCACTTCTCTTCCAGAAGGCAAGAAGTCCATCGGCGTAAAGTGGGTCTATAAGATCAAGTAGAAGCCTAATGGTGAAGTTGATCGGTTGAAGGCTCGGCTTGTAGTCAAGGGTTACAAACAAAAACCCGGGATTGACTATTTTGAGGTATTTGCTCCGGTTGCGAGGATGGATACTATTCGTATGATTTTTGCTTTAGCTGCTCAAAGATGCTGGAAAATACATCAAATGGATGTCAAGTCCGCATTTCTCAATGGCGTACTTGAGGAGGAGGTGTATGTGGATCAACCTGAGGGTTATGTCAAGAAAGGACAAGAGGGCTTTGTCTACAAATCGAAGAAAGCTCTTTACGGCCTTAAGCAAGCCCCACGAGCATGGTATACCAGAATTGATTCTTATTTTCTGAATCACGGTTTTACTAAGTGTCCTTATGAGCATACTTTATATGTAAAAATTGGCTTGAATGGTGAGATGCTCATTGTTTGCTTATATGTCGATGATCTCATATTTACTGGAGATTGTCAAGAGATGATTTGTGACTTCAGGGAGGCTATGACTCATGAGTTCGAGATGGCGGACATGGGTCTGATGTATTATTTTCTCGGCCTAGAAGTTACACAATCGGAGGATGGTATTTTTATTTGTCAACAAAAGTATGCCAAGGATATTCTTGAGCGTTTTAAGATGGCTACTTGTAAACCAATTAGCACTCCCATGGAGGACAGATTGAAGTTGACAAAAGACGGAAGTGGTTCCGAAGTCGATCCTACTTATTTCAAGAGGCTAGTCGGGAGTCTGAGATATTTGACTTCTACCAGGCCAGATCTTGTTTTTAGTATTGGAATGATAAGCAGATTTATGGAAATTCCTAGACAATTACATTTGCAGGCGGCAAAAAGAATTCTACGATACATTAAAGGTACTATAAATGATGGTGTATTCTATACTGCTTCTAATGTTTTTCAGCTTGTAGGATACACAGACAGTGATTGGGGAGGTGATATTGGAGAAAGAAAGAGTACTTCCGGGTATGTTTTCTCTTTAGGAAATGAAATTTTTTCCTGGTCTTCAAAGAAGCAGCAGGTGGTTGCTTTGTCCAGCGCTGAAGCAGAATATATAGCAGTGGCTTATTGTGCTACTCAAGCAGTTTGGTTGCGTTCGATGCTTGCTGAGTTACAGCATAAGAAGAAGCATTCGACGATGATTTATTGTGATAACAAGTCAGCAATTGCCCTAGCAAAGAATCCAGTCTTCCATGGAAGAAGCAAGCACATTGATATAAAGTACCACTTCATTCGAGATATGTTGAAATCTGAGGAGATTGTGCTGCAGTATTGCAAGACGGAAGACCAAGTGGCTGATATGTTCACTAAGCCGTTGAAGTCAGATTCCTTCCTCAAACTCAAGAGACTGATCGGCATGGTCAAGATGACCTTGGTCTAAGGGAGGCTGTTGGAAATTGAGAAGACTCTTCGTATCCCAAGCTATTGGAAATTGAAGAGACTCTTCGTATCCCAAGCTCATCTTGGACTTTGAGTTTTTGGAAATTGTTATTGTTGCTGGTTTCAATATTTGCTTTAATTAATTCTGTTTCTTTAAGGGTCTATAAATATTATGTAATCCTTCCGTTTACAAGGCAATAGAAAAAACTATTCAATATTTCCTTCTTCCAACCTCGAGCAGGTCCTTCCTGGCCTTCACGTCCTGGTCCGTCATGGGCAACCAGCACTGTTCTGGAATCTGGTATTTATCCAGGTCGCTGGGCCGCACCCCCAACCACTTGTTATCCGGCATCGTCAAGTTGGAGCTGTCGTAGGACATGTTCTTGGACCCACAAATGTACACCGATAGGATCTTGAGGCCGTAGGGGTCACTATCAACGAGCCAGCACCAGCAGCTTAAGCTCCGTCTTCATCCTCTTTAAGAAAAGCCTGGTGGCGACATCCGGCTGGCCTTTAGAAGTCACAATAATGCAGGGGAAGCGATTGTAGAACCGATCCTCTGCTAGCCGCATAAAGGCGGCGTCTTTCTCGACCAGGAGGATAAAGAGGGCATCACTCTCGAGAAGTTACCAACGTGGTTGATGTTGGGCAGTATGGCCTTGCCGCCGATGCCCATCTTGGTGCAGTCAATGTGGTCACCGTCATCGATAAAGACGAGGCGGCCGACGACAACACCCTTCTCCGATGCCACGACATGGAGGGAGGATCGGGTGCAGCCAAGCATGCAAGAAACATCGTTGAGCACAGCGTCGGATTTAGACTGGTCCTGGAAGAGCTTAACGTCGGTATAGAAGAGGTCACGCTTGGTGACGTGGATGTCCCGAAGGAGGATGGCGTAGACGAGGGAGAGGACGCGGGCGTTGACGGTGGCCTTGCGGATGGTGGAGAGGTTGGCGAAGGGGCGGGAGGAGGATTTGTTGCGAAGGACGATGCGATCGAGCTTCGGGACGTAGAGCTGGTTCGAGGTGGAGCGGGAGGGGACATCAAAGGAGAAGGGGACGTAGGCCCTCTCCTCCGCCCTCCGGACGCCGCTCAAGGCCGGCGTCCCCCATCGAAACCCTAGAACAAAACTATGGCTGGAAAAAAGAAATTTGATTTTGGGTATCGCGATTTCATTAAGGAAAAGGAGGAAGCTGAATTAGGAGGAGGAAAATTATATTAGACTATGTATTAATTAAAAATATATTAGACTATGTCTTAATTAAAAATGTAGTTTTCTATATAAAATATTAAAAATATAGTTTTTTTATATTATCAGATAATATAAGACTACGTCTTAATTAAAATGTAGTCTTCTATATTATAAAATATTAAAAACATAGTCTTTTTATATTATCAAATAATATAAGACTACATCTTAATTAAAAATATAGTCTAAAATATATTATCAGATAATATAAGACTACGTCTTATTTAAAAATGTAGTCTTTTATATTATAATATAATATAAGACTATGTCTTAATTAAAACATAGTCTTTTTATATATAAGACTGCGTCTTATTTAAAAACGTAGTCTTTTTATATTTTTAGATAATATAAGACTACATTTTAAATAAAAGATGTAGTCTTTTAATTTATGAAAATATAAGACTACATTTTTTACGAAAAACGTAGTCTTTTTTCCAAAACCTACTATAGTCTATTTAACTTTTGTAGTAGTAAGACTACGTCTTATTTAAAAATGTATATAGTCTTTTTTATTATCAAATAATATAAGACTACGTCTTAATTAAAAACATAGTCTTTTTGACATAATATTAGATAATATAAGATTACGTCTTAATTTAAAACGTAGTCTTTTATATTATCAAATAATATAAGACTGTGTCTTAATTAAAAACGTAGTCTTTTTGATATAATATCAGATAATATAAGACTACGTCTTAATTTAAAATGTAGTCTTTTTATATTATCAAATAATATAAGACTACGTATTAATTAAAAAGTAGTCTTTTTTTATTATCAGATAATATAAGACTACGTCTTATTTAAAAACGTAGTCTTTTATATTATCAGATAATATAAGACTACGTTTTTAATAAAAGATGTTGTCTTTTAAATTATGAAAAATTATGAAAACGTAGTCTAAAATATTAGACTACATTTTTTACAAAAAATGTAGTCTTTTTTCTAAAACCTACAGTAGTCTATTCCACAATTTGTAGTAGTGATTCCACCATGTTTATAGGAAGATGCCTATTCTATTTCCAGTTTTAAGGATGTTTATGTGTGCATGCATGCACATGCACGTAATATGTCAGCATACGCATGCACGTATTATGGCCCGGTCCAGGCGGAGGATGCGCGCGCGACCCAGCCGGGCGCACAAGCACGTGGCTCAGCTGGGCGCAAGTTCTAGGCGGCCGCGTGGCCCAGTTGGGCGCGCGACCTGGACCGTCCAGGCTGATGGCCAGCCTGACAGGCGCGGTTAGGCTAGCACGGCCAGCGTGGCATGGCCGTTGGGCAGGCCCGCCCAGCACGCCCAAAAGAGAGGCCATCGTATTTTCTTAGAGGGAATTTGAGACGGTGGTTTGAGCTGAGATCTTGGCCTTTGATTATCCCATCTAATAGCCAAGATAGAGTCATATTTGGAGGGGACTTTGGGGCGGTGCTTAGGCGGCATGTTTTACTCAGTTTTGACCAAGAGACCATCGTATTTGGGAGATGGGTTTGGATAAGTGTTATACAAATAGCTGGACTCTTTGGGGCAGCTGCATAAGGCGATTGAGGAGTTCTTATTTAAAGGATGGTAGACCCAAGGCTTAGGCATCGATCATTCAGCCGAAAAAATCCAAGAAGATCCGATCTTTTGGAGATCAAGGCATCCGAGAGGAGCTCGGTTGTGGCAGCCTGATCAACGGAGATCGAGGTGCGCAAATGTCTAAGTCAGGCAGACTTAGGCATTGATGGGACATGATCGAGATGCAGAGGCGATGCGCATGTGGGTGCGGGGCATCTAAGTTAGTTGTTGTCAAGTGAGGTTAGGGCGGGCACTTTGTGTGATCTTTGTTAGGAACATAGAAGAGAGTCTTTGTAGCCTTTGGGCAACCTTATTATTTCCAAATTACTTAGCAAAGAGTTCTTTGGTTGAAAAGGCTATACTTCCCGTATATTATCGTGTTTGTTGGGGACTTATCTTTGGGGGTTTTATTTTATTATTGTGGGTTCTAGGCTGGTTAGGAGAGGGATATTCTAACGCAATCACCGATAGACGCAAGGACCTAGTGGCCATAGGGAGCGCTTGCATGTGCCGATCGAAAGCCCGGTGACAATTGGTATCAGAGCCCGGTTGAAGCAAGTTCCAAGCACAGATGGCAAGAGCGGTTGGAGATCGTGTGACCCATTTGGAGGGGATTGTGGGATATCAAGGAGAAGGATCAACCATGGATTTGGTAGCTGTATGCACGAAGTTGGGCATGCAGTTGACCGAGTTGCGGACTTCGCATAATCAGCTAATGGAGGCACACGAGGGGCTGATTCGTGACCTCAAGCATCAAAATATGCAATAACAATGATCGGATCTGGCCATGGAGGAGAGATTGGAGCTTCGGATCCATGCTTTGGAGGAGGAGTTGATCCAACAAAAGTAAGAGGCACGGAGTCCAGTCAACATGGTTGGCACTCCGGCAAAGGAAGCGAAGGTCCGGGGGCCTAAGGCCTTTGGCGGAGTCAGGAGTGCGACGAAGGTTGAGAACTTCATATGGGATATGGAGACTTACTTTCTTGCAACGAAGATCCCAGTAGACAATCAGGTGGATCGGGCCTCGACGTGTTTGAAGGGCAATGCCAAGCTCTGGTGGAGGACCAGGACGACCGAGGATGACCGTGCAGGGCTTCACAGAATTGAGGATTGGAAGATCTTCAAAAGGGAGCTGAAAGGTCAATTCCTGCCGAGCAACGTGAGATGGCTTGCTCGAGAGAATCTACGGAAGCTACGGCAGACAGAGAGCATCCAGGAGTACGTGGCGTAGTTTAGCATGCAACTTTTGGAGGTATCCAATATGTCAGAGGAGGATAAGCTTTTTAACTTCCTCATAGGCCTACAAGGGTGGGCACAGGCTGAGCTTCGCAGGAAGAAGGTGGGGGATTTGTCTTCAACATTCGTAGTAGCAGAAGCGCTGGTGGACTTTCGTAGCAGTATGATTTTGAGTAGCGATGGCCAAGGCAAGGGCAAGCGCAAGAGTGCATCACCACCGCGGGGTCGAGTAGGAAAGAAGGAGGGCGTGCCAGCACATGCAGCAGCAAAACAAAAGGGACAGGCAAGATTTTCTGGATGCTTCATATGTGTAGGACCGCATCTGGCGCGAGAGTGTCCAAAGAAGGTGACAGCAGCGGCTATCACTACCCAAGTGGATAGGCATCTGAGAGTTCATAGGAGGAGCCAGTAGCGAGGATTGCCCTACTGCAGTCCATCAATACTATGGCCACAAGGAGGCAACGCCAAGGTTTGATGTACATGAGGGCTCGGGTCAATGGGAGGACAGTGCGGGCTATAGTTGATTCTGGTGTGACACACAATTTCGTAAGCCAAGGAGCAAGATTGAGTCTAGGAGCGCTTTCCACTCCTTGTCGGGTAAAGCCTATCAAATCCGAGGAGATGGAGTCTTTAATGGACTGGGCACTGCAGCATGATGGTCTTGCCGATCGACGACTACGACCTGATACTCGGGATGGACTTCTTCGTCAAGATCAAGGCTGTGGTCATGCCTCATCCGAGGGGCATCTTGATCTGAAGAGGTAGGCATCCATACTTCGTTCCAATGGAGGGATGGCGTAGGATAGTGAAGGGCAGGGGCGAGGGAGCGCCCCACCATCAGACATGAGGTTGTGTGACAACCTCGTGCCTAGGCAGCGGCGCATGCAGGCCCTGGGGTGGCACAGGCATAGCAGGCTTAGGCATGATGGGCCTGTAGCAGGAGGCTGCAGGCAGGATGGCTCGGCAAGAGGGCTGTTCAACTGAGGAGGCATCAAAGGGTGTGCATGGCAGGTGGTCGCGTTGGAACTTGCGAGAATTTTGGCCAGAAGGGCCAAGATGTGCAGCGACGAGGTGTGCCAGAGGGTGCACGATGCAATGATATGGAGCTTTGGTATGACTTGACAACCCGGTCAGCCTAGGCGGAGGACGCATGCGCGCATGGCACAGCCTGGCACGTAAGCATGCGGCCCCATTAGGCACAAGGCCTAGGCAGCCGTGCGTCCCAGCTGGGCGTGCGACCCGGACTGTCCAGGCTAACGACCAGCCTGGCAAGTGCGGCCAGTCTGGCATGGCCATTTGGTAGGCCCGCCCAATATGCCCAAAAGAGAGGCCATCGTATTTTCTTAGAGGGGATTTGGGACGATGGTTTGAGCTGAGATCTTGGCCTTTGATTGTCCCATCTAACGGCCAAGATAGAGTCCTATTTGGAGGGGACTTTGGGGCGGTGCTTAGGTGGCATGTTTTACTTGGTTTTGACCAAGAGTCCATCGTATTTGGGAGATGGGTTTTGGATAAGAGTTATCCAAACAGTTGGACTCTTTGGGGCGGTGGCATAAGGTAGTTGGGGAGTTCTTATTTTAAGTAGGGCTGACCCAAGGCTTAGGCATCGATCATTCAGCCGAAAAAATCCAAGAAGATCCGATCCTTTGGAGATCAAGGCATTCGAGAGGAGCTCGGGTGTAGCGGCCTGATCAGCGGAGATCGAGGTGCACAAGGCTCTAAGTCAGGTGGACTTAGGCATTGGTGGAACATGACCGGGACGTGACCAAAACGCACAGGCGGTGCGCACGCGGGTGCAAGGCATCCAGGTTAGTTCTTGTCAAGTAAGGTTGGGGCGTGGACTTTCTGTGATCTTTGTTAAGGACAGAGAGGAGAGTCTTTGTAGCCTTTGGGCAACCTCGTTATTTTTGAATTACTTAGTGAAGAGTTATTTGGTTGGAAAGGTTGTACTTCCCGTATATTGTCGTGTTTGTCAGAAACTTGTCTTTGGGGATTTTATTTTATTATTGTAGGGTATAGGCTGATTAGGAGAGGAATCTTTTAACGCTATCATCGGTAGACGCAAGGACCTAGTGGCCATAGGAAGCGCTTGCACGTGCTGATCGAAAGCCCGGTGACATGCATCACTTGCGCCGCCATAAAATCAACTCGGCTCCTTTTAGTCTTCCATGAGAAAAATTTCAACCAAGGGTTGTTGCATTATCTTTCTTAATTAATATTACAATGTTCTCTACCAAAAAAATAAAAAAAAAGTTATATATTAAAACATTAAGTAGAATGAGGTATTGAAATTGAATTTCTTGTTTCTCTCCCTCACCAGACATATGACATTCACCTTCCAATTGCGAAAAATATGGGCTAACTGGTATGACTGGTTATAAACCAAGTGAAGCAAGGGGATAAGAATATATATATATTCTTATAAACCCGAATGGCTATCCTCTTGCTATCTCTCCTTGTATCCCTCTCCCCCTTCCCTTCTCTCTTTTTTCTTCTCCCTTTCCCTCTCCTTTCCTTCCTCTAGTAGCCAAATATGTAAAATAGGGGTAGCATGCCCCTGCTTCCAACGAAACACCCCCACCTACCATTTCCATTCTCTCCCTCTCTCTTTCTCTCTCTTTCTTATTATCAATCTTGTTGGGTCTACTTTGGAGCTTGTTGAAGCTTTTAAATTCGTCTGCAAGCCTTCAAGAATCTAATTAGAGTAAGATTAAGCAAGCAAGATCTCTTTCCTTATCTCTCTCACTTTTATCAGCATTTTAATGTCGTAAGATATTAAGTAGGGTTGGGAACTATATTGAACTACTTAACAAACTTAAGGGATCCCATTAAAATTTTTAAACAAGAGAGATGATAAGTGAGACTAGCCTTAAACTGAGAGGTTATTTTGGTAATTTGCTTATCTTTTAATTATGGTGAAGTGCTGAACCATGCACATTGCCTAAATCTAATGTTAGGTAATTGGTCAAAAGGGACTTCATAGATGGGATCCATTTTAAAGAGAAAAATTATGGTCTATGATGTAGGAGTTTAAGAATTATATATACGCATTATAAAACATCAAATAATAATCAAAATTTATTGTCATATCTATTTGTGCTAGCTTTGATTATGCAAAAGTTATAGGAAATTCTTCAACCTAAAGAAGTACTCTCTAAAAATGTTTGGGCTTAGATTTTTATCTCTTTGATCTCCTAATAGGTAGTGCACTTGATAGGAAGAATTTAAATGCAGATAAAAAGAGAAGAGAAGACCTAACTTATTTATAATGCAACCTTTATAAGCTCTCTCATTATAGGCCATTATTAGGTTTAAACCCACACCAATGGCTAACCTAGCTACTTCATTCAACAAGAGATACAAATAAGCTAAAATAACATAAATAATACATTAGCAATAGGCTCACTATACATATATTCTAAGATAGAATTAATTCTGCACGCTTTGCATACCTAAAATCATCAACAATTAATGGTAGTAGCCCATAGCCTAAATTTTTTTAATGTTTTTTCACTTGTGCAACATTAATTATAGTTATTCAAGCATTTTGAAAACATTTGTTTCTTTAAAAATGATACACAAGTTGATAAAATATTTTTTTTAATGTAGTAATAAATTTGAAAAAGATTTGATTACTTGAAACAACATCTTGAAGAAAAAAAAAAAAGAGGATTGGATTGCCTGAAAGCTACGTACTAACTCCAAAGCAATCATTATGTCATTATTGATATCAGATTAATTCATGATTCTAGAAGGTAATAACCTCAACTAACGTAATCATGATTGAGAAGCATTGTAAGAAAATAGCATTCAATGTTCAATCTCAAAAGTGTTATTCTCATTGTTAATCCTTTCCCTTGATTTCTCTTCAAACAACAAACTTCAATAAGAAAAGAAAACGGCAAGCACTTTTATTCCAGTATCGAAGATGTAGCAACAGTAACAACAACAATCGCAATAAACAAAGGAATAACAAACTTATTTTGGTAGTCAGAGGTTTATGAAAACTTGACCACTAAAACAAATAAAATTTATTGGAGAAGAGGAGTTGGGGAAGTAGCTTAATTAGTTTCCAAATTTGGACTTTATTTGATTGACAAGCTGCTGATCAACCTGGAAAGCCTTGGCCAGCACCTCGCTCGGTATCGCAGGATTCGATCCAAACAAACTGAGCGGAGCAACCACGACACCTGGCAACTGGCTGTTGAATGCCGTGACGGCGAGCGCAGTCTCCTTGCCCATGTTGTACTGGAAGTGAATGAGCCCCCTGGGAATCACAAAGTTCTCATCTTCGAAAGCAGCCCCAGCTTCCAAGGCTGCCTCATCTTCGGATTCTGCCCTATTTTCCAAGTCGGCCTCGTCTTCGGACTCGACCTCCAGAGTCGGCCTCAGCACCGACTTAGCCCCAAAATTGGTCCTAGCACCGACTCCGAAGTCAGCCCAATCAGCCTCAACACCGACTCCAGAGTTAGTACCGATGCTATCGTCGGTCTCGACACCAACATCAGAGGCCAGTCTTTGAACCTCGACAAGGGCCAAGCTATCTCAATTCCTCGAAAGGGCCAAGCTTTCTCTGAACCTCAGTAGGACCGAGCTATATATCTTAGTACCTCACTAGAATCGATCCTCATCCCTTCAATGTAAGTGCCATTGCTACTTCAAACCATACCAGATATCTCGGAGAATGAACCATCCTGATCGCAAGGATCGTGGAATGAGCTTTCCAAAATGAAAACAAGAGCCAAATATAGCACTCCATCCATGATCAATGGGATTCCAAATTTTGAATAAAGTGCCCATCAGCTTCATCAACTGCCAATCCCCGTAACCGTTAGGATTTCGGCCTTATCGAATGCCAACTCCCTAAAACACGTCTGAAAAATCAACTAACGGCTTACCTCCTCGGCACTTACAAATACCAAGTCCCAGAACCCCTCAAATATGCTCTCAAAGGCAATTTAAGCCCAAAAAAAACTCTAGCAAAGGCCATTGCTCCTGAAAAATCATGTCAATGAGGAAAATCCTTCTATTGGAGCCTTCTTCTCTCATTTAATTGTTGGAGATTTTCACTGACTTGGGCGTCAGAGGGTCTTTCGCAGGGACTACCACCCATGCTTTTGCGCAAAAACTGTCTTACAAGTCCACTCGAACGGAAGAGCACTATCCGGATCCTGATGTATACCGTTCCCAAGCCAAAAAATGAATTTTTGCAGCAATAATATGATTCTGCATTTAAAGAAACCAATTAGTTTTTGCTGAATAACCAGTATTCTATAGATTCTATGCATTTTTGACATATAAGACAATACAACATATATATCGTATATCTTCATATTAAGATATGCATCCAAGTGAGTATCTATATGTTTCATGATAATTACATGCATATGTGTCACGCCCCAGACCCAAATATCGGGCTAGGTGACAACCGCCGCGTGCCGGGCACGCAAGGCGTCATAAAATTTTTCAACATAAAGCACCATTATAAATAAAACCAAGTCAAATACATTAATAAAAGTTTTGGGCTAACACCCTTACACACCACAATAATAAAGTCTGGGCATCAAGCCCTGCACATATGTAATATTGGGACTACAACAAAATAACGATCTTTTTTATTTAATAGAAGATCCATCACCCCACAATCCTTCTTCAACCTCGTGGCTCTGATAAAAACATTGTAAGAATGTTGTGAGCTTACACTCAGTAAGTAAACCATGTTATACAGTCAATTCATAGCATAGCAATCAATAAGCATATAAATGATCTGCATGCACAAACATTTCACAATTACCCAATCATGCAATGTAAGTAAACCCACTGTTTATACTCTCAATGGTAACTGAAAATGTGACCCACGGCCCTGCAATATCTCAATAATGTACCAACAGGCATCCCCCCTACTAAAGGGTCGAAATGCCATAGTATACTAACAAGTATCCCCCCTACTGAAGTAGGGTCGAAATACCATAGTATACTAACAGTATCCCCCCTACTGAAGTAGGGTCGAAATACCATAATGTATCAACAGTATCCCCCCTACTGAAGTAGGGTCGAAATACCATAATGTACCAACAGTATCCCCCCTACTGAAGTAGGGTCGAAATACCATAATGTACCAACCAGTATCCCCCCTACTGAAGTAGGGTCGAAATACCATAATGTATCAACCAGTATCCCCCCTACTGAAGTAGGGTCGAAATACTAGGATATGACATGATAAAGGAGAGCCGCGGCGACACATAACAGTACCTCACATCACATGCACTCATCATATCAATAACAACACAATATTGTATAAACAGTGGATTATACCTACTGAACAATTGCATGTAATACATCACATCAATTTCATAATAACTGCATCTCTCATGCATAGCAACTGCAACTCTCATGCATAGCAACTGCATCTCTCATGCATAGCAACAGCATCTCACATGCATAATAACTGCATAGCATCCACACATGAAATCATAGTATTCATCTACTTACACATTTAGCCAATAACAATTCACAATTTAACTACGCATATCCTGAAATAAATTATTTAATAAACTGATAACTGGCTTACTTACCTCAGTACGCAATCCAACAGGTATAAATCAGCTATTCTGATGTCTGAGCACCTACAGGATCATTACACAATAATTTATTAGAATACGAATGTTAAAATGACCCTTAGGATTTCTACCCAAACTAATTCACGGGCCCTACTTTGGGCTCGAATATCTCCACTATATAAACCCAATGGGGGAGTAAAAATACCCCGTGAAACTAGAATTCACCCAGATTCTAGCCATATAATTATTTTTCTAATCCCGGCCCGTTACGGGGCCCAAAATCCAGCCCAAAATCCGCTCATTGCACGGCCCAAAAGGCCTGAACCGGCCGGCCCAGCCGGCCCGGTTCAATCTTATCTCCCTCCCGATCCCCTGTTTCACCGAACAGGGGACGGGGACATGGCCGGCGGCCGGGGCCGCCGCCGGCCAAATTGAGGGCGGCCCGCCGCCGGTGGCCGGGCCAGAGCCGGCCGCCGCTGCGGCCGGCCGCCAAATCCCTTCCCTCCCCCTCAATTTCTCGCAGCATCCACACTCACCCGCGCGGCACGGAGTGTGTCGGCGGCACGGCCGGCCACCTTGGCCGGCCGGACCTCCACCGGACGCCCGGCGCCGGTGGAGGCGACAGGCTTAACCCCGGGCCCGGCGAGGCGGCGAGCACGCCGCCGGGCCCGAACCAACCGGCGGAATTCGGCTTCCGCCACTGTGCGAGAGGAGGGCCAATTGGCCCTCCCTCTCCTCTCTCTCTCCACCACCACCCCGCCGGACGCCTCCCCCGGCGCCGGCGGGGTCGCCGGCCAAGTATCAGGCCCGGCGCGGCGGCGAGCACGCCGCGGGCCTGAACCAAGGGGATCGGCCGGCTCACGCACAGTGTCTCCCGCGTTCTGTTTCTCTCTGTCTCTCTCTTCCTCACGCTGTCTCTCTCTCTCTCTATTTCTTTCTCTCTCCTAATACTCTCTCTCTCTCTCTCTCTAAGTGGATCTGGGAATTTACCTGAAGGGAAAACGGATGCCAGGGTGATGGAGGGAGCCCCCTCCTCCATCACATATATAATCCCTCTTGTGCAACGCTTCGGTTTAAAGATCCGGGCAAACGAAACGCTCAGCTAAAAACGAAGCGTTGCACAACACAGTGTTAGACCTGACCTGGTTCACATGAACCGGGAACCGGGTACTACATCCTCCCCTCCTTATAAAAATTTCGGCCTCGAAATTGAAACATGACTCCATAACTACGGATCAATCAACTAATCAAAAGTCAATAATCTTAGGTAGAAAATTTACCTTCAAATAAATGAGGATACTTCTTTTTAATTTCTTCCTCAGCTCCCAAGTAGCCTCCCTCTCAGAGTGATTATTCCACTGAACTTTGACATAAGGGATGGTACGACGCCTCAGAATCTGATCCTTGCGGTCCACGATACGCACAGGATGCTCCTCATACGATAAATCCTTTCTCAACTGAATAGGTTCATAATCTATGACATGACTGGGATCTGAAACATATTTCCTCAGCATGGATACATGGAATACATTATGAACACCAGATAAGATCGGAGGCAGTGCTAAGCTGTAAGCAACCTCCCCAACTCTACTCAAGATCTCAAAGGGTCCAATATAGCGTGGACTAAGCTTTCCTCTGACCCCGAATCTCATCACATCCTTGGTTGGTGATACCCTTAAGAAAACATGATCCCCAACCTGGAATTCTAATTCTCTCCTCCTGACGTCAGCATAACTCTTCTGCCTGCTTTGAGCTGTGCGAAGGCGCTCCCTGATCAATTGCACCTTGTCAACTGTCTGTTGGATCAGCTCAGGGCCTAGCAATTTCCTTTTCCCCACGTCATCCCAACATAAAGGAGATCTGCACCTCCTACCGTACAAAGCCTCAAATGGGGCCATCTGGATACTGGCTTGATAACTATTGTTATAAGCAAACTCCACCAAAGATAAGTGGTTATCCCAAGCCCCACCTAAGTCCATTACACAGGCACGCAGCATATCTTCTAGAATCTGAATGGTCCTCTCTGACTGCCCATCAGACTGGGGATGATATGCCGTACTGAAGTTCAATTTGGTCCCCAAGGCTTTATGAAGGCTTTTCCAAAACTGTGATACAAATCTGGTGTCCCGGTCAGATACAATAGAAACAGGAACACCATGGAGTCTCACAATCTGCTCCAAATACAAGCTAGCCAATCTGTCACTCGAGACTCCAACTCTGAAGGGTAGGAAATGAGCTGACTTTGTCAGTCTGTCCACAATAACCCAAACAGCATCATTACTCCTGGGAGTTTTGGGCAGACCAGTTACAAAATCCATAGTAATCTTTTCCCATTTCCACTGAGGAATCATCAAAGATTGAAGAGGTCCCGCAGGTTTTTGATGCTCTGCCTTCACCCGCTGACATACTAAGCACTTGGCCACAAACTGAGCAATATCCCTCTTCATCCCTTTCCACCAAAAATTCTCCTTTAAGTCTCTATACATCTTAGTACCACCAGGATGCACAGTATAGGGAGAGTAGTGAGCCTCCCTCAAAATCTCTGCTTTTAACTCCTCATTGCTAGGCACACAAAGTCTGCCTTTAAATCTCAGGGATCCATCATCCATTACATAAAATCCACTCTGATCTCCTGACTGAACAGCAACCTTAATTCTTTGAAGATCTGGATCTTCCGTCTGGGAGGACTTAATTCTGTCAACAAGAGTCGGCTGAAGAATAAGTGCAGCAACAAGTCCATCAGACTGCTGTACTCTCAGTCCAATCTCCCACCTCTCGAGGTCCTTCAGAATGTGAGGCTGGAAGGTAAGCATAGCAGCTAACTCGGAAGAGGTCTTCCTACTCAAAGCATCAGCCACAACATTGGCCTTCCCTGGATGGTAATGTAGATTCAGATCATAGTCCTTCAAAAGTTCCAACCACCTCCTCTGCCTCAAATTGAGCTCCTTCTGTGTGAAGATATATTTTAGACTCTTATGATCTGTATACACATCACACGACACCCCATAGAGATAATGCCGCCAAATCTTTAAAGCAAAAACCACCGCAGCTAATTCCAGATCATGAGTCGGATAGTTCTGTTCATAAGGCTTCAGCTGTCTGGAAGCATAGGCTATCACCTTTCCATTCTGCATTAGAACACATCCCAATCCTTTCCGAGAGGCATCAGTATAAAGTGTGAAACCCTCAGATCCTGTCGGAAGAACAAGGATGGGAGCTGACACCAAACGCTGCTTTAGCTCCTGAAAACTTTCCTCACACTCCTCTGACCAGTCAAACTTCACTCGTTTCTGGGTTAAACGAGTTAGGGGTAGAGCGATGCGAGAGAAGTCTTCCACAAATTTTCTATAATACCCGGCTAGCCCCAAGAAGCTTCTGACTTCAGCCACATTGGAAGGTCGGCTCCAGCTAGTAATAGCTTCAATCTTCTTCGGGTCTACAGAAATGCCATCCGCAGAAATTACGTGACCCAAGAAAGCTACTTGGTCCAACCAAAACTCACACTTCTGCAGCTTGGCATAAAGCTTCTTCTCCCGAAGAGTCTGAAGCACAATCCTCAAGTGATCCTCATGCTCCCTGAGACTCTTAGAATAGATCAAATATCATCAATAAATACAACCACAAACTGATCCAGGTATGGCCTAAATATTCTGTTCATCAAATCCATGAACGCTGCCGGGGCATTGGTCAAACCAAATGGCATCACCAAAAACTCATAATGGCCATATCTAGATCTGAAAGCTGTCTTAGGAACATCCTCATCCTTGACTTTAAGCTGATGATAACCTGACCTGAGATCAATCTTAGAGAATACCCGGGCTCCTTGAAGTTGGTCAAACAAATCATCAATCCTCGGCAAAGGGTACTTATTCCGCACTGTCACCTTGTTGATTTCCCGGTAATCAATGCATAGCCGAAGACTGCCATCCTTCTTCTTAACAAATAGAACTGGAGCACCCCAAGGAGAAGCACTAGGCCTGATAAATCCCCGATCTAGGAGTTCCTGCAATTGGTCCTTCAACTCTTTTAGCTCAACCGGGGCCATACGATAAGGGGCCTTGGATATAGGTCCAGTTCCAGGAATCAATCAATGGAGAACTCAACCTCTCGGTCAGGGGGCAACTCTGATAATTCATCTGGAAAGACATCAGGGAATTCTCTAACTATAGGAATATCCTCCAACTTGGCCTCTTTCTTTTGAAGATCATTATAACAGCAAGAAATCCTTGGCCACCACTCCTCAGATACTTTTCAGCCTGTAGTGCCGAAATAACACTGAGGCTAGAAGTTTCTGGCCACCAGTAAAACTAAATTCGGGCTGACAAGGAATTTGAAGTTGACGATCTTTCTGAAACAGTCTACAGAAGCATGATAGGAAGCTAACCAATCCATGCCAAGGATAACATCAACGAATTTCAGTGGAAGGACAATAAGATTGGCATTCAGCTTCCTATCCTCAATGATAATCAAGCAGGATTTGCATACAGTATCAACTTTCATAGTATCACCATTTGGAAAGGCAATGTGTAACTCATGGTCTAGAGATTCAGGTGTCAATGATGCATTCTTGCCAAGGTAGGTGTCAGATATAAATGAATGCGTGGCACCCGGATCAATTAGAGTCTGAGCATAATCATTGCCTATCTTAATCATTCCTGGACGTAAATGAAATTTCATTTTAACAACAAGAATATAATGTCTAACTAATTATTAATGCATTGCACAGGATAAGAATGTAATGCTAGATGTGAAATATTGATATACCTGTCACCACAGAATTAGAAGCGGCAGCATCCTGCTGAGTGAGAGCGAAGACCCTTCCCTGAGTCCTCGGTGGCTGCTGCTGCTGCTGATTCGTTCCTTGACTGGAAGATGGCAGCTGGTTCTGTCGAAGGGACATGTGGCTATCTTATGGCCAGTCTTTCCACAGGAGAAACAGGCACCAGACACTCCACGGCAAGGTCTCCCCGGGTGGAAATTCCCACAGCGATTAGCAGCGAGCCTCTCTATTGGTTGTCCTCCTGGGGCCTGGGGTGCACCTCTCTTCTTGGCATGAGCTGGGGGCTGACTAGCATTATGCCCTTTCCTCTTCTTCTGCTGCTCCCAATCCCTCTGAACAGTATTCATATCTCTCTCAATTACTAAGGCCTTATTCACCACGGCACTATAAGTGTGAAGCTCAAATGCGTTGACCGCCTGCATCAGCCTGGGTCGAAGTCCCTCCGTGAAACGGGCGATCTTGGCCATTTCATTAGATACTATACTTGGAGCAAAACGGGCCAGCCTGGTGAATTCAGCTTCATATTGGGCCACCGAGAGATTCCTTTGCTCCAACTTAAGAAATTCTGTTTCCATCCTCCTCTGCATACTCCTGGGAAAGTACTTATCGAAGAATACCTCCTTAAACTGTTCCCAAGAAATAGTCTGACCACCCCGACGCTGCTCCTCTAATAACCACCAATCATAAGCCTCCCCTTGAAGGAGATAAGTAGCAAATCTGATCCTCTCCATCTCCTGACTACCATGGGCCATGAAGGCCTTCTCCATATCACGCACCCATCTCTCAGCATCAATAGGGTTACTAGAACCAGAGAAGGGAGCAGGGGCAAACTTCTTGAAATCTGCAAAGCTACGGCCGTTCCCCACCCAGGATTGAGATAAAGCAGACTGGGTCGGCGGTGCAGATGGAGTGGGTAAGGTCGGCTGCAGCTGCGGAACAGGAAGGGTAGTCTGTGTCGGAGCAGAAGGGGGTGTAGACTGAGTGGTCAAAGCCTGCTGAATCTGATGCTGCATGTCCCTCATAGACTGCGCCATACCCGAGAGAGCTTGAAGCATCTCGGACTGGAATTGCTGGTGCTCAGTTCCTACTGGGTTGGCAGGAGCCGAACCTCCAGTAGTCCCTTGACCCACCGGCTGATCAGCATTACCGGCCAGAGAGTCCTCCTCATACAGTTGGCTCCTAGTACGGCGAGCCATAACTATTTCCTGTTAAATTAAATGTGGTAATATCATCATAAGCTAAAATGTCAGGTGTCTCTAAGTATAATGTCATCAAAATATGTTCTCTACGTGTTATCATGTCAATATGTCTGTGTCCCTAGGGTCAAAACCGTTATCATGTCATCCCTAGGGTCATAACCGTTATCATGTCAATGTATCTGTGTCCCTAGGGTCATAACCTAGCTCTGATACCATATAAGCTGTCACGCCCCAGACCCAAATATCGGGCTAGGGTGACAACCCGCCGCGTGCCGGGCACGCAAGGCGTCATAAAATTTTTCAACATAAAGCACCATTATAAATAAAACCAAGTCAAATACATTAATAAAAGTTTTGGGCTAACACCCTTACACACCACAATAATAAAGTCTGGGCATCAAGCCCTACACATATGTAATATTGGGGACTACAACAAAATAACGATCTTGTTTTATTTAATAGAAGATCCATCACCCCACAATCCTTCTTCAACCTCGTGGCTCTGATAAAAACATTGTAAGAATGTTGTGAGCTTACACTCAGTAAGTAAACCATGTTATACAGTCAATCATAGCATAGCAATCAATAAGCATATAAATGATCTGCATGCACAAACATTTCACAATTACCCAATCATGCAATGTAAGTAAACCCACTGTTTATACTCTCAATGGTAACTGAAAATGTGACCCACGGCCCTGCAATATCTCAATAATGTACCAACAGGCATCCCCCCTACTGAAGTAGGGTCGAAATGCCATAGTATACTAACAAGTATCCCCCCTACTGAAGTAGGGTCGAAATACCATAGTATACTAACAAGTATCCCCCCTACTGAAGTAGGTCGAAATACCATAATGTATCAACCAGTATCCCCCCTACTGAAGTAGGGTCGAAATACCATAATGTACCAACAAGTATCCCCCCAACTGAAGTAGGGTCGAAATACCATAATGTACCAACCAGTATCCCCCCTACTGAAGTAGGGTCGAAATACCATAATGTATCAACCAGTATCCCCCCTACTGAAGTAGGGTCGAAATACTAGGATATGACATGATAAAGGAGAGCCGCGGCGACACATAACAGTACCTCACATCACATGCACTCATCATATCAATAACAACACAATATTGTATAAACAGTGGATTATACCTACTGAACAATTGCATGTAATACATCACATCAATTTCATAATAACTGCATCTCTCATGCATAATAACTGCATCTCTTATGCATAGCAACTGCATCTCTCATGCATAGCAATAGCATCTCTCATGCATAGCAACAGCATCTCACATGCATAACTGCATAGCATCCACACATGAAATCATAGTATTCATCTACTTACACATTTAGCCAATAACAATTCACAATTTAACTACGCATATCCTGAAATAAATTATTTAATAAACTGATAACTGGCTTACTTACTCAGTACGCAATCCAACAGGTATAAATCAGCTATTCTAATGTCTGAGCACCTACAGGATCATTACACAATCAATTTATTAGAATACGAATGTTAAAATGACCCTTAGGATTTCTACCCAAACTAATTCACGGGCCCTACTTTGGGCTCGAATATCTCTCACTATATAAACCCAAATGGGGGAGTAAAAATACCCCGTGAAACTAGAATTCACCCAGATTCTAGCCATATAATTATTTTCTAATCCCGGCCCGTTACGGGCCTAAAATCCAGTCCGAAATCCGCTCATTGCACAGCCCAAAAGGCCTGAACCGGCCGGCCCAACCGGCCCGGTTCAATCTTATCTCCCTCCCGATCCCCTGTTTCACCGAACAGGGGACGGGGACATGGCCGGCGGCCGGGGCCGCCGCCGGCCAAATTAAGGGCGGCCCGGCCACCGGTGGCCGGGTCAGAGCCGGCCGCCGCCGCGGCCGACCGCCAAATCCTTCCCTCCCCCTCAATTTCTGCAGCATTCACTACTCACCCGCGCAGCACGGAGTTGTGCCGGCGGCACGGCCGGCCACCTTGGCCGGCCGGACCTCCACCGGACGCACGCCCGGCGCCGGTGGAGGCGACAGGCTTAACCCCGGGCCCGGCGAGGCGGCGAGCACGCCGCCGGGCCCGAACCAACCGGCGGAAGCCGCGGCTTCCGCCACCGTGCGAGAGGAGGGCCAATTGGCCCTCCCTCTCCTCTCTCTCTCCACCACCACCCCGCCGGACGCCTCCCCCGGCGCCGGCGGGGTCGCCGGCCAAGTATCAGGCCCGGCGCGGCGGCGAGCACGCCGCCGGGCCTGAACCAAGGGGATCGGCCGGCTCATGCACAGTGTCTCCGCATTCTGTTTCTCTCTGTCTCTCTCTTCCTCACGCTGTCTCTCTCTCTGTTTCTTTCTCTCTCCTGATACTCTATCTCTCTCTCTCTCTAAGTGGATCTGAGAATTTACCTGAAGGGAAAACGGATGCCAGGGTGATGGAGGGAGCCTCCTCCTCCATCACATATATAATCCCTCTTGTGCAACGCTTCGGTTTAAAGATCCGGGCAAACGAAACGCTCAGCTAAAAACGAAATGTTGCACAACACAGTGTTAGACCTGAACCTGTTCACATGAACCGAGAACCGGGTACTACAATATGGTACATTTTTTCGTATGTTTTTATAAGTTGATGTCTATTCTATTTTCAGTTTTAAGTTTGTACGTGTGTATACGGGCGCATGTACAAATAATATGTCTGCATGCATGTACGTGACTTCTACTACGATAAAATGGACTCAGCTTCTTTTGTTCTTTTCCGAGAAAAATTTCAGCCTTGGCCTGTTGCATCATGCGTGTTAATGCATATTAAATATTTTTCATCAAAAGAAGAGATATATTAAAATATTGTTAAGCGCATCCTACAGCATTGTTCTTGGACTTTTAATTCGTTTCTTCCCCTCACGAGGCGTACTGTAGAAGGAAACGATGGCTCTTCTCTAGCCACTTGTATTGTACGGAAAACAAATTCAGCAATAATTCATATTAGATTTCTTTCAAACATGTTATCTTTTTTCGATCCGTGGATTAAGTCATAGCGTGTTCTTGTTGTAGAGTTGATCAAGTCCTCGTCCGATATGCGTGCACTCCTTGATCATGGCAATAAGCTGAATTTTCAATGCTTCACAACTCTATCCTCCAGGGTCTGATCCCATGCATTTTATTTGATCACGGCTGGCCATCCATCGTGACGAAGAGCATTGAATCCACTGCAATTGTATTTAGATTCTTATTTTGACTTTGTCAAGATGAGCGTCATGCTTAAATAAAATGTATACTTTCCTTGTTTACCTAAAAGGGATATGTGCTTCCGTGGTTCATTCTTCTTCTTCTTCTTCTTCTTTTTTTTTTTTTTTTTTTTTGAAAAAGCGGGGGAGAGGATTTTAGATTTTATTTTAATGGAAAATGTGTGAACTGAAATTTGGTTTGAACTCCTCTGTTCCTTGTACGATATGCATGACATCATTTGACAGTTTGTAAGTTTGGTACAAGGATTGTTAAATATTAATTATGTAGTATTCATCAACTGTATTTCATAGCACTCCAAATCATGAAATGCAAAGTCTATACGTTAGCATGGGAGCTACTTTTGATCGGTCATAAAAAACCAATAAAAGTAAAAGAGAGTGGCTGAGGAAAACTAAGGATGCAGGTCAAATCTCTATACCGCAGGCTGCTAAAGTTGCAAATTAATCACGTCGACTCATGATCCAATCTGATCTTGATCCCTATTTAGAGACCGTAAACTGGATCGAATCTAAAAGTTGAATCTGACATAAATTTTGGATTGAATTTGAACTTTTATTTTTTGATCTGATTCGACGTTAACATGATTTATCTTGATCTATAAACTTTAATTGTTTAAATTTTATTTTTTTTATTCTAATTATTTTTATAAATTCATTAAATAAATTCTAATTTAAATATTTTTTTATCTTAACAACTAGATTTTCTCTCATATTTTTTTATAATTATATCTAAATATTTATATTTTATCATTTATTTTGATAAATTTTTATTTATATATAATATCTTTAAGTATATCAATAAATATTTTAAATATTAGAATTTATAAGCTTAAGAATAAGCATTTATTTGCTTGAATAGAATTAAGAAATTTTGAATAAAAATTTAAGTTTAACTTGATTTTTTAAATTTTATTTAAAATTTTTTAAATAAATTTATGTTTAATTATTAATTACTAGATTTTAATAATAAAAAAAGTCTTAGCGCATTTGCACCAAAAGAATTATTGTAGGTGTTATAATCTACCAAAAATATACCAAGATCACGGTATTGAAAACTTGAACTGAATGAAGTTAGGTTAAGGAAGAGACGATCATCTCGCCACCATCATTAGAATAATAGCAGCACAAGAATAGAAAAAATAGAAAAAGAAAAAGAGAAACAAAGCCACATGGAACCACCTCCTCTCCTCTATTCTTTGATACGTACATGCAAAAAAAAAACTCAGTAATTTCTTTTGCAATTGCTGGATTTGAGAGGTGAATGACATCCCGTGAGGAAGCACTGAGCTAGGCCTTCTAAAAAAAATTAAGTAATTACATTTGCAATTGCACCAGAGGAGTATCGTCAAGGATGGAAAGTCCCAAGGGGCAACAATTAGCAAGGCCTATTTTTAAGAAGGAAAACTGTTGGAACAAGATGAAAAGTTGATGGGATAGGAGCAAGAAAATATTTTCTTATTTCATAGACTCTTTTTCTTATCATACAACTCTGCTCAATGCCTCCTTATATACCTTATATAGCATAAAGGAAGACAATTTTAATGTCTTTGATTTACCAAAGTATCTTTCGGAAATATAATTTCTTGGGAATACAATTTGCTGGGAATATAATTTCTGATATTACCAACATGGCTCTTTGGATTCCAATCAAGTCATTAATACAAGTATGGCTCTTTGGTTTCCAGTCAAGTCATTAATTGCAAATTACTTTTTAACACTCCTCCTTAATTTGCAATT
The DNA here is from genome assembly GCA_900491605.1 of Calamus simplicifolius. Lineage (NCBI taxonomy): Eukaryota > Viridiplantae > Streptophyta > Magnoliopsida > Arecales > Arecaceae > Calamus > Calamus simplicifolius. The sequence continues at coordinate 239,098 of UESW01004957.1, read as the reverse complement.
GATTCTTAAATTATTTGAATTTTTCTATGGTAACAGCTTTGGTAAGAAAATCTGCAGCTTATTCATTTGTGCCAACATACTTTAAAATGATTTCTTCATTATTTATCAAATTCCGAATGAAATAATGTCGGAGTTCAATATGCTTGGACCTTGCATGGAAGATCGGGTTCTTGGATAATGTAATTGCCGACATATTATCACAATAAATGGTAGTCGGTTGAACTTGGGTTTGTTGTAAATCCAATAAAACTCTTCTTAACCAAACTACTTCGCAGGCAGCATCAGTAGCAGCGATATACTCTGCTTCTGCTGAAGATAAAGCAATTATTTTTTTTCTTTGAACTCCATGAAATCATCTTTGAACCAAGACAAAAAATATAACCAGACGTGCTTTTTCTATCATCAATTGAACCAGCCCAGTCACTATCAAAATAACCAACAAGCTCATTATTTTCTTCTTTAACATATTTTATGCCTTGCCTTTGACTTCCTTGGAGATATCTCAGGATGCGTTTTACAGCAGCATAATGCAGTTTGCTTGGTTCTTGCATATATCTTGAAACAACATTCACAGCATGAATAATGTCAGGCCGTGTGTTGGTTAGATATATTAATGAACCAACTAGTCTTCTGTGGAGCTTTGCATCAGCTTTTTCAACACCATCATCTTGTTTCAACTTTTCATTCAATGCCATTGGAGTTGAAATTGGTTTACTTTTGTCCATATGAAATTTTTGCAACATGTCTTTAATGTACTTCTCTTGAGAGATAAAAATTTCTCCTTTTCCTTGCTTTACTTGGATGCTAAGAAAATACTTCATTAATCCGAGATCTGACATCTCGAATTCCTTCATCATGCTTTGCTTGGATTCTTTTACAATTTGCATGTTAGTCCCAATGTAGACAAGATCATCAACATAGATACAAACAAAAAGAAAGTTAGTGGCATCAAATATCTTTATATAAAGAGATGTTCACTTGGGCTTCTTTGGAATCCATTTGAACAAAAGTATTTGTCAATCCTGCTGTTCCAAGCTCGTGGAGCTTGCTTCAAGCCATATAGAGCTTTGTGAAGTTTATAGACTTTGTGCTCCATACCTGCCACTTCATACCCTTGAGGTTGTTTGATGTATACCTCCTCCTTAAGTTCTCCATTGAGGAAGGCAGATTTGACGTCAAGTTGGAAGACTTGAAGCTCAAGTTGGACAGCAAGAGCGAGGATAATACGGATTGTCTCCATTCTTGCAACTAGAGCAAATGTTTCGGTGAAGTCAATGCCAGACTGCTGTAAGTATCCCTTGGTGACAAGTCGAGCTTTATGCTTTTGAATAGATCCGTCTTCTTTATACTTGATTTTGTAGATCCATTTTAGCCCGATTATATCCTTCCCTTCCGGCAAGTTGACAAGCTCCCAAGTTTTGTTCTTTTGAATTGTTGCTATTTCCTCATCCATTGCCCTTTTCCATTCTTCCTTCACCACAGCTTCCTCAAAATCCTGAGGTTCATAACCAAATAATGCAAAGTGACAAGAGTTATAAATATCTTGCATGGATCAAACTTTCTTTGGTAGAGAATCTGTATCCATGGTTTCTAAGAAAGTGGGAGAATGAATGGAACTTGATGAAGAAGAGGAGGCTTGTGATGTAGATGATGAAGTTTGTGTTGGTGATGAAGGATTAGAATGAATTGAACTTGGTGATGTAGAAGGAATTTGTTGATGCTCTTCTTGTTTAGCTTGTGGCTCTATGAACTCATATGAGTTTGGCATTTGAGATGAGATTTGTGTCCAATTCCAGTTAGTTTCTTCATCAAAAATTACATCTCTTGAGATGACAAACTTCTTGGTTTTTGGATTGAATAACCTGTATCTTTTAGATTCATCACTATAACCAATAAAGATTAATTTTTCTCCTTTTTCATCAAATTTCTTCCGGTACTGTGATGGAATGTGAGAATAAGCAATACAACCAAATACTTTAAGATGATGTATTGTTGGTTTTCTTTTGTGCCATGCTTCAAATGGAGTTTTGTTAAGCACTGCTTTTGTAGGAAATATATTAAGAATGTAAACAGCAGTATGCACACCTTCAGCCCAAAAATTATTTGGTAAGCCTTTTCCTTTCAGCATGCTTCGGGCCATTTCCACAATGGTTCGATTTCTTCTTTCAGCAACTCCGTTCTGTTGAGGACTCATACAAACTGAGTTATCTTTGGATACCATTTTGCTGACAGTATTCCATGAATGGTTTGTAGATGAACTCTCCTCCTCGATCAGTTCGAAGAGCCTTGATTTGAAGTCCACTTTGTTTCTCAACTAGTACTTTGAATTGTAGGAAAATAGAGAAAGCTTCGGACTTGGCATGCAAGAAGTAAACCCACATCATTCTTGTATAATCATCAACAAATAGAATGAAGTACCTTCGGTTGTTGTGTGATGGAATTCTTGTGGGTCCACATATATCAGCATGAATAAGTTCAAGAGGTGCTTTGGTTCTCCATGAAGACTTTGGATATGGTAGCTTGTGCATTTTTTCATATATGCAGCCTTCACATACTTGGCTTCTTTCTTTAATGAGAGGAAGACCAATCACTATATTTTTTTGCTTGAGTAGATGCAATCCCTTCATATTCAAGTGTCCATATCGAAGATGCCATAAAGTTGACATATTGATAGCTTCACTTTTGAATACGACATCTTTAGATAACATAGTTAGAGGAAAAACCTTGTTTGTGCTCATGGGTACAGTAGCAATTAGATAGTTATTCTTTTTATCAAAATTTTGCAGCTACTGTTATTAAAGTTGACAGCATATCCTTTTTGAGTAAGTTGCCCATTGCTTAGGAGATTATGAGATAGATTTGGCACATAAAGAACATCATTAATAAGCCTTTTGGTACCTCCTTTGGTGAGAACTTCAATAGTTCCTTTGCCTTCAACAGTTTGGAGTTTGCCGTCTCCAAGCATGACTTGAGAAGAATAATTTTTGTCAAGTTGGACGAAGATTTTTTGTTTCCCCGTCATGTGATTGCTATACCCACTATCCAAGTACCATACATTTTGAGAATCTTCTTGGGCATTCATGCAAGAGAAGAGCTGTTGAGTTTCAGCTTCATTTTTAGTGAAGTTGGCTTCATCATTTCCATTCCTTTTTTGGTACCAACAGTCCCTTTGTGAATGATTAGGAATCTTGCACTTATTGCATCTATATCGACAATCTTTTGAGTCATGGTTGTTCTTCCTGTAGACTCGGCATCGAGGATTAAAACCACCTGATTGTTGTTGGTTTGCTCCTTGATTGTTGCCTTTTTCCTTCTTTTGGAATGGTCCTCCTTTGTACTTCTGTTTAAAGTTCTTTTTTTCTGAGGTGTAGAGCTTGGTTTGGAAGGCTTGCTCAAGAGGTTGAGTAGAAGACCTATTCATTCTTTCCTCATGAACTTGAAGAGAATTCATTAGTTCATTAAAAGTATAAGTAAAGAGATCTTTTGATTCTTCTATTGCAATGACAACATGATCATATTTTATAGGAAGACTTCTAAGAACCTTTTGAATAGCTTTTCTATCTTCAATGGTATCTCCAAGGCTTCTAATTTGATTAACCACTTCAATAACTTTGGTAAGAAAACTTTGCATACCTTGTCCTTCTTTCATTTGCATGTTGTCAAAATCTCTCCAAAGTGATTGTAACTTTAGTGAGATGATTTTCTCATTACCTTGGAAACCTTCTTTGAGTATTTCCCAAGCTTGCTTTGCTTTCTTTGCTCCAAAAATTCTGGGGTAGATGGTTTGGCTTATTCCTTGTTGAATGTATCGAAGAGCACTTGCATCTTTCTTCACATTCTCCTTGTACTCCTTTTGCTGCTCTGTTGTCCATTTTATTGTAGCATCTTGTGGTTGAGGTGGCTCTTCATAAGAACCTTCAACTATGTCCCAAAGGTCTTGGGAGATGAATATGGTTTGCATTTGACTACTCCAATAGTCATAATGCTCATCATTGAAGATAGGAACTTGGTTAGAAGTGTAGGAGAACATGGTAGTTGATGAAGTTGCCATCTTGACAAGTGCTTCTTCTAAGGCTTTGATACCAAATTTGTTGGAACAAGATGAAAAGTTGGTGGGATAGAAGCAAGAAAATATTTTCTTATTTCATAGACTCTTTTTCTTATCATACAACTCTGCTCAATGCCTCCTTATATAGACATGAAGGAAGACGATTTTAATGTCTTTGGTTTACCAAAGTATCTTTCGTAATACAATTTCTTGGGAATACAATTTGCTGGGAATATAATTTCTGATATTACCAATATGGCTCTTTGGATTCCAGTTAAGTCATTAATACAAGTATGGCTCTTTGGTTTCCAGTCAAGTCATTAATTACAAATTACTTCTTAATAAAAACTTGCTAGACCTTAGGAGTAACTAACGGAAAAGACGTAATGTTTGAGAACAGGAGAGAGAAAGTTAATCAGTTTCAAAAGAAAAGTTGAAAAGAAAAGAAAAGAAAAGAAAAGATAGCTTAAATAACAGCAAAAGAATGCGCCACGTGGAAAAACACACACAGGGAGAGAAACTTTACCACTACTTTCATTTTAAATTATATACAGATTTTGCTAAATGTTCGACGAAAGCATCTCCTCAGATGCCTTGTTGCAAGGACAATCGTTTTCTACTTGTCATTGAATTCTTCCTCCATGTGTAAACTTGATAACGTAGGGAGTGACGAGGAGTTTTAGGTGGCAAAGTTTAACTGGCCGTAGTTGTAGTATGTCTACCCGTCATGCGTGCTCTTGTTTCCTTCCTGGTTTCTTATTTTTTCGGGTGATCGTCGGTCGAATCTTCTGAACAATCACCATCATGACAATAAATTAAGTTTCCATGTTTCACGAATACATATCCTGTAAGATTTAATCCCAAGGTTTCCGATACTGACCGCAGCCATCTTTTCGTCATATCATTAAGCACGAAATCCACTCTGTTTATTTTTAATTTTATAATCTTTTATATTGTCAAGATTCCTAAGAGGCCTTTGATTATTATTAAAAATTTTATATTTTTTATTAACCTTAAATTTGGCAATCAATTTTTAAGAGCAAAAAATTATCATGTTTGATTCATAATAAAGTATGATTATAATTTTATCATGTTTTTAAATTTTATTTAAATTTTATAATTTTTTTCTTCCAAATATTCTCTATTCTTTTTGCTAGAATAAATATTGTGATAAAAATCAAGTTTCTTTATAAACTAATTTTAAAAATATTATATTTTATAAATATTTGATATATATTATATAATATAATATTAATACAATATATATTAATAGAGATAGAATTAGTATATGCGAATATAACTAAGCTTAAATTCGATCATTTTTTTTTATCCTTGAATTCATATAGTTCGCAAATCTTAAAGAAAAAAGTAAAAATAATAGAATAGCTTCGGGATCCATAAATCTAAGAATAGAAACGATGAACAAATTACGAACCTTGCTATATTCGAATATAATCAAATCTATCTTATATTAAAATATAATATATAAAAATTTTATTGTATATTATATAATAATTTAATATGCAAAAAATATAAATATTATTAATTTAAAATTTAACACCTACATTTATTATATAAATATATAATAGTATTTAAAATATCAAATATATATTAGTATTAAATTTAATATTAATATTTATTTATATTTAATAGTAAATATTTAAAATATTATTTAGTATAAATTAAGTATTATGTGAATCATGTTATCATAATCTATGTTAATTTTAAATTAATAAAAATTAAATATTATTATTTAAATTAGCATGTCTTATCATCGAATATAATAATCTGAATGATAATATGTAATTAGTAAGATGTATGTGCATGACGTCACTAGGGTGTCGTCGTTGCAGAATGAGTATACTAGTGACGTATGTGTATGATCCCTTCTTATTTCCATTTCTTTATGTTGTCCACATCATCATGCAACCAGCAAGATCTATTGGGTTGTTGGTAAGTATTAGCAAAGCTAGAAGTTGGAGAACCTCAAGGGATTTCAAATGCTATCGCAATCTTTGATGACCATACAAAATTAATTATAGAAGAGTTATTAGAAGCTTAAAATTATTTCGTGGCAAATTAAGTAAACTAGCTAAGTTTGAGGTTAGTCCCATTGAAGCTTCCAATAGGCTAATGATTTCCAACATGCTTATGTTGAAACCTATCGAATTTTTAACAATATTTCAAATTCTATAAGTGACATCATTCTAAAGGCTATTTAAGCTATAAGCACATAATTCAATTGGCCTGTGCGTGGTGGGCCACGTTCATGATGTTAGAAATAGTACTTTTAAAATCAGATGTATTTATATTTTTTATTTTTTAAATTTATAAAAGAAGTATTTTTTTACAATCTTGTCTTTTTTATATAAAAGATAAATGTTTATAAAAATTTAAAATATTTTATGAGGCTGTAATTTAGTATAATGTATACAAGATGATTAAAATTATGGCTAATATATTTTAAACATGTTCGTGATTGATCGAAGTACGGACTTCTATTGCTAATCACTAATACGGTTCATGAACATTATGAATGTTTTAATCTTATCCAGATTATTGTGTAGAGACACTTAGTGGAGATATATATATAATAAGATTATATAGGACTTGGATCGATATAATTTGAATCTTTATTTAAGTACTATTATAAAAAATTTAATTTATGTCACAAGATAATCATTTGTACATCGACCTTAATCCTGACTAATCACAGACTCCTTGATTGTATTACTGGATCTTTTGATTTGTTTGTTCAAGTTCATTTGATATTGGGCCCAATACTTACATTTTGGAAGTTCAATAACATATTGGGCTGGGAATGTGATTTAAAGATATAGAATCCATGGCTTTTGAAAAGCAGTTTAAAATTAGTTTTCTTAAGTAAGGAGTTAAACAGTTGTGTGCATAATTTATGATCCGATCATAAATTAATTGTTTACTAGTGAATCAATGGTCCTTAAGGAACAAGAAATAATTAGAGGGGTAAAACGGTTATTTATCTTTTGGCTCTTTTGATAGGTAGTGTGGTAGTGTTCTTAATTAATAGGAAGGATCTAAATGTTTTGATAGTTAATCCCCGAGGCATGCATATTTTAAAATTTGATAATAATTATCAATGCGGAATTTTAAAGATTACATATTAATCTTTCTAACATGCATCAAGATCATATCTTTGCCTTATATTATAAGATCGTTTGATCTAAGTATTGCATATAAATTAAATAATTAATATCATATCTTAATCTTCAAAATGAGAAGTCATACTACTCATCTTGAAGCCTGCCTTAAGATCTAAGGATCAAATCACTCACCTTAAGAACAGTAGATAAATCCTTTGTGCTCTGCAGCCGTTCAATCATCTGGCCTCTAGTATTGTCCACGCGAAGCCCCTGAATGATCGAATTTCGGGAGTGGTAGCTCGCGGAAAAATAATTTTGCTGATCTTGAATTCTTCCACTTGAATCTTCCTCCAAGATCTACCAAGCTTTTGCTAACACTAAAATCACACCAGAATTTTCTGTTCTAACTCTTAGAACTGTAACACTTGGTTCTAACTGTTTAGAATTTTTTATCTCTTTTGATCTTGTGTTGTATTATCTGGTGAGGGATGTCCTCTATTTATAGTTTCATATTAGCCAGCCTATTGAATTCTAACATTTAGAATTCCGCTGTTTTTGTGCAAACCAAAGAGACATATTAAATTCACACACTTATCAATGCATGAAGAGTTGTGTGGAGTGCTCTTCCAAAGAGGCACATTAATTCACACGCTTGTCAATGCACGGAGAGTTGTGTGTAGTGCTCTTCCAAAGAGGCACATTAATTCACACACTTGTCAATGCACGAAGAGTTGTATGAAGTGCTCTTCCAAAGAGGCACCTTTTAGCAAAATTTATTTTTCTTGAACTTGGGAATCATTTGAAGAAGACTAAAAGTTATAAATTAAATTCTGCATGAGAATTTAATTTCTCATGAGATGATATTTTAGTTATCTCATCATGCGAGAAAACCTTTTTCACACATGGAGTTTGGATTTTTGGTTTCAAGCTAATTTGAATTTATTGAATTAAACCAATATAGATCATGGTCCTAGCCCAAATCAAATTTGGCTAATCCTAAATCTATTTAAATCCAAATCAAATCTAATTTCAAATCAATATTTGAAATTGATTAGTCCTTCTAGTAGACTTAAACCAAATTGAATTTTATTCACTTGCACTTAATCCAATTGAGATAATTCAATCAATCAAATTGATTAATTAAATCATATACGATTCTCAATTGTTGATCAGTAAATAGATCATCCTAGGAAACTTCTATGCGTATGACTCTCTAGGTTCGAACCTAAGCCGGTAGCAAAGAAACAATTTTCTATACTAATCGATGTGCCCATCTAGCAATGGAACCCGATGTCCGGAAAGGTCAAAGAGTTGCCGAGCAAACTCCAAGAACCCTAAGAAATAGTTACCGTATAATTCATCCTCTTGACCACAAATGCTAAGGATGGCTTAAGAGCCTATCAACTCTAAACAGCAAATCCATAAAGTGATTTCAATTTTAGTAATCATGTGACTTTCACATGAAGTGCCTTGACCAAGGTCTTGCTAAATTGAAACACAAGTATTTCTCCTTTTAACGGGATAGGTCAAATTCCATCTTGATCCATAACTGACTACCACAAGTACTTGACTGCACCCAGTAACCTTTCGTAGCTGGATTAGAAATCCAGGTGGTCCGGCACCTAAGTACAATGAGTTTCTTGTAAGCCACTGGTTGTGATCTTTAGGTCTGAAGGATACTTATACCTATATCTTCTTGGATTAACTCTTGACAGTAGAGTATCCGAAAATGAGTCACGTTCGGTGAAATGTACTCCTACACTTTCACCTGTATGTTATACCAGTGTCTCTACACTCCTTGGTTAAGAGGACAACCAACAAATATGATATACAACGTCCTATAATTGATAGTACTATGGCCCTGTCATAGTATATCATTTGGTCGCGAACTCTTTTACGGACCTTCAAAGATAAATCCTCCTTTATCGTGAAGGAAGATCCTGAGGGCTTCATTACTATTAGGAGTTTTAAGAAGATGTTCTTGTAATGAATAAACTACCAAATAACTTTTATTAATATATTAATTTATATATAATTTACATCAACACAATCATCAAATGATTGGCTTTAGGATACAATTCCCAACAAACTCCCACTTAGCCTAAAGCCACTCATTACAGTATCTAATACCCATATTCAATTTATAGTCATCAAACTCCTTGATGCTGAGTGCTTTAGTAAATGGGTCACCTAGGTTTTCCTTTCCATCAATCTTCTGAAGATTTATGTCACCTCGGTCTACAATCTCTGTATAAGATGAAACCAATGCAGTATGTGCTTGGTGCGCTGATGTGCTCCTGGTTCCTTTGCTTGAGCTATGGCACCAGTACTATCACTGTACAACAGGACTGGTCCATATATGGAAGGTGCCACTCCAAGCTCGGAGATAAACTTTCGCAGCCACACAGCTTCTTTCGCAGCATCTGATGTAGCGATGTACTCTACCTCGCACACCAAATCTGCCACTGTATGTTGCTTGGAACTTTTTCAGCAAACAGCTCCACCATTTAGGATAAACACGAAACTCGATACACTTTTGCTATCATTATGATCTGATTGAAAACTGAAATCAGTATATCCAACAAGTTTCAAATCAGACTCTCCATAGACTAACCACTGGTCCTTAGTATTTCTCAAATACTTAAGGATTATCTTAACAACTTGCCAGTGCCTTTCTCCTGGATCAGATTGGTATCTACTCACTACTCCTAGTGAGTATGCCACATCTGGTCTTGTACATGTCATGGTGTACATAATCGATCATACTGCCGAAGCATATAGAATTCGACTCATACGTTCTCTTTCATTAGGAGTTGTCGGACAATCCTTCTTAGAAAGATGAATTCCATGGCCTATCGGAAGATAGGCTTTCTTGGAATTCTCCATGCTAAACCTCTTTAGCACTATGTCAATGTACATAGATTGGGATAAACCAAGCATCCTCTTAGATATATCTCTATAGATCTTCATCCCAAGGATGTATGATGCTTCTCCCAGATCTTTCATGAAGAATTGTGATGATAACCATGTCTTTATTCCTTGTAATGCAGGGACATCATTCCCGATTAAGAGAATGTCATCCACATATAATACAAGAAATATAATAACGGAACCATAAGCCCATTTATAAATGCAAGGTTCTTCTTTATTCTTAATAAATCCATAAGATTTGATCACTTTATCAAATCATATGTTCCAACTCCTAGATGCTTGCTTAAGTCCATAAATAGAATTCTGTAGCCTGCACACTTTAGACTCGTCTTTAGATATAAAACCTTCAGGCTGTATCATATACACCTGTTCTTCTAAATCACCATTTAGAAAAGTGGTTTTAACATCCATTTGCCAAATCTCATAATCTAAGTATGCTGCTATAGCTAGCATAATCCGAATGGATTTCAGCATTGCTACAGGAGAAAATGTTTCATCACAGTCAATACCATAACGATACCCCTTGGCAACCAGACGTGCTTTATAGGTCTCAACCTTTCCATCTGTGCCTCTTTTCCTCTTGAAAACCCACTTACACCCTATGGGTTTTATCCCTTCGGGTGGGTCAACTAATGTCCATACATTATTGTCCTTATGGAATCAAGTCCGGATTTCATGGCATCAAGCCATTTATTAGAGTCAGTCCTTTGCATAGCATCCATATAGGTGATCGGATCCTCGTTGTTCTCATCGAGTTCAACAGGATCATCGTTATGAACCAAGAAACCTAAGTATCTGTCTGGTTGATGTAGTACTCTACCAGATCGCCTTAATGGTGCATCTAAAATGGGTTTTGAGTTTGATCTAATCAACTCAGATTCTAAGGGTTCACTGGTTTTGTTGTTCCTTCTACTTGATGAACTTCCTCAAGTTCAACATTAGAGCTATTTGTTCCTTCACTAAGGAACTCCTTTTTAAGAAAAACTGCTCTATTACTAATGAACAACTTTTGTTCTTCAGTATTGTAGAAGTAATATCCTTTGGTTTCTTTTGGATAGCCGATGAAAAAATATTTGTCAGATTTGGGTTCAAGTTTGTCTAATTTTGCATGTTTCACATAAGCTGGACACCCCCAGACTCTCAGATATGTGATTACCAGTTTATGTCCATACCACATCTCATGTGGAGTTTTTGAAACAGACTTATTTGGAACCTTATTGAGAATATGATAAGCTGATTCTAATGCATATCCCCAAAAGGATATTGGCAAGCTTGCAAAACCCATCATGGACCAAACCATGTCTAATAGAGTTCGATTCCTCCTTTTCGACACACCGTTATGTTGTGGTGTTCCTGGAGGAGTCCATTGGGAGAGAATCTCATTCTCCCTTAAATATGTCACAAAGTCATTGGAAAGGTATTCGCCTCCTCGATCTGATCGAAGGATCTTAATACATTTTCCTATTTGTTTTTCTACTTCTTTATGATATTGTTTGAACATTTCAAACAATTCAGATTTATGTCGCATAAGATAGACATAACCGAACCTAGAAAGGTCGTCTGTAAAAGTAATGAAGTAGTAATATCCACCTTTGACACAAGTGCTCATTGGTCCACATACATCAGTATGTACTAGACTTAATAGCTCTTTAGCTCTTTCACCTTTTCCAGTAAAAGATGACTTGGTCATTTTACCAAGAAGACAGGATTCACAGGTAGTTAATGGTTCACAATCATCAACTCGAATGATGCCCTCCTGAGTTAACCTATTTAATTTGTTCTTATTGATATGACCCAGCCGATGGTGCCAAAGATAAATGTCTGTGACATCAGTTATTCTAGGGCGCTTACTTGATTTGTACACTACATTCACAGGCTGTGATAATATATAAATGCCATTAGATAAATGCCCAGTCATTACAGTGACTCCATTTATAATGATATTCAAAGTAACATCCTTTATTAAAATTTCATAATGACTTTTGGCCAGAAGGCCTACAGAAATTACGTTCAACAAGAACGTTGGGCAAAAATGACAATCATTTAGTATAATGACATTTCTATTGAAAACTATTTCAAGAACTCCTAATGCCAAAACTGGAACTAATCTTCCATCTCCGACATTAAGGAATCTTTCATTGTCCTCAAATCTTTTAGTGACCTGTAGTCCCTGCAATGAATTGCAAATGTTAAAAGGACTCCCGGTATCCAATACCCAGGTCTATTATCATATACAGAAAAATTACAAGGTGTTATCATATAAATACCTTGTTGAGAAACATCTTGCCCCTTTTTCTTCTTTGGCCTGTTTGGATCAAGTGTGGCAATGTAAAGAGGACAGTTCCTCTTCCAGTGCCCTTGCATCTTGCAATGAAAGCATTCAGCTTGACTTTTATCAACTTTCTTCTTCTGCATCTGACCCCTTATAGATGTCCTAGCATGTTGCACCTTTTTCTTATTCTTTTTCTTCTTCCCTTACCCAAAGGGTTGACGCCCTACCTTAGATTCTTCAACCACATTAACCAAACCCTTAGAGAGCTGGTTATCCTTCTCAAAGTTCTATAACAACCCCAACAAACCGTGGTATTGACTGTAGGCTTTGTCATTCGAAAATGAGTAAGGAAAGGTTGGAAGGATGGAGGCAAGAAATTCAGGATCGCATCTTTTCCCAACTGCTCATGTAGGGGAAACGAGCTTGCTTAGCAGTTCTATCTTCTCGATCATGTACAATACATGATCAGTGACAGGAGATCCATCCCTCATTCGAGCATTAAAAATAGCACAACTAGTCTTGTGCCTTTCAACGTCGTCAGGTGTGCCGAAAGATTCATTCAATGCTTGAATGATTTCTTCTAGCTGAGCATTCTCGAACCGGCGACCAAATTCATCATTCATTGCTGCTAGCATGATGCAACGTACGCTAGTTCTATCATTGAGCCACTTCTGATAAGTGTCTTTCTCAGAACTTTGTGTGTTTGCATCAGGTATCTTTGGTGCAGGATTATTAAGAATATATAGAATCCTCTCATGCTCAAGGACGATCTTAAGTTTTCTAAACCAGCTATTGAAATTTGAACCATTCAACTTGTCACTATCCAATAGGGACCTTAATGATAAATTAGTGGCCATTTTCTTCATAAGGAAAAACTAAAGTTTATTAGTATATAAATTGATTCAGTCCAAAGACTTGGACTTTAGTCTAAAGATTCTCCCACTATTTTGTTTAAATTGGCAGCCTCTACACCCCAATTCGAAGAATTATTCTTAATTCTTTAGCGGGCACTAAGATCTACATAGACTACATACAGGCCCAAGTGAAGCTTGGCCAACCCATATGCATCTAAGAGTAGGTTCAAAACCAATTGTTTCCCAAAATAATTCTTAGTGTTCAGTTTTGCCCCATGTACCTCTTCAGCAGGCATGGAGTGCCTCCACTGAAAGTTCTGGTTAGGTCCAACCATTAAATGATATAATCAATGTAACCTATCAATAGACAACCAAGCCCGAGTGAAGCTCAGCTCACCTGATTGTCTATTTAATAGTTACGCTGACTTATCATATAATGAATGATAATTCCGATGGTTGACAAGCACCAGGCATGGAGTACCTCCAATGATTATCATCGGACTCATTATCACCCACCTTAATGGGAGGCTATGATCTAGTTATCATATAACTATTTTATTTTAAGGACCTAATAATTTTAAAGGATTTTATAATTTGAAGACAATTTGACTAATCAAGTTCTCCCACTGAATGTATGAAATGTGTAGAATGAAACAAGATTAAGTCAGGTTAAGTGGCACCTAAATAAGTCAGATTGATTTCCTTACAAGCATGGGTCAACCCGAATCAAGTAAATGATCTGAATCATAAATGGTTCACCACATTGACCAGGTGAGTGAGATTGATAGGAGGGATATGCCATTAACTCGTTAAAGACGCACCAATATGAGTAGCTCCCAATTAAAAACCATTTAATCGTTGATCCTAGAGCAACTTGCCAACTCACCTTGACATCATATGGTTAACTAATTCTGATTTGACTATCTAAGAGATTCATGCTCAACCACGGAGCCTAATCTGCTTCCATTTGGTTTAATCAAAGAGAAGGACATGATCAACTACAACTATTATTTGATTTAGAGCATTCTTAACCTAATCTAATTAGATTTGTTCAAATACTCTTTTAGTCCAATTGATTTAAACCTTAGGGTCTAACCCTTTATGGACCCGATTTAGCTAACCCAAAGATTAAATATATTTCATGTTTACATGTCATATATTTCAATCAAGCATCACATGTATTATGTTACTACTCATAATTCCTATATTTAGATCATATCTAAAGAGATTATGAATTAACATTTGACATTCAAATTAGACTCTCAAAAATATTTGTATGTTTCTTAACATAGACATTACGCCATCATATATCATATCTATGTTTTATACTAAACATGCAAATATCATGCTTTTATACAACATCAATATGTATCAAATATAAAACATCTTTTGAGAGTGCGTGTAATCTATGTTTTGATGCATAAGCTCAATTTAAATTATCTTTGGATTGAGCATCAATGATAAAACAATAGCACGACAATATGTCACAGAATACCTCATTGAATGGGTAATTTAGATTTTCAATCCATCTGTGACCATATAGCCTTGCGATTAGTTTTAATCATAATTACACAATTAATAAGAACATTAATTTACATGCAATAAATTAGATCAATAAGAAACCATTGCTCTGATACCATTTGTTACTCGGTCATGGGTACCTCTCATGTCACCTAACAAATGTACCTATCAGACTAGCCGGCTACCATCTCGGCCGGTACACCAACACCAATGGACGGAGAGTCTGGCTTCGGTGACACGGTCACCAGCGAGAGTTCCCATTGATGCTCTGCCTGCATATAACCCATTCAGGTCAACTGGCTCTGATACCATTTGTTGGGATAGTTAATCCCCGAAGCATGCATATTTTAAAATTTAATAACAATTATCAATGCAAAAATTTAAAGATTACATATTAATCTTTCTAACATGCATCAAGATCATATCTTTGCCTTATATTATAAGATCGTTTGATCTAAGTATTGCATATAAATTAAATAATTAAGATCATATCTTAATCTTCAAGATGAGAAGTCATACTACTCATCTTAAAGCCTGCCTTAAGATCTAAGGATCAAATCACTCACCTTAAGAACAGTAGGTAAATCCTTTGTGCTCTACAGCCGTTCAATCGTCCGGCCTCTAGTATTGTCCACGCGAAGCCCTCGAATGATCGGATTCCCGGGAGTGCTAGCTCGCAGAAAAATAATTTTGCTGATCTTGAATTCTTCCACTTGAATCTTCCTCCAAGATCCACCAAGCTTTTGCTAACACTAAAATCACACTAGAATTTTCTGTTCTAACTCTTAGAACTGTAACACTTGGTTCTAACTGTTTAGAATTTTTGATCTCTTTTGATCTTGTGTTGTATTATCTGGTGAGGGATGTCCTCTATTTATAGTTTCATATTAGCCAGCCTATTGAATTCTAACATTTAGAATTCCGCTGTTTTTGTGAAAACCAAAGAGACATATTAAATTCACACACTTATCAATGCATGAAGAGTTGTGTGGAATGCTCTTCCAAAAAGGTACATTAATTCACACGCTTGTCAATGCACAGAGAGTTGTGTGCAGTGCTCTTTCAAAGAGGCACATTAATTCACACACTTGTCAATGCACGAAGAGTTGTGTGTAGTGCTCTTCAAGAGGCACATTAATTCACACACTTATCAATGCACGGAGAGTTGTGTGGAGTGCTCTTCAAATAGGCACATTTTAGCAAAATTTATTTTTCTTAAACTTGGGAATCATTTGAAGAAGACTAAAAGTTATAAATTAAATTCTGTATGAGAATTTAATTTCTCATGAGATGAGATTTTAGTTATCTCATCATGTGAGAAAACCTTTTTCACACATGGGGTTTGAATTTTTGGTTTTAAGCTAATTTGAATTTATTGGATTAAACCAATATAGATCATGGTCCTAGCCCAAATCAAATTTGGCTAATCCTGAATCTATTTAAATCCAAATCAAATCTAATTTCAAATCAATATTTGAAATTGATTAGTCCTTCTAGTAGACTTAAACCAAATTGAATCTTATTCACTTGTACTTAATCCAATTGAGATAATTCAATCAATCAAATTGATTAATTAAATCATATACGATTCTCAATCGTTGATCAGCAAATAGATCATCCTAGAAAACTTCTATGCGTGTGACTCTCTAGGTTCGAACCTAAGCCGGTAGCATAGAAATAATTTTCTATACTAATCGATGTGCCCATCTAGTAATGGAATCCGACGTCCGGATAGGTCGAAGAGTTGCCAAGCAAACTCCAAGAACCCTAAGAAACAGTTACCGTATAATTCATCCTCTTGACCACAAATGCTAAGGATGGCTTAAGAGCCTGTCAACTCTAAACAGCAAATCCATAAAGTAATTTTAATTTTAGTGATCATGTGACTTTCACATCAAGTGCCTTGGCCAAGGTCTTGCTAAATTAAAACACAAGCATTTCTCCTTTTAACGGGATAGGTCAAATTCCATCTTGATCCACAACTGACAACCACAAGTACTTGACTGCACCCAGTAACCTTTCGTAGCTGGATTAGAAATCCAGGTAGTCCGGCACCTAAGTACAATGAGTTTCTTGTAAGCCACTGGTTGTGATTTTCAGGTCTGAATGATACTTATACCTATATCTTCTCGGATTAACTCTTGATAGTAGAGTATCCAAAAATGAGTCACGTTCAGTGAAATGTACTCCTACACTTTTACCTGTATGTCATACCAGTGTCTCTACACTCCTTGGTTAAGAGGACAACCAACAAATATGATATACAATGTCCTATAATTGATAGTACTATGGCCCCGTCATAGTATATCATTTGGTCGCAAACTCTTTTAAGGACCTTTAAATATAAATCCTCCTTTATCGTGAAGGAAGATCCTAAGGGCTTCATTACTATTAGGAGTTTTAAGAAGATGTTCTTGTAATGAATAAACTGCCAAATAACTTTTATTAATATATCAATTTATATATAATTTACATCAACACAATCATCAAATGATTGGCTTTAGGATACAATTCCCAACACTAAATGCATATGAGAAGAGAAGACCTAACTTATTTATAATGCAACCTTTATAAACTCGCTCATTATAGGCCATTATTAGGGTTTAAACCCACACCAATGTCTAACCCACATCATCCAACAAGAGATACGAATAAGCTCAAATAACATAAATAATACATTAGCAGTGGGCTTATTATACATATATTATAAGATAGAATTCATTCTGCCCGCTTTGCATACCTAAAATCATCAACAATTAATGGCTGAAGCCCATAGCCTAAAAATTTTTATTGTTTTTTCACTTGTGCAACATTTATTGTAGTTACTCAAGTATTTTGAAAACATTTGTTTCTTTAAAAATGATATACGAGTTGATTAGATATTTTTTTAATGTAGTCATAAATTTGAAAAAGATTAATTCATGCAGCTTGAAGGAAAAAAAAAAAAAAAGGAAAAAAAGGATTGGATAGCCTGAAAGCTACCAACTCCAAAGAAATCATTATGTCATTATTGATATAAGATTAATTCATGATTCTAGAAGGTAATAACCTCAACTAACGTAATCATGATTGAGAAGCATTGTAAGAAAATAGCATACAATGTTCAATCTCAAAAGTGTTATTTTTCATTGTTAATCATTCCATTGATTTCTCTTCAAACAACAAATTAACTTCAATAAGAAATCCGTATATCTGACGAACATTGGGTAACGCAGATCGAATTGGTGGTGGAAAAGAAAACGGCAAGCACTTTTATTCCAGCAGCGAATATGAAGCAACAGTAACAATAACAATCGCAACAAACAAAGGAATAACCAACTTATTTTGGTAGTCAGTGGTTTATGAAAACTTGACCACTAAAACAAATAAAATTTAATGGAGAAGAAGAGCTGGGGAAGTAGCTTA
Source organism: Calamus simplicifolius (assembly GCA_900491605.1). Taxonomy (NCBI): domain Eukaryota; kingdom Viridiplantae; phylum Streptophyta; class Magnoliopsida; order Arecales; family Arecaceae; genus Calamus; species Calamus simplicifolius. The sequence continues at coordinate 220,945 of UESW01004957.1, read as the reverse complement.
ATTAGTTTCCAAATTTGGACTTTATTTGATTGACAAGCTGCTGATCAACCTGGAAAGCCTTGGCCAGCACCTCGCTCGGTATCGCAGGATTCGATCCAAACAAACTGAGAGGAGCAACCACGACACCTGGCAACTGGCTGTTGAATGCCGTGACAGCGAGCGCAGTCTCCTTGCCCATGTTGTACTGGAAGTGAATGAGCCCCCTGGGAATCACAAAGTTCTCACCTGCATTCACGATTTTAGAGTAGAATGCATTGCTGGTGCTGATGAATCCCACCAGGAGTTGACCCTTAATAACAAGCCCAAGCTCTGTGGCACGGGGGTGGGAGTGAGGGGGGTTGACGCCTCCAGGTGCGAAGTCGACTCGGTTCATGGAGAGCCCCAGCGTGTTGAGGCCTGGAAAGCTGAGGACATCTGCAGCGGTCACGTTCGAGCCGAAGATGCTACTTGGACTACCTCCTTTGGAAAGTACGCTGGAGAAGAAGTCATCGGAGACGACGCTGGAGGCCGGTTTGCAAGGGAATCCATTGACGGCTACGTTAGCTTGGGGGTCGGCGACGCAGAAGTCCTGGAGGGGATCGGGATCGGAGCGGCATGGGGAAAGGGTGAAGAGGGTTAGACAAAGAAAGAGGAAAGGCCTTGCCATGGAATATTGTGTCTTCATGGTTGATGGGAGATTTGGCGATGCTAGAGGATGAGCTTCAGAGACCTTGATGTTTGTGTTATATATAGAGATTTGGCGCTCTGTTATATTGTCTTGTACGTTTGGTTGTTTGAAGGTTTCAACACCTTTTTCATTTGACAAACGCGTCTGGTTGGCTGCGCGTGAGGAAATTAAATATAATGTATCAAAAGATTAGACGGGGTAGGTTTAAATGATTTTCTTATGTTGACTAGGAAATGGTCTGAACAGATTGAACTTTCCTTGAAGAGTTTCTCATCGGCCATGGAGTTTGGAATTTTTTTATTTGGATTAAACCCTTTATTTTTTTTGTGTACATATACATATTCACAATACCTGCACCAAATATCACAAATGATTTGATCCTACATTTAAAGGAAATGTTGCTGCTAATATCCGTCCTCCGAATCGGACGCGAAGGGGCTTCGAGACGGGCTTCCTCCTGGGCGGACCTGCAAGACAGTCCTCACGCGAGAAGGCGTTGGGGTGGCCCTCTGCGGAAGACCCTCCGACGCTCAAGTCAGTGGAGATCAACAGTCGACAGAAATGAGGAGAAGGCTCTCACCGGAGAGTTTCCTCCAAGGGCTCCGAGCGGAGCGGCAATGGCGGAAGCAAAGCCAGAGAGAGGGAAAGAGAGAGTTTGTGTGAGGAAGTGTGCAAGGGGAGACCGCCCCCCTCAGGGGGTCTGGAGCTGCGGTATTTATAGAGGATCACCTGGTTGTTAGGGGGCGTCGTGGGTCTGAAGGCTGTTGAGATTCGAATCCAGTCTGTTATAAGACCGGTAGGATTCGTATCCGGTTAGTTAGAGGATCGATGGCTGGGAGAGCTTGTTAATGTCTCGGGATTTGGTGGGAGCATAGGCCCCAGGGCCCTAGGCTACTTTCAGATATGATTCCTGTTTTGAATCTTAAGGATTTAAGCTTTCCCGCGCCGAATTTCACAGAGGGGGTTGATATCGCTCGGACTGGGCCGAGCTATAGGGATAGCTTGGCGGGCGAGGCCAAGAAGCGAGATAGCTCGACTAGGGCCAAGAAACAAGATAGGCCAGCTGGGGGAGCCGGAAGGCGATAGGCGATGGCTCGGCTGGGGCCGAGAAACAAGATAGGTCGGCTGGAGGAGCCGGAGGACGATAGTCGATAGCTCGGCTGGGGCCGAGAAACGAGATAGTCGGTTGGAGGAGCTAGAAGGCGATAGATGATAGCTCAGCTGGGGGAGCTGGAAGGTGATAGACGATAGCTCGGCTGGGGCCGAGAAACAAGATAGGTCGGCTGGAGGAGCCGAAGGTGATAGACGATAGCTCGGCTGGGGCCGAGAAACAAGATAGGTCGGTGGAGGAGCCGGAAGGCGATAGACGATAGCTCGGCTGGGCTGAAAGATGAGGTCCGCACCTCGAGAATCCCTGGCTCGGTGAGGGGCTAGGGCGTTCCGATCTACCGAGGCTGACTTGTCCCTGGCGAATGTCTCACAGCGAGTAGAAATCGGGGCTAACCTTAGCCGCGTACACGATTATTGATGCGTAACGATTTTACCCCTCAACAAATGCCCCCCACTCCCTAGTTCGAAGCGTAGGTTTGAGCATAGGGAGTATAAGTCCAGGTGGCACGATTTGAACGGGGGGATCCGGATTGGACAGTCCACGCAATGATGCCCTATTTAATGCCGCGCGGTCGCCGTACCTTCATGGGTAAGGCTCCTTTGGGGCGATGGTTGGGGGACCGCCACGTAGTGGATCCCGATTTTTACGGCGCTTATCGAGGCGGTTCTGGATGCCTCGGGCGAGACCTTATCTTCCCTTGAGGTGTTTTCCTTCGAGGGGAAGCAAAGCTGAAATAGCGTGTTTCTTTTGCAACGCTCCTTCGTTCCCCTTTTGGAGAATTTCGTTCTCTATTTCCTCTGTAATTTCGAGCCCCGACGACGTAGTTTTGGAGATTGCCACCGAGGATTTGGGAAAAATTCGCCAGAAGTATGGCATTCCCCCGGATGTTGTTCTACGATTACCGGAACCCGAGCATAGGGTTTCGCAAGATTTGGAGCATGGAGTTTTTCTTTACGAAGATAGTTTGAAGGCGGGCCTTCGGTTTCCTCTTCATCCCCTGGTAAAGGAGATCATGACGTTTTACAACATCTGCCCGACGATGGTGGCTCCCAACAGCTGGCGAAGCATCATCGGACTTATTTCGATATGCAACCAGATCCAGGTTACAGCTACTCTTCCCCTTTTTTGTGCCTGTTACCACCTGATACCCGGGAGGAAATCGAAGTGGCCTTATATCAGACCTCGGAGGTCCTTCAAGAAGATTGTGGACAAACCGTCATCCATAAAGGGATGGAAGAACCGATTCATCATCGCTGAAGGGAACATTGGTTCCGACTTTCCCCGGGGATGGGAAACTTTGTTCGGGTTGTGGAAACACATCCGATTCTATCTGAGCAGGAGAAAAAATTTGGAAGTCCTCCGCAATGGCAAGGCGTTCTCGGCCAACGACTTACTGTCGGAGGAGGCTCTTTTCGTCGCCGGGCTTAGCCCTCTCAATCCACATGGTAGGCCCTCCTTCTCTTTTCTACTGGTTTTATTTGAGCGAACGTATCTCGGTCTCATCGTTTGCTCTTCGCTTTCGTAGCCAAGAGGTCTGAATTATCAGGCCGCATAAAGAAAAAGACGGGCAAGCGCCCAGGGGAGAGTAGTGGCGGGGAGAAAAGTAAACCCAAGAAGAAGGTTCATCTTTTCGAAAGGTACTCGCCGATGCTGGAGCAGTCCCGGCGGAAGCATCGAAAGCAAGGGAGGATTCAGAGAGGACTGCCGAGATCCCCTGTCTCAAGTTTTTTCCCGACCATGAGCAACTTGTGGCTTATTCGCGCCGCTTGGTTGGCTTTAGCTCGGATTTGAGGGAACATCTTGGTTGAGGCCAAGGCATAGGGATAGCCTCGACGAAGGGGCCGAGATATAATACAGCTCGGTAAAAAGGGGCTGAGAGACGATCTAGCTTGGCTTAGGACGAGTGGCGCAATGGCTCGGCCGGGGGAGAGATGAAATAACTCGGCTAGGGCCAAGGGACGAAATGGCTCGGCTAGGGCCGAGGGACGAAATGGCTCGGCTAGGACCGAGGGACGAAATCGCTCGGCTAGGGCCGAGGGATGAAATAGCTCGGCTAGGGCCGAGAAATACGGTAGATCAACTGGACAGGACCAGGAATCACATAAGCATCCTGGCCAGGACCGAGGTAGTCCGTCCTATCAAGGGCGAAATCGTGGATGCCTTCGACAAAAAAAGGAAGTTTGGTTCCGTGAGGGGGGGGGGGTTGCTGAATTCCCCGCTTCCTATGAGCGGCCACTGAAGCGACAACGCGTGGCAGGGCTTTATGTGAGTGTTATTGGAGCGGCGGTTCGGGCGACTAGGGCTCTCGCCTAGAACGGTTTAAATACCAATAGGTGGTAGGCCATCGTTAACCATTTCTTCGCCGATCTTCGTTGGTCTATCCAAGCTTGTGATAGTAGGATGGCTTCTAAGGATGGAGGGAGGTCGGCCGGAGCACCAGTCGATGGTGTCAACGCTCGTTGGGGGACCCGGAGGGGTCGCACAAGGCGGTCATCGATGGGGAAGTCCTGGCCTCATTGTTTGCAAGTCGTGAGCGACTCCAACAGGCGACCGAGCAATACATGATTGCCTCTACTAGGGAGATCATGCACCTCCGCACGGTCAACGATCGTTTAGAAAAACGTGTGGCATCCCTCCAGCAACAGGTGTGCGACCCGGTAGTGGAGCAAGGGGAAGGCTCAGCAGCTCTGGGAGAGGATGATAAGCCCCAGTGAGGGCTGATGTATTTTCCTTTCTTTTCGTTGCCCCTTTATGATGAATGGAAAGAACAGTTTATGTAGCTTTTGTGTTTGCCGCTATTTTGAGATGCTTGCTTTCATCGTGCAAGTCTTATAAGCGATCCATCCCTTGGAGGGTTTTTAGCCATCCTTGCCCGGATCGGGGCGCGGGATAACATTCAGTTATGTTGGACTGAAAATAGATATTTCGGTTTTTTCGAAGTATAGAAACAGCTTTGGCCTTAGAGGGGAGCATAGGGTGGTGCCTAGGTCCGTGCCTAGGTCCCACAGGTAGCTGGGCCGGAGCAGAGGATATTGAGAGGTCATTATCGAGGAGTACATGGCCTCCGTGCTACTTTATTACCCTGTCAGTGCCTTGTCTTTTCCAAGGCAAGTCGACTTTCTTTTCGCCGAAGTAGATAATACGGTTCCGTAGCCATCAAAAAGTTGCCTCAGTGTTTTCCAGGGGCTTTTATTAGGTCGATCTTTTCCAATGCAGGTTGTTCTAGCATATGATGCAAGCACTCATTCGCCATTGGAGGATGTCGTTTTCACTGGATGATCTCCCAGTCTGCCCATATCGCAAGATCGGCGGGCGATTTTCTGCATTTAAAACTCATGATCCGGGATCAGAGAAAATCTTTTGGCGTGCGTCATGGTTCGGGCGACGCGCTTGGTGCGCAACGAGGGGCGCTGTTTTCATCCCGGGAGGCCACATGGTGGCATGTGTTAGGTGTTTTGAATCTCGGGGCTTTCTGCTCTGATAGCCGCTCCCGGTTCACCTTCGCCTATAAGAAGGGGAAAGAGGGGCCGTGTTGGGCCATCCCCAAGTTTTCTTCCCTGTGAATTGTGAAGGTTTTCACGATGCCTGTCTCTCTGGGCTTAGAGTGGGAGGACGAGCTTACCTTTTGCAAGTCGTCGTCCTCCGGACAGTTGGGGTGATGAAGGAGCCGCTGGAGAGTGGCTCATCCTCAGGGGATGAGTTTCGGAGATCATATGGAGAGCGCACAGGAGGGCCGCAGATATCACATGGAGAGCGCACATATGCGCTTCCTGTGTGTCCTTTGTGGCTTGCTATGGGGGGTGCGGGGTAGAAAGTGCATCGAGACCCCGTAGCACGCACGGAGCCTTCTCCGTTAGTCTAGATTCTCGTCCCTTCTTTAAGGGGAATCCTTGCCATAGGAAGGAGAAACTGGGAGCAGTGCAGGGCTGATGGTCCCCTAGCGCTCCCAATCGGGCAGCGGCCTGCAGCCGAGCATCCCACCTGAGGGGAGCCGATTAGTTTGCCCGGTTCCTCAGAATCAGCATCCACGGGTCATGCCTCCTTTTGGATCTCTTAGTTCATCCGGAGGGACCATGGAAGGTCGGCCTTGCCATTTATCAGGGCGAGCTGGCTGGTTCGTGGTTTGTCTGATTTCTTGGGCCAAACGCCGAAATGTCATTATTAACCGAAGCTGGCTTGGAGTAGTTCGGCCGAACTATGCACTCGTTTTTATTTTCTGTGCTTTGGTGCACTTGTAACTCCTCTCAGGAGGTTGTAATCTTTATTGATGAGGAAATAAAAATTTTCATTCCCTCTTCCTTTTGCATCTGCTTCTTTTTTCGCGTTGTTAATCTCATATCATGTCTTGCCATAGCACGTTTTGGCAGTGCTCTTGCTGCTTTGCTTTTGCTAAGGCTAATATTCGGTCCTTAGTAGAGGAAAAATATGTCATGATTGAGTCGGAGAGTGGACCTGGGCGGTCCAACGGGCTCACGATGTAAGCATGATCTTGTCCGTAGAACGAAGCAGGTACAGACATCGCTCGGTCCGGCTGGGGCTTGTAAGCTGCCCGAATCTGGAGGGGCGTTTTGAAGGCCACTTGTTTCGGCTGGGGCTTATGAGCTGCCCGAATCCAAACTATGTCTTGGAGACCATTTGGACCGGCTGCAACATGCTATTTCGACTCGTAGCTCGGCCCAGCCGAGGCACAGAGATTCGATGCAGATAGCTCGGTCGTTGCCGAGAATGATGACATTATGTTTGGTTCTTGTGGTGAATATAGATTCTTATGTAAACGAGCGACGCATGGGGTCGTTTGGAGTTATGACTCGGTCACCCTCGGGCGAGGCGAGTTAATGTTGATTGCTGGTGCACTTTATTTTTTTGCACCTTTCTGAGGATGCCCAATTCGAGGGAGTCTGGTGGATTTTCAAGAACATTTATTTCACAAGGGCGGCAAACTAGGGGGGAGCCTAGTCCCTAGAGAAGGAGGGGAATTTCCAGGTGTGCCGCCGATGCTTATCGATCCTCCTCGGGAGGGGGTGCGACTCTTCGCTTCCCGCAGGCGCCAGCCGAAGCGACGACGCATGGCAAATTCCCTGGGTCGGGATTAATGACTCGACTGATCAAAATACTCGCCAGGGCGATATAAATATGGATGAGACGGATGCCAGTGTTTGTCATCCTCTCAGTTAGTCTTTTGCTAGCTCTGAGAGCAGGTATGGCCTCCCATGGTGAAGGGCAATCGACTGAAGAGCCGAGCGGCGGCAGCAACGGCCGCAGGGACTCCCGGGGGAGTTGCTTTTCTTTGACCGCTGATGGGATGGCCTTAGCGTCAGCTTTAGTAGGCCATGAGCAGTTCCAAAAGACGATCGAGGAATTTCTTGCCGTCTCGACGAGAGAGGCCGAGGCTCTTCGCCAGGTTATTGACCAGCAGGAGGGAGTGATAGCGTTCCTCCATCAGCAAGTCGCCCAGCTGACTCAGCGTAGGGAGGACCTCGTAGCTCCTGGGGGAGACAGTAAGCCTCTGTGAAGGCTATTCTTACCTTTTCTTTTTCTCCTTGTCTTTTTCTTTATAATGAACAGAAAGGGAGGTTCTTTTTGGCAACTTTATTTTTGCTACCGTCCCCAAGATGTTTATCCTCGTCAAGTAGTGCCTTGCATTTTGGGGACCGATTAAATCGGCCGGGGCTTGTGAGCGGCCCGAATCCGAACGTAGTTCAGGAGAATGCTTAGGTCGGCAGGGGCTCGAGACGTACGTTTTGGCTTTGAGTCGAGGCTTCAATAGTAGAAAAAAAACTCCTCGGCTTTGGCCGAGATTCTTAATAGTAGAATATACTCCTCGACTCTGGCCAAGGTTTATGCACTCCGGTCTTGGCCGGGGCTTTAGGATCTTTGCTCGGCCCAGCCGAGGTTCGGAGATTCGTTGCTCGGCCCAGCCGAGGTTCGGAGATTTATTACTCGGCCCAGCCGAGGTTCGGAGATTTATTGCTCGGCCTAGCCGAGGTTCGGAGATTTGTTGCTCGGCCCAGCCGAGGTTCGAAGATTTGTTGCTCGGCCCAGCCAAGGTTCGGAGATTTGTTGCTCAAATAGATAACTCGGTTGTACCAAGGATTGGTAAGCAGCATCTGTTTCCTTTTCGATTTTCGGTGATATAATCATGGTAATCATATCAAGAATTATGAAAGCAATATGCTGACAAAAATTAAGAAGGTGGGCCTGTAGAAGGCATACCCTACTGATGATACTTGCAGAGGTTGTCTGAGTTCCATGTCCGAGGGATGGAGCTTCCGCTTAGATCTTGTAGTTTGTAGGTGCCAAGTCCGACGACTTCCGTTACTTGGTAGGGGCCTTCCCAGGTCGGAGCTAGCTTTCCTTGCTCTTGCGGTTTGGAGACAGATGTTTTCCAGAGAACTAGGTCGTCAGGCGAGAAAGCTTTCCCTTTGACCCTGGAGGCGTGGTAACGGGCCACTCTTTGCTGGTAGGTAGCTATTCTGATCCATGCTTTTTCTCTGATCTCCTCTACCAGGTCGAGGTTGGTACGGAGCTGCTCGTCACTGGCTTCCTCCGAGTAGCTTTCCACCCACAGGGAAGGGAGTCCTATCTCCACGGGGATGACTGCCTCTGTGCCGAAGGCCATTCGAAATGGGGTCTCGCCCGTGGGCACTCTCGAGGTGGTGCGGTAGGCCCATAGGACATGGTGCAACTCGTCTGCCCATCTGCCTCGGGCTCTGGAGAGCTGAGCTTTGATCCCTTGAAGCAAGGTTCGGTTAGTTACCTCGGCTGCTCCATTAGCTTGTGGATGCCCGATCGAGGTAAGGCAGTGATGGATCCCATGCTCCTCGCAGAACTGACGGAACTTTGGATTGTCGAACTGTTTGCCGTTGTCAGTAATGATGGTGTGTGGGAGGCCAAAGCGATAGATGATGGATCTCCACACGAAGTCCTTGGCCCGAGCCTCAGTTATCTGAGCAACTGCTTCCGCCTCAACCCATTTGATGAAGTAGTCGATGGCGATGAATAAAAACTTTCGCTGTCCCGTAGCAAGTGGAAACGGGCCGAGAATGTCCATTCCCCACTTGGCAAAGGGCCAAGCGGAGGAAACGGGGACCAGACTGGTGGAGGGAGCCTTTGAATACTAGAGTGTCTTTGGCATGGGTCACAAGTTCGGATGAGGTCGTCAGCATCCTTTTGCATGGTGGGCCAATAGTAACCTTGACGTAGCACCTTGTGGCATAAAGACCGACTCCCCAAATGGTTGCCGCAAATTCCTTCGTGTACCTCCCGAAGGGCATAATCAGCTTCAGATGGGCGAAGGCATCTGAGCAACGGCATAGAGAAGGACCGCTTGTAAAGCTAGTCGTCAATCAGCACATAGTGGGTGGCTTGCAGATTTAGCTTTCTAGCTTCTCTTCGATCGGCCGGGAGCAATCCTTCTTTAAGATACTTCAGGATGGGGTCGAACCATGATAGTTCGGCCTCAACTTGCATCACTCGGTCAGCTTCTGCAATACTGGGCCTCTCTAAAATCTCCAGATGAAATTTTCGCTCGGCGTCCATCGATTCCGCAGTTGCCAGTTGAGATAATAGGTCGGCACGGACATTTTTGGATCTCAGAATCTGAATGATTTCAAATTCAGGGAAATGGGAGAGTAGGCTTCGAACCTCTTGGAGATATCGAACCATGTTCGACTCCCAGGCCTCAAACTCGCCCCGCACGTGACCAGCCACCAGCTGAGAGTCGGTGAAGGCATTCAGCTTCTCCACCTTAAGGTCGCGGGCGATTTGGAGCCCGGCGAGCAGAGCTTCATATTCGGCCTCGTTATTAGAGGCTGGGAAGGAGAAGCAGACGCCATATTCGAAAGTCAACCAATCTGGGCTGGTGAGGATTAGGCCGGCACCAAAGCAATGGGCGTTGGACGATCCGTCGACATGGAGGAGCCACCGGGCGTCAGATTTTGGATGCTCGGGGGAGTTGGGAGTGGAGTCATCCTCTGGGATAGTGCATTCGAGTAGGAAATCAGCTAGCACCTGAGCTTTGATGGCCAGACGAGGTTGAAACCGAATGTCGTGTTCACTTAGCTCAACGGCCCATTTGGTCATCCTTCCCGATGTCTCCGGACGATGGACTACCGCCTTGATGGGCTGATCGGTCAGGACTGTCACAGAATGTGCTTAGAAGTATGGCCGCAACTTTCGGACCGAGGTTATCAAAGCCAACACCATCTTCTCAATCCGGGTATATCTCATTTTCACATCTCGGAGCAGTTTGCTGATATAATAAATTGGCTTCTGGGTCTTATTTTCTTCTCTGACCAACACCGAGCCAATGGCGCCTTCCGAGACTGCCAGATACAGGAATAATGTTTCTCCAGGATTTAGACTGCTGAGGAGAGGGGGAGAGCCGAGGTACTTTTTAAGGTCTTCGAATGATTTCTGACACTCGGAAGACCATTGAAAATTCTTAGCCGACCGAAGAGTTTTGAAGAAAGGGAGGCATCTTTCGGCAGACCGAGCTACGAAGCGATTGAGGGCTGCTATTCTTCCAGCCAGGTGATGGACTTCTTTGATAGATGCTGGGGGTGCCATCTGCTAAAGAGCCTGGATCTTCTGGGGGTTAGCTTCGATACCACGTTGGGAAACCATAAAGCCGAGGAACTTCCCAAAATTAACGCCGAAGCCACACTTAGTTGGGTTGAGCTTCATCGATATTTGCAGAGCATTGCGAAGCTTTCCGAGAGATCCTCGATGTGCTGTGACGCTTCTTTGCTCTTGACCAGCATGTCATTGACATATACCTCCATGATCTGGCTGATTTGCTCTTTGAAAACTTTGTTGACCAGCCTTTGGTAGGTGGCACCCGCATTTTTAAGATCGAAGGGCATAACACAGTAACAGTAAGTACCTCGGTCAGTTATGAAGGCGGTCTTCTCTTCATCTTCGAGGGCCATCCGGATCTGGTTGTAGCTCGAGTAGGCATCCATGAATGTCAGCATCTGATGATCCAAGGTGGCATCTACAAGTTGGTCAATTCGGGGGAGAGAAAAACTGTCCTTCGGGCACGCTTTGTTGAGATCGGTGAAGTCGATTCAAATCCGCCACTTGCCGTTCGACTTTTTTACCATGACAACATTCGACAGCCAACTTGGGTAATTCACCTCCCGAATGAAGTTCACCTTGACAAGATTATCAACCTCCTCTTCGATAGCTTTCTGTCGCTCCGGGGCAAAGCTCATTTTCTTCTGTTTGACAGGACGGTACATCTCGTCCACGTTGAGGTGATGGACGAGAACATCAGGGCTGATTCCTGGCATGTCGGAGGCGGACCAGGCGAAGACATCGGCGTTGCTTCGGAGAAAGTCAATCAGTTCTCCCCGGGACTCACCTTTCAGTAGTGACCCGATATTTATAGTTCGGTCGGGCCGGGCTTTGTCCAGCGGTACTTCTTACAGTTCTTCGGCTGGTTCTCCTCGTTGCTTGGCGAAGTCCTCCCGAGCATCCAGCCCATCAACCTCAGGCATCCTGGACTGAAGGCTGGTGACAAAACACTGCCGAGCCATAGTTTGGCTTCCTTGGACAACACCGACTCCCCGCCCAGTGGGGAACTTCATAGACAGGTGCAGAATGGAGACGATGGCTCTGAGGGATATCAGGTCGGGCCTCCCAAATATCGTATTGTAGGGCGACCGAAGCTTGGTCACCAGAAAGTCTGTGTGAACAATGGCCACAAGGGGTCATATTCCTGCTCGAACCGTCAAAGTTAGGACCCCTTCTGGGACGATAACGTCACCGGTGAACCCCATCAAGGTGGAGTCCATGGCTCTGAGATTTTTCACGTGCAATTTCATCTTGGTGAACACATCGAGGTACAGAACATTTACGGAGCTTCCACTATCAACAAGAATCTGACTTACATCATAGTTATTTAAATTGAAAGATACATCTAACGCGTCGTCATGCAGGAATTGTATCCCCCGAAGATCATCGTCAGAGAAGGAGAGCTCACCCGTTCGTGTTTTCTTCGGCGCCGAACCTTCTTCATCATTCTTGAAGTTCGACGAACTACCGGCTTCTTCGATCACATTGGTATGGCCGATCACGGGTAGATTTGGAGGAGGAAGAGGATGCTGAATTTCGGGCTGGTGATCACCCCCTTTTCCTGGCTCGGCGCCCTCCTGAATTAGTTTAGTCGGCCCCGCTGGATTAGCCTCTCAATTTCATTCTTCAACTGCCAGCATTCCTCGGTATCATGGCCATGCTCCCGGTGATAGCGCCGGTACTTGGTGGGGTCTCTCCGGGTTGGGTTCCCTTGGAGAGGAGCTGGTCGGGGAAGCTGGCGCTCTATCTCCATGAGGATTTGCGCCCTAGGAATAGTGAGCGGGGTGTATCGGTCGAACTACCTAGGCAGGCTCTGGGAGCGATTCCTTGGCGACGGCGGGAGAGCTCTTTGGTGACGAGGTGGGCTTGGCTGGTGAGTAGGTCGATGCCTGTTCGAACCCTTGGATTATTTCTTTTTTGCAAGCTCGGCGCGGGCAGCCCTCCATGATTCTTCGACTCTGGCTTATTTGTCTGCCAGGGCCATCATATCGGAGAGGTTCGGGGGGTAACTGACCTCCATTGCCAGGTAGAAGTCGCTCTCCTTCGAAACTCCACCCGTTAGGGTGGATATAGCCACCTCATGATTAAGGTGGTCCACCTCCAGCATGGTCTTATTGAAGCGGCCAAGGTAATTCCTCAAGGACTCCCCCTCTCTCTGCTTAACTTCATAGAGGGAGTCGGATCTTTGTCGTTGACAGCGGCTGCTGATGAACTGACCGATAAAAAGATGACTCAGCTCGTCGAACAAATCAACGGAACCCGGTTTCAGAGCGTTGAACCAGGTTCGAGCGGACCCTCTAAGAGTGGAGGGAAAGGCGCGGCATAGGATCGCATCTGATACCCCGTGGAACATCATGATCGATTGAAAACTGCTGAGGTGATCATCGGGATCGGAGGAGCCATGGTAGGGCTCGATGGCGGGCAGCTTAACATGGGACGAAATCACTTCCTCCATGATCCCCTTGGAGAAGGGGATACCCTGCTCCACCTTAGGCTGAGGCGGATGAGCCTGCTTGGCGGCATCCAGCTCCTGACGCATCTCCCAGAGCTATCGGCGGATCTCCTCTTCAGACATAAGAGGAGGGGCCGGGCAAGGAGAGCACGGAGATGGCATCGAATCATGGCAGGAGGACTCCGGAGAGAGGGACCGGACGGCCGAGATCTGGAAAGATCCCTATTGCAGCCCCCTTGCAGGACTGCTCTAGCCTCTTTGGGTCGGTGTGGGGGGGTCCGCCGCTCCATGCGGACCAGAAGAAGAGGTGGCCGGAGAAAAAGGGGCTGCAGCCTCCTCAGGGAGGCGTGGAGCAGGGGCAGCTGCAAGGCGCTCCTGAACCAGATGGGTCAGGGCTTGGACCTGCTGGACCAGTGTGGCGAACTGGTCCTGGGTCACTGGGACAGCCGGTGGCGACGGAGTCTCAGCTGGTGGCGGCGGTGGCGCCATGCTATTCATCGGATCGGGTCTTTGGGAGGCGACTTGGTCTTGGGCTTCAGAAGTCGCTCTTCTCCGATTAGCCATTGGAGAGGTTCTCTTTCGGATCGAGATCCTTGTCTTCTTTCTTTAAGTTTTAATGGGACTTGAGGCCCTTCCTCTAGCGCCAATCTGTTGCTGCTGAAATCCATCCTCCGAATTGGGCGCGAAGGGGCTTCGAGACGGGCTTCCTCCTGGGCGGACCTGCAAGACAGTCCTCACGCAAGAAGGCGTTGGGGTGGCCCTCTGTGGAAGACCCTCCGACGCTCTAGTTAGTAGAGATCAATAGTCAACAGAAATGAGGAGAAGGCTCTCGCCAGAGAGTTTCCTCCAAGGGCTCCAAGCGGAGTGGCAATGGCGGAAGCAAAGGTAGAGAGAGGAGAGAGAGAGAGAGTGAGCAAGTGCGCAAGGGAAGACCGCCCCCCTTAGGGGGTCTGGAGCTGTGGTATTTATAGAGGATCACCTGGTTGTTAGGGGGGCATCGTGGGTCTGAAGGCTGTTGAGATTCTAATCCAGTCTGTTATAAGACCGGTAGGATTCGTATCCGGTTAGTTAGAGGATCGACGGTTGGGAGAGCTTGTTAATGTCTTGGGATTTGGTGGGAGCATAGGCCCCAGGGCCCTAGGCCACTTTCAGATATGATTCCTATTTTGAATCTTAAGGATTTAAGCTTTCCCGCACTGAATTCCGTAGAGGGGGTTGATATCACTAGGACTGGGCCGAGCTATAGGGACAGCTTGGTGGGCGAGGCCAAGAAGCGAGATAGCTCAACTAGGGCCGAGAAACAAGATAGGCCGGCTGGGGGAGCCGAAAGGCGATAGGCTATAGCTTGGCTGGAGCCGAGAAACGAGATAGGTCAGCTGGAGGAGCTGGAAGGTGATAGACGATAACTCGGTTGGGGGAGCTGGAAGGCGATAGACGATAGCTCGGCTGGGGCCGAGAAATAAGATAGGTCGGCTGAAGGAGCGGAAGGCGATAGACGATAGCTTGGCTGGGGCCGAGAAACAAGATAGGTCGCTGGAGGAGCCGGAAGGCGATAGACGATAGCTCGGCTGGGGCCGAAAGATGAGGTCCGCACCTCAAGAATCCCTGGCTCGATGAGGGGCTAGGGCTTCCGATCTACCGAGGCTGACTTGTCCCTGGCGAATGTCTCACAGCGAGCAGAAATTGGGGCTAACCTTAGCCGCGTACATGATTATTGACGCGTAACAATTTTACCCCTCGACAGGAACCAATTAGTTTTTGCTGAATAACCAATATTCTATAGATTCTGTGGATTTTTGACGTATAAGAAATGCAACATATATACTATACGTATATCTCTCCCTCTCTCTATATATAGATATATATAGATATGCATCCAAGTGAGTATCTATATGTTTCATGATAATTACATGCATATGGTACATTCTTTCATATTTATAAGATGATGTTTCACTATTCTATTTTCGGTTTTACGTTTGTATGTGTGTACATGGACGCATGTACAAATAATATGTCCGCATGCATGTACGTGACTTGTGCTACGATAAAATGGACTCAGCTTCTTTAGTTCTTTTCCGAGGAAATACTACAAGGGAAAAAAAATATTGCGATGCCCAAATACGTCGCTAATGCATCGCTAAATTAGTAATCAAAATGGAGCCCGAAGTATGGCGGGAGAGACCCGTGCCAGGACCGTCCTTCTCGGATCGGCGGTTCGTGCTGGCTGATGTGGACCTCCTGCACCAGCCATTGGACTGCCAGGCCTGCTGCCACTTGTGCCAAATATCCTCTGGCACATGCATAGGACGCTGACCCGATGACCTCCAACGATGAAGCATGTCGAAGTATCGGCATCCCGTAAGAGCCTCCCATGCTGCCCTAATGGCATCATGGCTGGCAGGGTCCCACGTAAACTTTTTCTACATGAAAATAAACAGTTAGTTTCAGAATTTATTAAGATTAAGAAATTTTATATCAGTGATAAATTGTATTTAATAAGTTTACCTGAAACTCAGAAAAATAAAACTCCATCGTGGCTGAAGATATGTGGCGCCAATCGTAGCCACTGGGATCTGCACGCCTCTAAAATACGGCGCTAATGTGGCTGGATACATGATGCTGCTCAATAAATCTATTAAAAAATGCATGTTTATAAGTAATTGACTTAAAAATATAAACATATATTTTTAATTAGCATATACTTATAGCCCATGAGCATTAAGTCGAAGTACGGTGCGGTCCGATGGTGGAAGAACTCTCGGAGGTATGTGCCGATCGACTGGATGATAATACCAATGCAGGATCACCGCCGACTGCTGGAGAGATCGAAGGTGTGCGATGTATGGACATTCAAACTCTTCATCTCCAAAGCTCATGTGATCTGATGCAGCAGGGCTGCGTCCCTGCTCACTCCGTATGTCGTCGGTAGATCTACCTCTGCCCGTCATACTGAAAATACTAAAGATTCATGCAATTAAATTACGATTAATGATTGACTATGTAAAAATTTAACACTTATAAAATAAAGTTGAATTTAAAAAAACCTCTATGTTTAATCAGTGTCATTTGTTTCGTGAAATATTGGTTCAACATCCGATGCTGTATCGGACTGCATTCAGTTTCATTATCATCGGAAGGAAACCGAACATTTGCATCGTAATTTCTTGGACATCACCATTTGGATCTCTAAGTGATGTTTTAGGATCCCTTGTGTCGTCCTCAATTGCACGCATTTCCATCTCATCCTCTTGAAATGCAGGGCACTCGGCTGATTGACTTGATGAACTCTCCTCTAATAAGATTGTTGAACGTGGGACGATTTTAGAAACAGCCCACCAATCTCGGTTATCGTTGCGCAAACTTGGATATCCGCAGTAAAACACTTGCTGAGCTTGAGATGCAAGGATGAATGGGTCATATTTCTGCAATCTTCGTCGATGGTTCACTTCAACCAAATTGTAGTCGTTATGAATCCTTTTGCCCACAGGAACTATCAGATCGAACCAATCACAACGAAACAATACGGTTCGTTTCATAGGCCAACCGGGATATTCAACTTCAACCACCTCTACTAACTTTCCGTAATAATCCTGCATATTTGCTCCAACACTTTCTCCTTTAACACACACGCCCAAGTTCTGCGTGCCTCTTGAAGCTGCTAATCGTTCAATCTGAAATTTGTACCCATTAACAAAATAGCCAGTAGAGGTTGTTACGGTCTTCAATAGCCATTGCGATAGACATTTAATGAAAATATTATCGGTTGGGGACCATCGACCGTTTACCTATAAATTAATAAGCTATTCACAACCAATTCGAAAAATTAAAGCCATTATTGAAATTGATTGAGTGATACTACTCACAAATTCATAAAACCAGTAAGCGAACTCCGTTTCTAACTTCTGTCCAATTGCAAATTGACTAATATCGGGATTCATCTGTCGTTGTCTATCACAATACATCCTTATGGGATGATAAGAATTAAAACTGATATTAGCAATTAAATATTGTGGTATATTGTAATTTAAATTAGAAGTTCCAATTAAGCATTGAAGTATACACTTACTCAATATATGGATCGACTTCTCTACAGTTCATTAGGATATAATAATGTGCTGCATTATACTCCATATCGCTAAGATTTCTTGACTTCTGCCCCCCAAATGAATGGCTGATATCATTAAAAATTGATATTCTACCGTCATTATGTTCTCCTTCGTAAATAACTACAAATGCACAAATATTATTGCATAAACAGCTATAAAGAAATGAAAAGGTATGACTGCAATTTTGAAATTAGCTAATCTAAAGAGTTATGGTTAATGAGCTAAATTAGTTGACCTAAATAGCTAAGCTATTTCAGCTTGACCTATCTAAAGAGTTTTGATTGATGATCTAAAGAGATAAGGTTGATGGTCTAAAATCAGCTTACTTGAGAAGTTAAAACTGATAAGCTAAATTAATTGACCTAAATAGCTACGATTTATGAGTTTAATCAGTTGATTTAAATAGTCATGATTGATGAGCTAAATCAGTCTATCCAAAGAGCTACGACTAATGACATAAATTAATTAATTTATAACTAATCTAATAAAAAATTAGATTAGTAGTAACATTTTTTTAAAAAAATTAAGTTGCTCATGTTTTAAAATATATTTATATTTTTTAATATTTGTCATCAAATTATTTGAAAATATTTTTAAAAACAATATAAATATGATAGAATCTAATTTTTTGTGTTAATTTTTTTTCAAGAGTGTTAATTTTTTTTAATTGAAGGGGCCGGGGGGTGGGGAAAACCCCCCTAGCTGTTACTTTTTTAAAAAAAAATTAAGTTGCCCATGTTTCAAAAATATATTTATATTTTTTAATATTTGTCATCAAATCATTTAAAAATATTTTAATATTTGTCATCAAATTATTTAAAAATATTTTTAAAAATAATAAAATATAATAGAATCTAAATTTTTTGTGTTAATTTTTTTTCATTAGTGTTAAATTTTTTTTTTTGAAGGGGCCAGGGGGTGGGGAAAACCCCTCTAGCTGTTACTTTTTTTAAAAAAAATTAAGTTGCCCATGTTTTAAAAATATATTTATATTTCTTATATTTGTCATCAAATTATTTAAAATATTTTTAAAAACAATAAAATATGGTAGAATCAAATTTTTTATGTTAATTTTTTTTATGAGTGTTAATTTTTTTTTTTAATTGAAGGGGCCGGGGTGGGAAAAATCCCCCTAGCTGTTAATTTTATTTTATATTTTTTTTTTGGCCTGGCCACCGTGGCCAGGGCACGGCCGGCCACGGCAGCGGCCGTGGCCGAAGAAGACGAACGGGAGGGGGGGTGGGGAAACTGGTCACAATATTTTCCCGATCGGCGACAACCGATCTCGGATCGTCGCGATCGATCCGTTCGGCGTCGCAATATTTTTATTTCATAATTCTTTTTAATATTTTTATAAAATTTATTTTTATAAAAAACATTGCGACACAATACTTGCGTCGCTAAATAAAAAATTATTTTTATTAATTTACTATTTTATTGCGTCACTATTTAACATAATTAATTTTTTAAAAAACATTGCAATGCACAGGGTTGCGTCACAATTTTTAAATTTGATAATTATATTATATAAAAATTAATTTTATTTAAAATAATTCTGATGCACTGATTTGCATCGTAATATTTTTTCTCATAATTATATTTTATAAAAATTTATTTTATTTAAAATAATTGTGATGTAATTATGTGTCGCTAAATTAAAAATAATTTTTCTAATTTTTTGGTTTATTGCGTCGCTAATGCGTCGCTATTTAATGTCATTAAATTTTTTAAAAACATTGCGACGCACTGAGTTGCGTTGCAATTATTTTTTCTCATATTTATACTTTATTAAAATTAATTTTATTTAAATAATTGCGACGCAATTAATGCATCGCTAAATTAAAAATAATTTTTCTAATTTTATGATTTATTGCATCGTTAATGAGTCGCTATTTCAAATAATTAATTTTTTTAAAAAATATTGCGACGTACAGAGTTACGTCACAATATTTTTTTTCATATTTATATTTTATAAAAATTAATTTTACTTAAAATATTTGTGACGCAATTAGTGCATCGCTAAATAAAAATATTTTTTTCTAAATTTCTGGTTTATTGCATCGCTAATGCGTCGCTATTTAACATAATTAATTTTTTTTATTTCATAATTATATTTTATAAAAATTAATTTTATTTAAAATAATTACGATGCAGTTAGTGCATCGCTAAATTAAAAATAATTATTCTAATTTTTTGGTTTATTGCATCGCTAATGGGTCGCTATTTAACATATTTAATTTTTTAAAAACATTGCGACGCACTGAGTTGCGTCGCAATATTTTTTTCTCATATTTATATTTTGTAAAAATTAATTTTATTTAAATTATTTGCGACGCAATTGGTGCATCGCTAAATTAAAAATAATTTTTCTAATTTTTGATTTATTACGTCGCTAATGCGTCGCTATTTAACATAATTAATTTTTTTTAAAACATTGCGACGCACTGAATTGCATCGCAATATTTTTTTTCCATATTTATATTTATAAAAAATTAATTTAAAAATATTACGACGCATTATTTGCGTCGCTAAATAAAAAAATTTATTTTTTTTGATTTTCTGGTTTATTAAGTCACTAATGCGTCGCTAATTGCGTCGCAATATTTTGTTGTCACGGAGGCGTCGCAAAATGGTCGCAATTTAGCGATGCATCATTGCGTCGCTAAATTTGCATCGCTATTTCAGTATTTTCTTGTAGTAAAAATTTCAGCCTAGGCCTGTTGCATCATGCGTGTTAATGCATATTAAATATTTTTCACCCAAAGAAGGGATATATTAAAATATTGTTAAGCATGCTACAGCTTTGTTCTTGGACTTTTTGTTTCTTCCCCTCACGAGGCGTACTATAGAAGGAAACGATGGCTCTTCTCTAGCCACTTGTATTGTATCGCAAACAAATTCAGCAATGCATATTAGATATCTTTCAAACATGTTATCTTTTTCGATCTGTGGATTAAGTCATTGCGTGTTCTTGTTGTAGAGTTGATTAAGTATGCGCGCACCTCCTTGATCATGGCAATAAACTGGATTTTCAATGCTTCACAATTCTATCCTCCAGGGTCTGATCCCATGCCTTTTATCTGATTACGGCTGGCCATCCATCGTGACGTAGAGCATTGAATCGGCCACTTCAGTTGTATTTAGATTCTTATTTTGACTTTGTCAAGAGGAGCATCATACTTAAATAAATTGCATACTTTTCTTGTTTACCGAAAAGGTATATGTGCTTCCGTGGTCAATTCTAGGCCTATAATGGCAAAATGAAGTGCAATATTTTAGATTTTTTTTTTTTTTTTTGGGGGGGGGGGGGGGGTTGGGGGGGATGATTTTAGATTTTATTTAGACGGAAAATTTGTGAACTTAAATTTGGTCCGAACTCCTGTGTTCCTTGCGACATGTATGACGTCGTTTGACGGTTTGCAAGTTTTGTGCAAGGATTCTTAAATATTAATTATGTGGTATTCATCAACCGTAGGTATTTCATAGTACTCCAAATCATGAAATGCCAAGTCTATATGTTAGCATGGGAGCTGCTTTTCATGACCGGTGATAAAAGACTAATAAAAAGTAAAGGGGAGTGGTTGGGGGGGGGGGGGGGGGGGGGGGGGAGAGAAACGAAGGATGCGGGTCAAATCGCTATACCTAAGAAGGAGGTTAGTCTTATAAAAAAATAATAATAATCGCTATACCTAAGAAGGAGGTTAGTCTTATAATAAAAAAAATAAGTGTTCACAAGAAAATCTGCTAACTCGAAGGAAAAATAGGACCCTATATTAAATTAATTCACTATTATGGATGCTATATGTCACTAAGGTTGCAAATGGATCAAATTGATAGATAACCTAATTTGGTCCTACTTCATATTTAGAGGCCCATGGTTGAATCGAATTTAAAAATTAAATTCAATCTAAATTTTAGATCAGATTCGAACTTTTATTTTTTAGCATTATCTAACCTGAATCATTATTTATTCTAATCCATAAACCTTAACTATATTCATCTTATTTTTTTATTTTAAGTATTTTTATCAATTTATTAAATGAACTCTAATTTAAACTAAGTTTTCTTTTATTCTCCTCCCATATATTTCTACAATTATATCTAAATATTTATATTTTAATATTTATTTTGATGAATTCTTATTTATAATGTTTTTACATATATAAATAAATATTTTTAATATCAAAATCTATAAATATAATGAAATCATTTATTTACTTGAATAGAATTAAGAATTTTTGAATAAAAATTTAAGCTATGCGGAGGGGGGGGGGGTGGGACACACACACAGATACATACATACATATATATATACAGGATCCTTAGATTTGCCGATTTGTGGCATCTAAACAAGAGAGAGAGAAGAAGAAAAAGCAGCAACAGCTTAATTCTTCTCTGACTTGAGGGACCAAGAAAGAGTGGGAGAGGGAAAGGAAGAGAGATGATGACGCTCGGTCACCCCTCCTGGACGTCAGGAACGGAGGCTCTTCTTCTTCACTAGATCACCTGCAAAGAAGTCCCAAGACCGGAGAGGGCTCTTCGGTGGGACCTTCTGACGCCCAAGTTAGTGACAGAGGTCACAGTAGAGAAGGAGCTCGAGAGAGCTCTTTAGGAGGGAGAGGTCTCAGAAGGATCAGGTAGCTCCTTTGAGAGTTAGGGCATCGAATGTGTAAAATATGCGGTAAAAATGCCTCACCCGATTCCCGACGTAGTTTACCCTTTTATTGGGGGTGATGCTGGCGCGATCACATGGGTCTGCGTCCCATCAGCCGGTGGAGCCGTTGGATTGTCGGATCTGGCGCTATCAGGTGGCGCATGTTGGCGCTGCGACGCGCATCGGCGCTATCGGGCAGCGCGCATCGGGCGCTGTCGGGCGGCGCGCGTCAGAGGAATGGATTTTTGAATCGCTGGGGCTGATCTGGCGGGAACTGGGGGTCCCGTCTTGTCGGGGCCGAGCTGGGTCGACCTGAGATGGCTGGGGCCTATCTCGCCGGCAAGGCAGTGCCGGGGTGGGCCGAATCGGCGGGCCTGGAGACGACGGGGCCGAGTCGGGCTGGCCGGGGATGACCTTGGCCGACTCGGTGGGACAGGGAACGCCGGGGCCGAGTTGGGCCGGCCGGGGATGGCCTTGGCTGACTCGGCGGGACTGGAGACGCCGGGGCTGAGTTGGGCCGACCGGGGATGGCCTTGGCCGACTCGGCAGGACTGGAGACGCCGGGGCTGAGTCGGGCCGGCCGGGGATGGCCTTGGCCGACTCGGGGGACTGGAGACGCCGGGGCCGAGTCGGGCCGGCCTGGGACGGCCTTGGCCGACTCGGTGGGACAGGGGATGCCGGGGCCGAGTCGAGCCAACCGGGGATGGCTTGGCCGACTCGGCGGGACAGGAGACGCCGGGGCCGAGTCGGGCCGACCGGAGATGGCCTTGGCCGACTCGGCGGGACAAGAGTCGCCGGGGCCGAGTCGGGCCTGCCTGGGATGGCCTTGGCCGATTCGGCGGGACTGGAGTCGCCCGGGCCGAGTTGCTTGGAGAAGTAGGGGCCGCCTGGCGTGGAGACGCCGGGGCCGGCTAGCTTGGAGACGTCGTGGCCGGCCAGTAATTGTGCTGGGGCCGGCTAGCTTGGAGATGCCGTGGCCGGCCAGGAATGTGCCAGGGCCGGCCAGCTTGGAGACACCGTGGCCGGCCAGTAATGTGTCGGGGCTGGCTAGCTTGGAGACGCCGTGGTCGGCCAGCAATTGTGCCAGGGCCGGCTAGCTTGGAGAGGCCGTGGCCGGCCAGCAATGTTTCGGGGCCGGTTAGCTTGGAGACGCCGTGGCCGGCCAGGAATATGCCGAGGCTGGCTAGCTTGGAGACGCCGTGGTCGGCCAGAAATGTGTCGGGGCCGGCTAGCTTGGAGACGTCGTGGCCGACCAGGAATGTGCCGGGGCCAGCCAGCTTGGAGACGCCGTGGCCGGCCAGAAATGTGCTGGGACCGGCTAGCTTGGAGAGGCCGTGGCCAGCCAGCAATGTGCCGGGGGTGGCTAGCTTGGAGACACCATGGCCGGCCAGGAATGTGCCGGGACCGGCCAGCTTGGAGACGCCGTGGCCGGCCAGAAATGTGCCGGGGCCGGTCAGCTTGGAGACGCCATGGCCGGCCAGAAATGTGCTGGGGCCGGCTAGCTTGGAGAGGCCGTGGCCAGCCAGCAATGTGCCGGGGGTTGGCTAGCTTGGAGAGGTCGTGGCCAGCAGCAATGTGCCGGGGGTCGGCTAGCTTGGAGAGGCCGGCCTTTGGCGGGTGTCGGCCTTTGATGTGCCGGCCTCGGGGGTCGGCGCTGGAGCCTGTTGGCCTTTGGCCAGCGCTTGATGTTAGCGCTGGAGGCCGATGCTGGAGGTCGATGCTGGAGGCCGGCGCTGGAAGCCGACGCTAGAGGCCGACGCTGGAAGCCGACGCTGGAGCTGACGCTGAGTCCATCGGCCTTTGGCTAGCGCTGGAGGCTGGCGCTGGAAGCCGACGCTGGAGGCCGTCGCTGGAGTTAGGGTCTGGGCGTTTGGGGCCGTCCAAAAATTTCATTTTTCATGGGGTCAACTGGCCCCATCAACTGCCCTCCATACTCCTTGAGCTTGCGTGCCCTGCATCGGCTAAGCGAAAGGAGTGTTGAACTTTTACCTTGGTACCTTGCGCTGCCTTGGATGGAACGTCTGCGTGCCTTCTTTGGCTAGCTGAGGGTGGCCAGTAATTCTCTCCCAACGGGGTCTGGGAGTGAATTCCGGGGGGTGACCTGAGAGCTGGGCATCGCCAGGTTCCTTTTGAACCGGCACGGGGGTGTGGAACCTCTGCGAGGGGTGACCCAGCCGGGTACGGAGCCTTTAGGGTCTTGACCGACTCGGGGCACGCCGTGCCAGAGCCGAGTAGTGTCCCGTGACACGGAGCCGGTCTTCGTTGCCGACACGGAGTCAGTCTTTTGTGCCAACACGGAGTTGGTCTTTGGTGCTAACGCGGAGTTGGTCTTTTGTGCCAACGCAGAGTTGGTCTTTGGTGCCGACGCGGAGTTGGTCTTTGGTGCCGACGCGGAGTCGGTCGCCGACGCGGAGTCGGTCTTTGGTGCCGACGCGGAGTCGGTCTTTGGTGCCGACGCGGAGTCGGTCTTTGGCGCCGACGCGGAGTCGGTCTTTGGCGCCGACACGGAGTCGGTCTTTTGTGCCAACGCGGAGTTGGTCTTTGGTGCCAATGCGGAGTTGGTCTTTGTCTAAGAAGTACACTCATCCCAAGAGCGTGATAAGACAAGGATATTTTGAATAATACTTTATTAAAGGATCAGCAAGCTACCGAGAGTACCGTCCGCGTTCTGAATGTGGGGGAGAAGCTTCCCATTTTGATGCCAGCTTGCTTCCTTCCGTTGGGGCATTGTTGGGGCAAATCTGAGGCGCTGGAGGTGCCGACGCACCAGGGGCCGTGAGGTTCCCTCGAACGAACTTGCCCAAGTGGCCTTGCTGGACAAACTTTCTATGGCCTTCTTCAACTGGTGGCAATCTTCGGTGTCATGCCCATAATCTTGGTGATACCGGCAGTAAAGCTCTTCGTTGTGGGGGTTTATTGACTTTAGGGGACGTGGGCATTGAAAGTACGGCTCCTCCTCAATCTCTAGCAGGATGTGGGAGATCGCAGCCGTGAGAGGAGTAAACCGCCCTTTAGGAACCAGCGCTTGGGGCCGTGGGTCAAAGCAACTGGGCGGCTCGGGCCGCCTGGATCGTCCCTCAGCTGGTTCCATGGGGGTTGGCTTCTTATTGGAACTCCTGCCAGCTTCCCTTCTGGACGAGTCAGCCTTGTTAGCATGGATGTACTTCTGGGCCCGGAGGAGGAGGTCGAATAAGAGCTCGGGGGCTTCTTATCCAGGGAGAAGGTGAAGCGGGATGGAAGGAGTCCCCGCTTCAGCGCTAGGGAGGCCACCGCATCGTCGAGATGGTAGACCTCGAGGGCGGCGGTTTTGAATCAGGACACGAAGTCCGCAGTGACTCTCCTTCCTTCTGGAGGACGGAGAAGAGGCTATCTGCCACCCTTGGGATCCGGCGGCAGGCATCAAAGTGGGCCAAAAATGCCCTCTCCAGCTCTCGGAAGGAGTCGATGCTGTGAGGGGGCAGGCATGAGTGCCATGCACGTGCGGCCCTCCGCAGAGTTGCGGGGAAGGCCTTGCAGAGAAGGACATCTGGGGCACCCTGGATTTGCATCATAGCCTTGTAACTTTCGAGGTGGTCGAGAGGGTCGGTCGTACCATCGTACAGGTCCACCTGGGGGAAGCGAAACCTGGAGGGAACCAGTTCCTCCAGTATGCGGCGAGTGTAGGGAGGACGAGTGTCGAACTCTTCCTCCGGCTGATGGTTGATCTTCTTGGCGAGCTCATCTAGTCGCCTGTTGTACTCCTCCAGGCGTTCCTCCGCCTGGCGGTTGATCGTCGGGGCCCTTCGGGATGGCTCGGAGGAAGAAGAAGAGGAAGCAGAAGATGGAGACGAAAGTCGGGACTTCCGCCTGGGTTCCTCGTGATGTGGCTATAGTAGACTTAAACCAAATTGAATTTTATTCACTTGCACTTAATCCAATTGAGATAATTCAATCAATCAAATTGATTAATTAAATATACGATTCTCAATTGTTGATCAGTAAATAGATCATCCTAGGAAACTTCTATGCGTGTGACTCTCTAGGTTCGAACCTAAGCCGGTAGCAAAGAAATAATTTTCTATACTAATCGATGTGCCCATCTAGCAATGGAACCCAATGTCCGGATATGTCAAAGAGTTGCCGAGCAAACTCCAAGAACCCGAAGAGAAAGTTACCGTATAATTCATCCTCTTGACCACAAATGCTAAGGATGGCTTAAGAGCCTGTCAACTCTAAACAACAAATCCATAAAGTGATTTCAATTTTAGTAATCATGTGACCTTCACATGAAGTGCCTTGGCCAAGGTCTTGCTAAATTGAAACACAAGCATTTCTCCTTTTAATGGGATAGGTCAAATTCCATCTTGATCCATAACTGACTACCACAAGTACTTGACTGCACCCAGTAACCTTTCGTAGCTGGATTAGAAATCCAGGTGGTCCGGCACCTAAGTACAATGAGTTTCTTGTAAGCCACTGGTTGTGATCTTTAGGTCTGAAGGATACTTATACCTATCTTCTCGGATTAACTCTTGACAGTAGAGTATCCAAAAATGAGCCACGTTCGGTGAAATGTACTCCTACACTTTCACCTGTATGTTATACCAGTGTCTCTACACTCCTTGGTTAAGAGGACAACCAACAAATATGATATACAACGTCCTATAATTGATAGTACTATGGCCCTGTCATAGTATATCATTTGATCGCGAACTCTTTTACGGACCTTCAAAGATAAATCCTCCTTTATCATGAAGGAAGATCCTGAGGGCTTTATTACTATTAGGAGTTTTAAGAAGATGTTCTTGTAATGAATAAACTGCCAAATAACTTTTATTAATATATCAATTTATATATAATTTACATCACACAATCATCAAATGATTGGCTTTAGGATACAATTCCCAACAAACTCCCACTTAGCCTAAAGCCACTCATTACAGTATCTAATACCCATATTCAATTTATAGTCATCAAACTCCTTGATGCTGAGTGCTTTAGTAAATGGGTCACCTAGGTTTTCCTTTCCATCAATCTTTTGAAGATTTATGTCACCTCGGTCTACAATCTCTCGTATAAGATGAAACCAATGCAGTATGTGCTTGGTGCGCTGATGTGCTCCTGGTTCCTTTGCTTGAGCTATGGCACCAGTACTGTCACTGTACAATAGGACTGGTCCATATATGGAAGGTGCCACTCCAAGCTCGGAGATAAACTTTCGCAGCCACGCAGCTTCTTTCGCAGCATCTGATGTAGCGATGTACTCTACCTCGCACACCAAATCTGCCACTGTATATTGCTTGGAACTTTTCCAGCAAACAGCTCCACCATTTAGGATAAACACGAAACTCGATACACTTTTGCTATTATCATGATCTGACTGGAAACTGGAATCAGTATATCCAACAAGTTTCAAATCAGACTCTCCATAGACTAACCACTGGTCCTTAGTATTTCTCAAATACTTAAGGATTATCTTAACAACTTGCCAGTGTCTTTCTCCTGGATCAGATTGGTATCTACTCACTACTCCTAGTGAGTATGCCATATCTGGTCTTGTACATGTCATGGTGTACATAATCGATCATACTGCCGAAGCATATGGAATTCCACTCATACTTCTCTTTCATTAGGAGTTGTCGGACAATCCTTCTTAGAAAGATGAATTCCATGGCCTATCGAAAGATAGCCTTTCTTAGAATTCTCCATGCTAAACCTCTTTAGCACTGTGTCAATGTACGTAGATTGGGATAAACCAAGCATCCTCTTAGATATATCTCTATAGATCTTCATCCCGAGGATGTATGATGCTTCTCCCAGATCTTTCATGGAGAATTGTGATGATAACCATGTCTTTATTCCTTGTAATGCAGGGACATCATTCCCGATTAAGAGAATGTCATCCACATATAATACAAGAAATATAATAACGGAACCATTAGCCCATTTATAAATGCAAGGTTCTTCTTTATTCTTAATAAAGCCATAAGATTTGATCACTTTATCAAATCATATGTTCCAACTCCTAGATGCTTGCTTAAGTCCATAAATAGAATTTTGTAGCCTGCACACTTTAGACTCGTCTTTAGATATAAAACCTTCAGGCTGTATCATATACACCTATTTTTCTAAATCACCATAATCTAAGTATGCTGCTATAGCTAGCATAATCCGAATGGATTTCAGCATTGCTACAGGAGAAAACATTTCGTCATAGTCAATACCATAACGTTGACGATACCCCTTGGCAACCGGACGTGCTTTATAGGTCTCAACCTTTCCATCTGTGCCTCTTTTCCTCTTGAAACTCACTTACACCTATGGGTTTTATCCCTTCGGATGGGTCAACTAATGTCCATACATTATTGTCCTTATGGAATCAAGTTCGGATATCATGGCATCAAGCCATTTATTAGAGTCAGTCCTTTGCATAGCATCCATATAGGTGATTGGATCCTCGTTGTTCTCATCGAGTTCAACAGGATCATCGTTCTGGACCAAGAAACCTAAGTATCTGTCCGGTTGATGTGGTACTCTACCAGATCGCCTTAATGGTGCATCTAAAATGGGTTTTTGAGTTTGATCTAATCAACTCAGATTCTAAGGGTTCACTGGTTTGTGTTGTTCCTTCTACTTGATGAACTTCCTCAAGTTCAACATTACAGCTATTTGTTCCTTCACTAAGGAACTCCTTTTTAAGAAAAACTGCTCTATTACTAATGAACAACTTTTGTTCTTCAGTATTGTAGAAGTAATATCCTTTGGTTTCTTTCGGATAGCCGATGAAAAAACATTTGTCAGATTTGGGTTCAAGTTTGTCTAATTTTGCACGTTTCACATAAGTTGGACACCCCCAGACTCTCAGATATGTGATTACCGGTTTATGTCCATACCACATCTCATGTGGAGTTTTTGAAACAGACTTATTTGGAACCTTATTGAGAATATGACAAGCTGATTCTAATGCATATCCCCAAAAGAATATTGGCAAGCTTGCAAAACCCATCATGGACCGAACCATGTCTAATAGAGTTCGATTCCTCCTTTCCGACACACTGTTATGTTATGGTGTTCCTGGAGGAGTCCATTGGGAGAGAATCCCATTCTCCCTTAAATATGTCACAAAGTCATTGGAAAGGTATTCGCCTCCTCGATCTGATCGAAGAATCTTAATACATTTTCCTATTTGTTTTTCTACTTCTTTATGATATTGTTTGAACATTTCAAACGATTCAGATTTATGTTGCATAAGATGATATAACTGAACCAAGAAAGGTCGTCTGTAAAAGTAATGAAGTAGTAATATCCACCTTTGACACAAGTGCTCATTGGTCCACATACATCAGTATGTACTAGACTTAATAGCTCTTTAGCTCTTTCACCTTTTCCAGTAAAAGATGACTTGGTCATTTTACCAAGAAGATAGGATTCACAGGTAGTTAATGATTCACATCATCAACTCAAAGGATGCCCTCCTGAGTTAACCAGTTTAATCTGTTCTTATTGATATGACCCAGCCGATGGTGCCAAAGATAAATGTCTGTGACATTAGTTGTTCTAGGGCGCTTACTTGATTTGTACACTACATTCACAGGCTGTGATAATATATAAATGCCATTAGATAAATGCCCAGTCATTACAGTGACTTCATTCATAATAATATTCAAAGTAACATCCTTTATTAAAATTTCATAATGACTTTTGGCCAGAAGGCCTACAGAAATTACGTTCAACAAGAACGTTGGGCAAAAATGACAATCATTTAGTATAATGACATTTCTATTGAAAACTATTTCAAGAACTCCTAATGCCAAAACTGGAACTAATCTTCCATCACCGACATTAAGGAATCTTTCATTGTCCTCAAATCTTTTAGTGACCTGTAGTCCCTGCAATGAATTGCAAATGTTAAAAGGACTCCCGGTATCCAATACCCAGGTCTGATTATCATATACAGAAAAATTACAAGGTGTTATCATATAAATACCTTGTTGAGAAACATCTTGCCCCTTTTTCTTCTTCGGCCTGTTTGGATCAGTGTGGCAATGTAAAGAGGATAGTTCCTCTTCCAGTGCCCTTGCATCTTGCAATGAAAGCATTCAGCGTGACTTTTATCAACTTTTTCTTCTGCATCTGACCCCTTATAGATGTCCTAGCATGTTGCACCTTTTTCTTATTCTTTTTCTTCTTCCCTTACCCAAAGGGTTGACGCCCTACCTTAGATCCTTCAACCACATTAACCAAACCCTTAGAGAGCTGGTTATCCTTCTCAAAGTTCTATAATAACCCCAACAAACCGTGGTATTGACTGCAGGCTTTGTCATTCAAAATGAGTAAGGAAAGGTCGGAATGATGGAGGCAAGAAATTCAGGATCGCATCTTTTCCCAACTGCTCATGTAGGGGAAAGCCGAGCTTGCTTAGCAGTTCTATCTTCTCGATCATGTACAATACATGATCAGTGACAGGAGATCCATCCCTCATTCGAGCATTAAAATAGCACAACTAGTCTTGTTCCTTTCAACGTCGTCAGGTGTGCCGAAAGATTCATTCAACGCTTGAATGATTTCTTCTAGCTGAGCATTCTCGAACCGGCAACCAAATTCATCATTCATTGCTGCTAGCATGATGCAACGTACGCTAGTTCTATCATTGAGCCACTTCTGATAAGTGTCTTTCTCAGAACTTTGTGTGTTTGCATCAGGTATCTTTGGTGCAGGATTATTAAGAATATATAGAATCCTCTCATGCTCAAGGACGATCTTAAGTTTTCTAAACCAGCTATTGAAATTTGAACCATTCAACTTGTCACTATCCAATAGGGACCTTAATGATAAATTAGTGGCCATTTTCTTCATAAGGAAAAACTAAAGTTTATTAGTATATAAATTGATTCAGTCTAAAGACTTGGACTTTAGTCTAAAGATTCTCCCACTATTTTGTTTAAATTGGCAGCCTCTACACCCCAATTCAAAGAATTATTCTTAATTCTTTAGTGGGCACTAAGATCTACATAGACTACATACAGGCCCAAGTGAAGCTTGGCCAACCCATATGCATCTAAGAGTAGGTTCAAAACCAATTATTTCCCAAAATAATTCTTAGTGTTTAGTTTTGCCCCATGTACCTCTTCAGCAGGCATGGAGTGCCTCCACTGAAAGTTCTGGTTAGGTCCAATCATTAAATGATATAATCAATGTAACCTATCAATAGACAACCAAGCCCGAGTGAAGTTCGGCTCACCTGACTGTCTATTTAATAGTTACGCTGACTTATCATAGAATGAATGATAATTCCGATAGTTGACAAGCACCAGGCATGGAGTGCCTCCAATGATTATCATCGGACTCATTATCACCCACCTTAATGGGAGGCTATGATCTAGTTATCATATAACTATTTTATTTTAAGGACCTAATAATTTTAGAGGATTTTATAATTTGAAGACAATTGACTAATCAAGTTCTTCCACTGAATGTATGAAATGTGTAGAATGAAACAAGATTAAGTCAGGTTAAGTGGCACCTAAATAAGTCAGATTGATTTCCTTACAAGCATGGGTCAACCCGAATTAGGTAAATGATCTGAATCATAAATGGTTCACCACATTGACCAGGTGAGTGAGATTGATAGGAGGGATATGCCATTAACTCGTTAAAGACGCACCAATACGAGTAGCTCCCAATTAAAAACCATTTATCGTTGATCCTAGAGCAACTTGCCAACTCACCTTGACATCATATGGTTAACTAATTCTGATTTGACCATCTAAGAGATTCATGCTCAAACCACGGAGCCTAATCTGCTTCCATTTGGTTTAATCAAAGAGAAGGACATGATCAACTACAACTATTATTTGATTTAGAGCATTCTTAACCTAATCTAATTAGATTTGTTCAAATACTCTTTTAGTCCAGTTGATTTAAACCTTAGGGTCTAACCCTTTATGGACCCGATTTAGCTAACCCAAAGATTAAATATATCATGTTTACATGTCATATATTTCAATCAAGCATCACATGTATTATGTTACTACTCTAATTCCTATATTTAGATCATATCTAAAGAGATTATGAATTAACATTTGACATTCAAATTAGACTCTCAAAAATATTTGTATGTTTCTTAACATAGACATTATGCCATCATATATCATATCTATGTTTTATACTAAACATGCAAATATCATGCTTTTATACAACATCATATGTATCAAATATAAAACATCTTTTGAGAGTGCGTGTAATCTATGTTTTGATGCATAAGCTCAATTTAAATTATCTTTGGATTGAGCATCAATGATAAACAATAGCACGACAATATGTCACAGAATACCTCATTGAATGGGTAATTTAGATTTTCAATCCATCTGTGACCATATAGCCTTGCGATTAGTTTTAATCATAATTACACAATAATAAGAACATTAATTTACATGCAATAAATTAGATCAATAAGAAACCATTGCTCTGATACCATTGTTACTCGGTCATGGGTACCTCTCATGTCACCTAACAAATGTACCTATCAGACTAGCCGGCTACCATCTCGGCCGGTACACCAACACCAATGGATGGAGAGTCTGGCTTCAGTGACATGGTCACCAGCGAGAGTTCCCATTGATGCTCTGCCTGCATATAACCCGTGCAGGTCAACTGGCTCTGATACCATTTGTTGGGATAGTTAATCCCCGAAGCATGCATATTTTAAAATTTAATAACAATTATCAATGCAAAAATTTAAAGATTACATATTAATCTTTCTAACATGCATCAAGTCATATCTTTGCCTTATATTATAAGATCGTTTGATCTAAGTATTGCATATAAATTAAATAATTAAGATCATATCTTAATCTTCAGATGAGAAGTCATACTACTCATCTTAAAGCCTGCCTTAAGATTTAAGGATCAAATCACTCACCTTAAGAACAGTAGGTAAATCCTTTGTGCTCTACAGCCGTTCAATCGTCTGGCCTCTAGTATTGTCCACGCGAAGCNACAATTTGACTAATCAAGTTCTCCCACTGAATGTATGAAATGTGTAGAATGAAACAAGATTAAGTCAGGTTAAGTGGCACCTAAATAAGTCAGATTGATTTCCTTACAAGCATGGGTCAACCCGAATCAGGTAAATGATCTGAATCATAAATGGTTCACCACATTGACCAGGTGAGTGAGATTGATAGGAGGGATATGCCATTAACTCGTTAAAGACGCACCAATACGAGTAGCTCCCAATTAAAAACCATTTAATCGTTGATCCTAGAGCAACTTGCCAACTCACCTTGACATCATATGGTTAACTAATTCTGATTTGACCATCTAAGAGATTCATGCTCAACCACGGAGCCTAATCTGCTTCCATTTGGTTTAATCAAAGAGAAGGACATGATCAACTACAACTATTATTTGATTTAGAGCATTCTTAACCTAATCTAATTAGATTTGTTCAAATACTCTTTTAGTCCAGTTGATTTAAACCTTAGGGTCTAACCCTTTATGGACCCGATTTAGCTAACCCAAAGATTAAATATATTTCATGTTTACATGTCATATATTTCAATCAAGCATCACATGTATTATGTTACTACTCATAATTCCTATATTTAGATCATATCTAAAGAGATTATGAATTAACATTTGACATTCAAATTAGACTCTCAAAAATATTTGTATGTTTCTTAACATAGACATTATGCCATCATATATCATATCTATGTTTTATACTAAACATGCAAATATCATGCTTTTATACAACATCAATATGTATCAAATATAAAACATCTTTTGAGAGTGCGTGTAATCTATGTTTTGATGCATAAGCTCAATTTAAATTATCTTTGGATTGAGCATCAATGATAAAACAATAGCACGACAATATGTCACAGAATACCTCATTGAATGGGTAATTTAGATTTTCAATCCATCTGTGACCATATAGCCTTGCGATTAGTTTTAATCATAATTACACAATTAATAAGAACATTAATTTACATGCAATAAATTAGATCAATAAGAAACCATTGCTCTGATACCATTTGTTACTCGGTCATGGGTACCTCTCATGTCACCTAACAAATGTACCTATCAGACTAGCCGGCTACCATCTCGGCCGGTACACCAACACCAATGGACGGAGAGTCTGGCTTCGGTGACACGGTCACCAGCGAGAGTTCCCATTGATGCTCTGCCTGCATATAACCCATTCAGGTCAACTGGCTCTGATACCATTTGTTGGGATAGTTAATCCCCGAAGCATGCATATTTTAAAATTTAATAACAATTATCAATGCAAAAATTTAAAGATTACATATTAATCTTTCTAACATGCATCAAGATCATATCTTTGCCTTATATTATAAGATCGTTTGATCTAAGTATTGCATATAAATTAAATAATTAAGATCATATCTTAATCTTCAAGATGAGAAGTCATACTACTCATCTTGAAGCCTGCCTTAAGATCTAAGGATCAAATCACTCACCTTAAGAACAGTAGGTAAATCCTTTGTGCTCTGCAGCCGTTCAATCGTCCGGCCTCTAGTATTGTCCACGCGAAGCCCCGAATGATCGGATTCCCGGGAGTGCTAGCTCGCGAAAAATAATTTTGCTGATCTTGAATTCTTCCACTTGAATCTTCCTCCAAGATCCACCAAGCTTTTGCTAACACTAAAATCACACTAGAATTTTCTGTTCTAACTCTTAGAACTGTAACACTTGGTTCTAACTTTTAGAATTTTTGATCTCTTTTGATCTTGTGTTGTATTATCTGGTGAGGGATGTCCTCTATTTATAGTTTCATATTAGCCAGCCTATTGAATTCTAACATTTAGAATTCCGCTGTTTTTGTGAAAACCAAAGAGACATATTAAATTCACACACTTATCAATGCATGAAGAGTTGTGTGGAATGCTCTTCCAAAAAGGTACATTAATTCACACGCTTGTCAATGCACAGAGAGTTGTGTGCAGTGCTCTTTCAAAGAGGCACATTAATTCACACACTTGTCAATGCACGAAGAGTGCTCTTCAAGAGGCACATTAATTCACACACTTATCAATGCACGGAGAGTTGTGTGGAGTGCTCTTCCAAAGAGGCACATTTTAGCAAAATTTATTTTTCTTGAACTTGGGAATCATTTGAAGAAGACTAAAAGTTATAAATTAAATTCTGTATGAGAATTTAATTTCTCATGAGATGAGATTTTAGTTATCTCATCATGTGAGAAAACCTTTTTCACACATGGGGTTTGAATTTTTGGTTTTAAGCTAATTTGAATTTATTGGATTAAACCAATATAGATCATGGTCCTAGCCCAAATCAAATTTGGCTAATCCTGAATCTATTTAAATCCAAATCAAATCTAATTTCAAATCAATATTTGAAATTGATTAGTCCTTCTAGTAGACTTAAACCAAATTGAATCTTATTCACTTGTACTTAATCCAATTGAGATAATTCAATCAATCAAATTGATTAATTAAATCATATACGATTCTCAATCGTTGATCAGCAAATAGATCATCCTAGGAAACTTCTATGCGTGTGACTCTCTAGGTTCGAACCTAAGCCGGTAGCATAGAAACAATTTTCTATACTAATCGATGTGCCCATCTAGCAATGGAACCCGACGTCCGGATAGGTCGAAGAGTTGCCGAGCAAACTCCAAGAACCCTAAGAAACAGTTACCGTATAATTCATCCTCTTGACCACAAATGCTAAGGATGGCTTAAGAGCCTGTCAACTCTAAACAGCAAATCCATAAAGTGATTTCAATTTTAGTGATCATGTGACTTTCACATGAAGTGCCTTGGCCAAGGTCTTGCTAAATTGAAACACAAGCATTTCTCCTTTTAACGGGATAGGTCAAATTCCATCTTGATCCACAACTGACTACCACAAGTACTTGACTGCACCCAGTAACCTTTCGTAGCTGGATTAGAAATCCAGGTGGTCCGGCACCTAAGTACAATGAGTTTCTTGTAAGCCACTGGTTGTGATCTTCAGGTCTGAAGGATACTTATACCTATATCTTCTCGGATTAACTCTTGACAGTAGAGTATCCAAAAATGAGTCACGTTCGGTGAAATGTACTCCTACACTTTCACCTGTATGTCATACCAGTGTCTCTACACTCCTTGGTTAAGAGGACAACCAACAAATATGATACAATGTCCTATAATTGATAGTACTATGGCCCTGTCATAGTATATCATTTGGTCGCAAACTCTTTTAAGGACCTTCAAAGATAAATCCTCCTTTATCGTGAAGGAAGATCCTAAGGGCTTCATTACTATTAGGAGTTTTAAGAAGATGTTCTTGTAATGAATAAACTGCCAAATAACTTTTATTAATATATCAATTTATATATAATTTACATCAACACAATCATCAAATGATTGGCTTTAGGATACAATTCCCAACACTAAATGCATATGAGAAGAGAAGACCTAACTTATTTATAATGCAACCTTTATAAACTCGCTCATTATAGGCCATTATTAGGGTTTAAACCCACACCAATGTCTAACCCACATCATCCAACAAGAGATACGAATAAGCTCAAATAACATAAATAATACATTAGCAGTGGGCTTATTATACATATATTATAAGATAGAATTCATTCTGCCCGCTTTGCATACCTAAAATCATCAACAATTAATGGCTGAAGCCCATAGCCTAAAAATTTTTATTGTTTTTTCACTTGTGCAACATTTATTGTAGTTACTCAAGTATTTTGAAAACATTTGTTTCTTTAAAAATGATATACGAGTTGATTAGATATTTTTTTAATGTAGTCATAAATTTGAAAAAGATTAATTCATGCAGCTTGAAGGAAAAAAAAAAAAAAGGAAAAAAAGGATTGGATAGCCTGAAAGCTACCAACTCCAAAGAAATCATTATGTCATTATTGATATAAGATTAATTCATGATTCTAGAAGGTAATAACCTCAACTAACGTAATCATGATTGAGAAGCATTGTAAGAAAATAGCATACAATGTTCAATCTCAAAAGTGTTATTTTTCATTGTTAATCATTCCATTGATTTCTCTTCAAACAACAAATTAACTTCAATAAGAAATCCGTATATCTGACGAACATTGGGTAACGCAGATCGAATTGGTGGTGGAAAAGAAAACGGCAAGCACTTTTATTCCAGCAGCGAATATGAAGCAACAGTAACAATAACAATCGCAACAAACAAAGGAATAACCAACTTATTTTGGTAGTCAGTGGTTTATGAAAACTTGACCACTAAAACAAATAAAATTTAATGGAGAAGAAGAGCTGGGGAAGTAGCTTAATTAGTTTCCAAATTTGGACTTTATTTGATTGACAAGCTGCTGATCAACCTGGAAAGCCTTGGCCAGCACCTCGCTCGGTATCGCAGGATTCGATCCAAACAAACTGAGAGGAGCAACCACGACACCTGGCAACTGGCTGTTGAATGCCGTGACAGCGAGCGCAGTCTCCTTGCCCATGTTGTACTGGAAGTGAATGAGCCCCCTGGGAATCACAAAGTTCTCACCTGCATTCACGATTTTAGAGTAGAATGCATTGCTGGTGCTGATGAATCCCACCAGGAGTTGACCCTTAATAACAAGCCCAAGCTCTGTGGCACGGGGGTGGGAGTGAGGGGGGTTGACGCCTCCAGGTGCGAAGTCGACTCGGTTCATGGAGAGCCCCAGCGTGTTGAGGCCTGGAAAGCTGAGGACATCTGCAGCGGTCACGTTCGAGCCGAAGATGCTACTTGGACTACCTCCTTTGGAAAGTACGCTGGAGAAGAAGTCATCGGAGACGACGCTGGAGGCCGGTTTGCAAGGGAATCCATTGACGGCTACGTTAGCTTGGGGGTCGGCGACGCAGAAGTCCTGGAGGGGATCGGGATCGGAGCGGCATGGGGAAAGGGTGAAGAGGGTTAGACAAAGAAAGAGGAAAGGCCTTGCCATGGAATATTGTGTCTTCATGGTTGATGGGAGATTTGGCGATGCTAGAGGATGAGCTTCAGAGACCTTGATGTTTGTGTTATATATAGAGATTTGGCGCTCTGTTATATTGTCTTGTACGTTTGGTTGTTTGAAGGTTTCAACACCTTTTTCATTTGACAAACGCGTCTGGTTGGCTGCGCGTGAGGAAATTAAATATAATGTATCAAAAGATTAGACGGGGTAGGTTTAAATGATTTTCTTATGTTGACTAGGAAATGGTCTGAACAGATTGAACTTTCCTTGAAGAGTTTCTCATCGGCCATGGAGTTTGGAATTTTTTTATTTGGATTAAACCCTTTATTTTTTTTGTGTACATATACATATTCACAATACCTGCACCAAATATCACAAATGATTTGATCCTACATTTAAAGGAACTGTTGCTGCTAATATCCGTCCTCCGAATCGGACGCGAAGGGGCTTCGAGACGGGCTTCCTCTGGGCGGACCTGCAAGACAGTCCTCACGCGAGAAGGCGTTGGGGTGGCCCTCTGCGGAAGACCCTCCGACGCTCAAGTCAGTGGAGATCAACAGTCGACAGAAATGAGGAGAAGGCTCTCACCGGAGAGTTTCCTCCAAGGGCTCCGAGCGGAGCGGCAATGGCGGAAGCAAAGCCAGAGAGAGGGAAAGAGAGAGTTTGTGTGAGGAAGTGTGCAAGGGGAGACCGCCCCCCTCAGGGGTCTGGAGCTGCGGTATTTATAGAGGATCACCTGGTTGTTAGGGGGCGTCGTGGGTCTGAAGGCTGTTGAGATTCGAATCCAGTCTGTTATAAGACCGGTAGGATTCGTATCCGGTTAGTTAGAGGATCGATGGCTGGGAGAGCTTGTTAATGTCTCGGGATTTGGTGGGAGCATAGGCCCCAGGGCCCTAGGCTACTTTCAGATATGATTCCTGTTTTGAATCTTAAGGATTTAAGCTTTCCCGCGCCGAATTTCGCAGAGGGGTTGATATCGCTCGGACTGGGCCGAGCTATAGGGATAGCTTGGCGGGCGAGGCCAAGAAGCGAGATAGCTCGACTAGGGCCAAGAAACAAGATAGGCCAGCTGGGGGAGCCGGAAGGCGATAGGCGATAGCTCGGCTGGGGCCAAGAAACAAGATAGGTCGGCTGGAGGAGCCGGAGGGCGATAGTCGATAGCTCGGCTGGGGCCGAGAAACGAGGTAGGTCGGTTGGAGGAGCTGGAAGGCGATAGATGATAGCTCGGCTGGGGGCGCTGGAAGGCGATAGACGATAGCTCGGCTGGGCCGAGAAACAAGATAGGTCGGCTGGAGGAGCCGAAGGCGATAGACGATAGCTCGGCTGGGGTCGAGAAAAAGATAGGTCGGCTGGAGGAGCCGGAAGGCGATAGATGATAGCTCGGCTGGGGCCAAAGATGAGGTCCGCACCTCGAGAATCCCTGGCTCGGTGAGGGGCTAGGGCGTTCCGATCTACCGAGGCTGACTTGTCCCTGGCGAATGTCTCACAGCGAGTAGAAATCGGGGCTAACCTTAGCCGCGTACACGATTATTGATGCGTAACGATTTTACCCCTCAACAAATGCCCCCCACTCCCTAGTTCGAAGCGTAGGTTTGAGCATAGGGAGTATAAGTCCAGGTGGCACGATTTGAACGGGGGGATCCGGATTGGACAGTCCGCGCAATGATGCCCTATTTAATGCCGCGGCCGCCGTGCCTTCGTGGGTAAGGCTCCTTTGGGGCGATGGTTGGGGACCGCCACGTAGTGGATCCCGATTTTTACGGCATTATCGAGGCGGTTCTGGACGCCTCGGGCAAGACCTTATCTTCCCTTGAGTGTTTTCCTTCGAGGGGAAGCAAAGCTGAAATAGCGTCGTTTCTTTTTGCAACGCTCCTTCGTTCCCCTTTTGGAGAATTTCGTTCTCTATTTCCTCTGTAATTTCGAACCCCGACGACGTAGTTTTGGAGATTGCCACCGAGGATTTGGAAAAAATTCGCCAGAAGTATGGCATTCCCCCGGATGTTGTTCTACGATTGCCGGAACCCGAGCACAGGGTTTCGCAAGATTTGAGCACGAGTTTTTCTTTACGAAGATAGTTTGAAGGCGGGCCTCGTTTCCTCTCATCCCCTGGTAAAGGAGATCATGACGTTTTACAACATCTGCCCGACGATGGTGGCTCCCAACAGCTGGCGGAGCATCTTCGGATTTATTTCGATATGCAACCAGATCCAGGTTACAGCTACTCTTCCCCTTTTTCGTGCCTGTTACCACCTGATACCCGGGAGGAAATCGAAGTGGCCTTATATCGGACCTCGGAGGTCCTTCAAGAAGATTGTGGACAAACCGTCATCCATAAAGGGATGGAAGAACCGATTCATCATCGCTGAAGGGAACATTGGTTCCGACTTTCCCGGGGATGGGAAACTTTGTTCGGTTGTGGAAACACATCTGATTCTATCTGAGCAGGAGGAAAAATTTGAAGTCCTCCGCAATGGCAAGGTGTTCTCGGCCAACGACTTACTGTCGGAGGAGGCTCTTTTCGTCGCCGGGCTTAGCCCTCTCATCCGGGTAGGCCCTCCTTCTCTTTTCTACTGGTTTTATTTGAGCGAACGTATCTCGGTCTCATCGTTTGCTCTTCGCTTCCGCAGCCAAGAGGTCTGAATTATCAGGCCGCATAAAGAAAAAGACGGGCAAGCGCCCAGGGGAGAGTAGTGGCGGGGAGAAAAGTAAACCCAGAAGAAGGTTCGTCTTTCGAAAGGTACTCGCCGATGCTGGAGCAGTCCCGGCGGAAGCATCGAAAGCAAGGGAGGATTCAGAGAGGACTGCCGAGATCCCCTGTCTCAAGTTTTTCCCGACCACGAGCAACTTGTGGCTTATTCGCGCCGCTTGGTTGGCTTTAGCTCGGATTTGAGGGAACATCTTGGTTGAGGCCAAGGCATAGGGATAGCTCGACGAAGGGGCCGAGATATAACACAGCTCGGTAAAAAGGGGCTGAGAGACTCTAGCTTGGCTTAGGATGAGTGGCGCAATGGCTCGGCCGGGGGAGAGAAAATAACTCGGCTAGGGCCGAGGGACGAAATGGCTCGGCTAGGGCCGAGGGACGAAATGGCTCGGCTAGGGCCAAGGGATGAAATAGCTCGGCTAGGGCCGAGAAATACGGTAGGTCGACTGGACAGGACCAGGAATCACAGAAGCATCCTGGCCAGGACCGAGGTAGTCCGTCCTATCAAGGGCGAAATCGTGGATGCGCCTTCGACGAAAAAAGGAAGTTTGGTTCCGTGAGGGGGGGGGGGTTTGCTGAATTCCCCGCTTCCTATGAGCGGCCACTGAAGCGACAACGCGTGGCAGGCTTTATGTGAGTGTTATTGGAGCCGCGGTTCGGCGACTAGGGCTCTCGCCTGAGCGGTTTAAATACCAATAGGTGGTAGGCCATCGTTAACCATTTCTCGCCGATCTTCGTTGGTCTATCCAAGCTTGTGATAGCAGGATGGCTTCCAAGGATGGAGGGAGGTCGGCCGGA
Source organism: Calamus simplicifolius (assembly GCA_900491605.1). Taxonomy (NCBI): domain Eukaryota; kingdom Viridiplantae; phylum Streptophyta; class Magnoliopsida; order Arecales; family Arecaceae; genus Calamus; species Calamus simplicifolius. The sequence goes on along the minus strand of UESW01004957.1, from coordinate 179,933 downwards.
GCACCAGTCGATGGTGTCAACGCTCGTTGGGGGACCTGGAGGGGTCACACCAAGGCGGTCATCGATGGGGAAGTCCTGGCCTCATTGTTTGCAAGTCGTGAGCGACTCCAACAGGCGACCGAGCAATACATGATTGCCTCTACTAGGGAGATCATACCTCCGCGCGGTCAATGATCGGTTAGAAAAACGTGTGGCATCCCTCCAGCAACAGGTGTGCGACCCGACAGTGGAGCGAGGGGAAGGCTCAGCAGCTCCGGGAGAGGATGATAAGCCCCTATGAGGGCTGATGTATTTTCTTTCTTTTCGTTGCCCCTTTATGATGAATGGAAAGAACATTTATGTAGCTTTTGTGTTTGCCGCTGTTTTGAGATGCTTGCTTTCATCGTGCAAGTCTTATAAGCATCCATCCCTTGAGGGTTTTTAGCCATCCTTGCCCAGATCGGGGCGCGGGATAACATTCAGTTATGTTGGACTAAAATAGATATTTCGGTTTGTTTCGAAGTATAGAAACAGCTTTGGCCTTAGAGGGGAGCATAGGGCGGTGCCTAGGTCCGTGCCTAGGTCCCACAGGCAGCTGGGCCGGAGCAGGGATATTAGAGGTCATTATCGAGGAGTACATGGCCTCCGCGCCATTTATTACCCTGTCAGTGCCTTGTCTTTTCCAAGGCAAGTCGACTTTCTTTTCGCCGAAGTAGATAATACGGCTCCATAGCCAGCAAAAAGTTGCCTCAGTGTTTTCCAGGGGCTTTTATTAGGTCGATCTTTTCCAATGCAGGTTGTTCTGGCGTATGACGCAAGCACTCATTCGCCATTGGAGGATGTCGTTTTCACTGGACGATCTCCCAGGTCTGCTCGTATCCGCAAGATCGCGGGCATTTTCTGCATTTAAAACTCGTGATCCGGGATCAGAGAAAATCTTTTGGCGTGCGTCATGGTTCGGGCGACGCGCTTGGTGCGCAACGAGGGGCGTTGTTTTCATCCGGGAGGCCACGTGGTGGTGTGGGTTAGGTGTTTTGAATCTCGGGGCTTTCTGCTCTGATAGCCGCTCCCGGTTCACCTTCGCCTATAAGAAGGGGAAAGAGGGGCCGTGTTGGGCCATCCCCGAGTTTTCTTCCCTGTGAATTGTGAAGGTTTTCACGATGCCTGTCTCTCTGGGGCTTAGAGTGGGAGGACCGAGCTTACCTTTTGCAAGTCGTCATCCTCGGACAGTTGGGGATGAAGGAGCCGCTGGAGAGTGGCTCATCCTCAGGGGATGAGTTTCGGAGATCATATGGAGAGCGCACAGGAGGGCCGCAGAGATCAGGAGAGCGCACATATGCGCTTCCTGTGTGTCCTTTGTGGCTTGCTATGGGGGGTGCGGGGTAGAAAGTGCATCGAGACCCCATAGCACGCACGGAGCCTTCTCCATCGGTCTAGATTCTCGTTCCTTCTCTGAGGGGAATCCTTGCCATGGGAAGGAGAAGCTGGGAGCAACAGGGGCTGATGGTCCCCTAGTGCTCCCAATCGGGCAGCGGCCTGCAGCCCAGCATCCCACCTGAGGGGAGCTAGTTAGTTTGCCCGGTTCCTCAGAATCAGCATCCACGGGTCATGCCTCCTTTTGGATCTCTTAGTTCATCCGAGGGACCATGGAAGGTCGGCCTTGCCATTTATCAGGGCGAGCTGGCTGGTTCGTGGTTTGTCTGATTTCTTGGGCCAGACGCCGAAATGTCATTATTAACCGAAGCTGGCTTGGAGTAGTTCCCAAACTATGCACTCGTTTTTATTTTCTATGCTTTGGTGCACTTGTAACTCCTCTCAGGAGGTTGTAATCTTTATTGATGAGGAAATAAAGAAAATTTTCATTCCCTCTTCCTTTTGCATCTGCTTCTTTTTTCGCGTTGTTAATCTCATATCATGTCTTGCCATAGCACGTTTTGGCAGTGCTCTTGCTGCTTTGCTTTTGCTAAGGCTAATATTCAGTCCTTAGAGGAAAAATATGTCCATGATTGAGTCGGAGAGTGGACCTGGGCGGTCCAACGGGCTCACGATGTAAGCATGATCTTGTCCGTAGAACGAAGCAGGTATGCAGACATCGCTCGGTCCGGCTGGGGCTTCTAAGCTTCCCGAATCCGGAGGGGCGTTTTGAAGGCCACTTGATTCGGCTGGGGCTTGTGAGCTGCCCGAATCCAAACTATGTCTTGGAGACCGTTTGGACCGGCTGCAACATGCTATTTCGACTCGTAGCTCGGCCCAGCCGAGGCACGGAGATTCGATGCAGATAGCTCGGTCGTTGCCGAGAATGATGACATTATGTTTGGTTCTTGTGGTGAATATAGATTCTGATGTAAACGAGCGACGCATGGGGGCGTTTGGAGTTATGACTCGGTCGCCCTCGGGCGAGGCGAGTTAATGTTGATTGCTGGCGTGCTTTATTTTTTTGCACCTTTCGAGGATGCCCAATTCGAGGGAGTCTGGCAGATTTTCAAGAACATTTATTTCACAAGGTCGGCAAACTGGGGGGAGCCTGGTCCCTAGAGAAGGAGGGGAATTTCCGGTGTGCCGCCGATGCTTATCGATCCTCCTCGGGAGGGGGTGCGACTCTTCGCTTCCCACAGGCGCCAGCCGAAGCGACGATGCATGGCAAATTCCCGGGTCGGGATTAATGACTCGACTGATCAAATACTTGCCAGGGCGATATAAATATGGACGAGAGGGATGCCAGTGTTTGTCATCCTCTCAGTTAGTCTTTTGATAGCTCTGAGAGCAGGTATGGCCTCCCATGGTGAAGGGCAATCGACTGAAGAGCGAGCGGCGGCAGCAAGGCCGCAGGGACTCCCGGGGGAGTCGCTTTTCTTGACCGCGATGGGATGGCCTTAGCGTCAGCTTTAGCGGGCCATGAGCAGTTCCAAAAGACGGTCAAGGAATTTCTTACCGTCTCGACGAGAGAGGCCGAGGCTCTTCGCCGGTCATTGACCGGCAGGAGTGAGTAGCATCCCTCCATCAGCAAGTCGCCGAGCTGACTCGGCATAGGGAGGACCTAGCAGCTCCTGGGGAGACAGTAAGCCTCTGTGAAGGCTATTCTTACCTTTTCTTTTTCTCCTTGTCTTTTTCTTTATAATGAACAGAAAGGGAGGTTCTTTTTGGCAACTTTTGTTTTTGCTGCCGTCCCCAAGATGTTTATCCTCGTCAAGTAGTGCCTTGCATTTTGGGGACCGATTAAATCGGCCGGGCTTGTGAGCGGCCCGAATCCGAACGTAGTTCAGGAGAACTCTTAGGTCGGCTGGGGCTCGAGACGTACGTTTTGGCTTTGAGTCGAGGCTTCAATGTAGAAAAAAACTCCTTGGCTTTGGCCGAGATTCTTAATAGTAGAATATACTCCTCGACTCTGGCCAAGGTTTATGCACTCCGGTCTTGGCTGGGGCTTTAGAGATCTTTCTCGGCCCAGCCGAGGTTTGGAGATTCGTTGCTCGGCCAGCCGAGGTTCGGAGATTTATTGCTTGGCCCAGCCGAGGTTCGAGATTTGCTCGGCCTAGCCGAGGTTCGGAGATTTGTTGCTCGGCCCAGCCGAGGTTCGAGATTTGTTGCTCGGCCCAGCCAAGGTTCGGATATTTGTTGCTCAAATAGATAACTCGGTTGCGCCAAGGATTGGTAAGCAGCATCTGTTTCCTTTTAGATTTTGGTGATATAATCATGGTAATCATATCAAAATTATGAAAGCAATATGCTGACAAAAATTAAGAAGGTGGGCCTGTAGAAGGCGTACCCTACTGATACTTGGAGGTTGTCCGAGTTCCATGTCCGAGGGATGGATCTCCCGCTTAGATCTTGTAGTTTGTAGGTGCCAAGTCCGACACTTCCGTTACTTGGTAGGGGCCTTCCAGTTCGGAGCTAGCTTTCCTTGCTCTGCGGTTTGGAGACAGATGTTTTCCGGAGAACTAGGTCCAGGAGAAAGCTTTCCCTTTGACCCTGGAGGCGTGGTAGCGGCCACTCTTTGCTGGTAGGTAGCTATTATGATCCATGCTTTTTCTCTGGTCTCCTCTACCAGGTCGAGGTTGGTACGGAGCTGCTCGTCACTGGCTTCCTCCGAGTAGCTTTCCACCCAGGGAAGGGAGTCCTATCTCCATGGGGATGACTGCCTCTGTGCCGAAGGCCATTCAAATGGGGTCTCGCCCGTGGGCACTCTCGGGGTGGTGCGGTAGGCCCATAGGACATGGTGCAACTTGTCTGCCCATCTGCCTTGGGCTCTAGAGAGCCGAGCTTTGATCCCTTGAAGCAAGGTTCGGTTAGTTACCTTGGCTGCTCCGTTAGCTTGCGGATGCCCGACGAGGTAAGGTGGTGATGGATCCCATGCTCCTCGCAGAACTGACGGAACTTCGGATTGTCGAACTGTTTGTCGTTGTCAGTAATGATGGTGTGTGGGAGGCCGAAGCGGCAGATGATGGATCTCCACATGAAGTCCTTAGCTCGAGACTCAATTATCTGAGCAACTGCTTCCGCCTCGACCCATTTGGTGAAGTAGTCGATGGCAACGAATAAAAACTTTCGTTGTCCCGTGGCAAGTGAAACGGGCCGAGAATGTCCATTCCCCACTTGGCAAAGGGCCAAGCGAAGGAAACGGGGACCAGGCTGGCGGAGGAGAGCCTTTGAATACTGGAGTGTCTTCGGCATGGGTCACAAGTTCGGACGAGGTCGTCAGCATCCTTTTGCATGGTGGGCCAATAGTAACCTTAACGCAGCACCTTGTGGCATAAAGACCGGCTCCCCAAATGGTTGCCGCAAATTCCTTCGTGTACCTCCCGAAGGGCATAATCAGCTTCAGATGGGCGAAGGCATCTGAGCAACATAGAGAAGGACCGCTTGTAGAGCTGGTCATCAATCAGCACATAGTGGGTGGCTTGCAGATTTAGCTTTCTAACTTCTCTTCGATTGGCCGGGAGCGATCCTTCTTTAAGATACTTCAGGATGGGGTCAACCATGATGGTTCGGCCTCAACTTGCATCACTCGGTCAGCTTCCGCAATACTGGGCCTCTCCAAAATCTCCAGATAAATTTTCGCTCGGCGTCCATTGATTCCGCAGTTGCCAGTCGAGATAATAGGTCGGCACGGACATTTTTGGATCTCAGAATCTGAATGATTTCAAATTCAGGAAAATGGGAGAGTAGGCTTCGAACCTCTTGGAGATATCGAACCATGTTCGACTCCCGAGCCTCAAACTCGCCCCGTACGTGACCAGCCACCAGCTGAGAGTCGGTGAAGGCATTCAGCTTCTCCACCTTAAGGTCGTGGGCGATTTGGAGCCTGGCAAGCAGAGCTTCATATTCGGCCTCGTTATTGGAGGCTGGGAAGGAGAAGCGGATGCCATATTCGAAAGTTGACCCCTCCGGGCTGGTGAGGATTAGGCCGGCACCAGAGCAATGGGCATTGGACGACCCGTCGACATGGAGGAGCCACCGGGCGTCAGATTTTGGATGCTCGGGGGAGTTGGGAGTGGAGCCATCCTCCGGGATAGTGCATTCGAGCAGGAAATCAGCTAGCACCTGAGCTTTGATGGCCGGACGAGGTTGAAACCGAATGTCGTGTTCACTTAGCTCAACGGCCCATTTGGTCATCCTTCCCGATGTCTCCGGACGATGGACTACCGCCTTGATGGGCTGATCGGTCAGGACTGTCACATAATGTCTTGGAAGTATGGCCGCAACTTTCGGAACGAGGTTATCAAAGCCAACACCATCTTCTCAATCCGGGTATACCTCGTTTTCGTCTCGGAGCAGTTTGCTGACATAATAAATTGGCTTCTGGGTCTTATTTTTTCTCTGACCAACACCGAGCCAATGGCACCTTCCGAAACCGCCAGATACAGGAATAATGTTTCTCCAGGATTCGGACTGCTGAGGAGAGGGGGAGCCGAGGTACTTTTAGAGGTCTTCGAATGATTTCTGACACTCGGAAGACCATTGAAAATTCTTAGCCGACCGAAGAGTTTTGAAGAAAGGGAGGCATCTTTCGGCAGACCGAGCTACGAAGCGATTGAGGGCTGCTATTCTTCCAGTCAGGCGCTAGACTTCTTTGATAGATGCTGGGGGTGCCATCTGCTAAGAGCCTGGATCTTCTGGGGGTTAGCTTCGATACCCCGTTGGAAACCATAAAGCCGAGGAACTTCCCAGAATTAACGCCGAAGGCACACTTAGTTGGGTTGAGCTTCATCCGATATTTACGAGCATTGCGAAGCTTTCCGAGAGATCCTCGATGTGCTGTGACGCTTCTTTGCTCTTGACCAGCATGTTGTCGACATATACCTCCATGATCCGGCCGATTTGCTCTTTGAAAACTTTGTTGACCAGCCTTTGGTAGGTGGCACCCGCATTTTTAAGATCGAAGGGCATAACACAGTAACAGTAAGTACCTCGGTCGGTTATGAAGGCGGTCTTCTCTTCATCTTCGGAGGCCATCCGGATCTGGTTGTAGCCCAAGTAGGCGTCCATGAATGTCAGCATCTGATGACCCGAGGTGGCATCTACAAGTTGGTCAATTCAGGGGAGAGGAAAACTGTCCTTCGGGCACGCTTTGTTGAGATCGGTGAAGTCGATGCAAATCCGCCACTTGTCGTTCGACTTCTTTACCATGACAACATTCGACAGCCAACTTGGGTAATTCACCTCCCGAATGAAGTTCGCCTTGACAAGCTTATCAACCTCCTCTTCGATAGCTTTCTGTCATCCGGGGCAAAGCTCATTTTCTTCTGTTTGATGGGATGGTACATCTCGTCCACGTTGAGGCGATGGACGAGAACATCAGGGCTGATTCCTGGCATGTTGGAGGCGGACCAGGCGAAGATATCGGCGTTGCTTCGGAGAAAGTCGACCAGTTCTCCCCGGGACTCACCTTTCAGTAGTGACCCGATCTTTATAGTTTGGTCGGGCCGGGCTTCGTCCAGCGGTACTTCTTCCAGTTCTTTGGCTGGTTCTCCTCGTTGCTCGGCGAAGTCCTCCCGAGCATCCAGCCCATCAACCTCAGGCATCCTGGACTGAAGGCTGTGACAAAACACTGCCGAGCCATAGTTTGGCTTCCTTGGACAACACCGACTCCCCGCCCGGTGGGGAACTTCATAGATAGGTGCAGAATGGAGATGATGGCTCTGAGGGACATCAGGCCGGGCCTCCCAAATATCGCATTGTAGGACGACCGAAGCTTGGTCACCAGAAAGTCTGTGTGAATAGTGGCCACAAGGGGCCATATTCCTGCCCGAACCGTCAAAGTTACACCCCTTCTGGGACGATAACGTCGCCGGTGAACCCCATCAAGGTGGAGTCCACAGCTCGGAGATTTTTCACGTGCAATTTCATCTTGGCGAACACATTGAGGTACAGAACATTTACGGAGCTTCCACTATCAACAAGAATCCGACTTACATCATAGTTATTTAAATTTAGAGATATAACTAACACATCGTCATGCAGAATTGTATCCCCCGGAGATCATCGTCGGAGAAGGAGAGCTCACCCATTCGTGTTTTCTTCGGCACCGAACCTTCTTCATCATTCTTGAAGTTCGATGAACTACCGGCTTCTTCGATCACATTGATATGGCCGATCACAGGTAGATTTGGAGGAGGAGGAGGCTGCTAAGTTCGGGCTGGCGATCACCCCTTGTCCTGGCTCGGGCGCCCTCCTGAATTGGTTCAGTCGGCCCCTGGATTAGCCTCTCAATTTCGTTCTTCAACTGCCAGCATTCCTCGGTATCGTGGCCATGCTCCCGGTGATAGCGCAGTACTTGGTGGGGTCTCTAGGTTGGGTTCCCTCGGAGAGGAGCTGGTCGGGGAAGCTGGCGCTCTATCTCCTGAGGATTTGCACCCTAGGAACAGTGAGCGGGGTGTATCGGTCGAACCTCCTAGGCAGGCTCCGGGAGCGATTCCTTGGCGGCGGCGGGAGAGCTCTTTGGTGAGAGGTGGGCTTGGCTGGCGAGTAGGTCGATGCCTGTCCGAGCCCTTGGATTATTTCTTTTTTGCCAGCTCGGCATGGGCAGCCCTCCGTGATTCTTCGACTCTGGCATATTTGTCTGCCAGGGCCATCATATCGGAGAGGTTCGGGGGGTAACTGACCTCCATTGCCAGGTAGAAGTCGCTCTCCTTCGAAACTCCACCCGCTAGGGTGGACATAGCCACCTCATGATTAAGGTGGTCCACCTCCAGCATGGCCTTATTGAAGTGGCCAAGGTAATTCCTCAAGGACTCCCCCTCTCTCTGCTTAACTTCAGAGAGGGAGTCGGATCTTCGTCGTTGACGGCGGCTGCTGACGAACTGACCGATAAAAAGACGACTCAGCTCGTTGAACGAATCAATGGAACCCGGTTTCAGAGCGTTGAACCAGGTTCAAGCGGACCCTCTAAGAGTGGAGGGAAAGGCGCGGCACAGGATCGCATCTGATGCCCCGTGGAACATCATGATCGACCAAAAACTACTGAGGTGATCATCGGGATCGGAGGAGCCATGGTAGGTCTCGATGGCGGATAGCTTAACATGGGAGGGAATCACTTCCTCCATGATCCCCTTGGAGAAGGGGATACCCTGCTCCGCCTTAGGCTAGGCGGTGAGCCTGCTTGGCGGCATCCAGCTCCTGACGCATCTCCGAAGCTGCCGGCGGATCTCCTCTTCAGACATAAGAGGAGGGGCCGGGCGGAGAGCACGGAGATGGCATCGAATTATGGCGGGAGGACTCCGGAGAGGGACCGGGCCGCCGAGATCTGGAAAGATCCCTGTCACAGCCCCCTTGCGGGACTGCTTTAGCCTCTTTGGTCGGTGTGGGGGGGTCCGCGGCTTCATGCGGACCAGAAGAAGAGGTGGCCGGAGAAAAAGGGGCTGCGGCCTCCTCAGAGAGGTGTGGAGCAGGGGCAGCTGCAAGGCGCTCCTGAACCAGATGAGTCAGGGCTTGGACCTGCTGGACCAGTGTGGAGAACTGGTCCTGGGTCACTGGGACAGCCGGTGGCGACGGAGTCTCAGCTGGTGGCGGCGGCGGTGCCATGCTATTCATCGGATCAGGTCTTTGGGAGGCGACTTGGTCCTGGGCTTCAGAAGTCGCTCTTCTCCGATTAGCCATTAGAGAGGTTCTCTTTCGGATCGAGATCCTTGTCTTTTTCTTCAAGTTTTAATGGGACTTGAGGCCCTTCCTCTAGCACCAATCTGTTGCTGCTGAAATCCATCCTCTGAATCGGGCATGAAGGGGCTTCGAGACGGGCTTCCTCCTGGGTGGACCTGCAAGACAGTCCTCATGCGAGAAGGCGTTGGGGTGGCCCTCTGCGGAAGACCCTCTGACGCTCTAGTCAGTGGAGATCAACAGTCGATAGAAATGAGGAGAAGGCTCTCGTCGGATAGTTTCCTCTAAGGGCTCCGAGCGGAGCGGCAATGGCGAAAGCAAAGGCAGAGAGAGGGAGAGAGAGAGTGAGCAAGTGCACAAGGGAAGACCGCCCCCCTCAGGGGGTCTGGAGCTGTGATATTTATAGAGGATCACCTGGTTGTTAGGGGGCATCGTGGGTCTGAAGACTGTTGAGATTCGAATCCAGTCTGTTATAAGACCGGTAGGATTCGTATCTGGTTAGTTAGAGGATCGATGGCTGGGAGAGCTTGTTAATGTCTCGGGATTTGGTGGGAGCATAGGCCCCAGGGCCCTAGGCCACTTTCAGATATGATTCCTGTTTTGAATCTTAAGGATTTAAGCTTTCCCGTGCTGTATTCCGCAGAGGGGGTTGATATCGCTTGGACTGGGCCGAGCTATAGGGACAGCTTGGCGGGCGAGTCCAAGAAGTGAGATAGCTTGACTAGGGCCGGAAACAAGATAGGCCGGCTGGGGGAGCCGAAAGGCGATAGGCGATAGCTCGGTTGGAGCCGAGAAACAAGATAGCTCGGCTGGAGGAGCCGAGGGCGATAGTCGATAGCTCGGCTGGGGCCGAGAAATGAGATAGGTCGGCTGGAGGAGCTGGAAGGCGATAGACGATAACTTGGCTGGGGGAGCTGGAAGGCGATAGACGATAGCTCGGTTGGGGCCGAGAAATAAAATACGTCAGCTGGAGGAGCCGGAAGGCAATAGACGATAGCTCGGCTGGGGCCGAAAAACAAGATAGGTCAGCTGGAGGAGCCGGAAGGCGATAGACGATAGCTCGTCTGGGGCCGAGAAACAAGATAGGTCGGCTGGAGGAGCCGGAAGGTGATAGACGATAGCTCGGCTGGGGCCAAAAGATGAGGTTCGCACCTCAGAATCCCTGGCTCGGTGAGGGGCTAGGGCGTTCCGATCTACTGAGGCTGACTTGACCCTGGCGAATGTCTCACAGCGAGCAGAAATCGGGGCTAACCTTAGCCGCGTACACGATTATTGACGCGTAACGATTTTGCCCCTCAACAGGAACCAATTAGTTTTGCTGAATAACCAGTATTCTATAGATTCTGTGCATTTTTGACATATAATAAATGCAACATATATACTATACGTATATCTCTCCCTCTCTATATATAGATATATATAGATATGCATCCAAGTGAGTATCTATATGTTTCATGATAATTACATGCATATGGTACATTCTTTCATATTTATAAGATGATGTTTGACTATTCTATTTTCGGTTTTAAGTTTGTATGTGTGTACATGGATGCATGTACAAATAATATGTCCGCATGAATGTACGTGACTTGTGCTGCGATAAAATGGACTCAGCTTCNTATCTCACAGCGAGCAGAAATCGAGGTTAACCTTAGCTGCATACACGATTATTGATGCGCAACGATTTTACCCCCTCAATAATATATATGAAAGTTATTAAAGTCGAGTCAATAAAGAACTCCAAGGAAAACCATGTCTGCAAGCAGCCACGTCACAAAGTCAATCAAGATAACAGCACTGAGTTCTCTTATTAGGATCTTACGTCACAGAAGCAGGACTCCCTGAAGGAAGCGATGGCCTCCTGGCTTATCCTCGGGCAGCTGACCACGTTGACACTCTCCAGGGTCAGCCACAGAGACTCCAATTCTTCCAAGCTCTTGTCCGTTATCGCGGCGCAGCATTGAGCGACAGCGTCTGCAGCCAGCACGGCTCCTCTTTGGCCAGCCACTCCACCCCCTGGTCGCTAATCCTGCACCTGCTCAGGTCCAGCTCCTCCAACTCCTGACACTGCCGCGCGATCGCCGGGAGTCTCCGGTCGGTCACGGACCGGCATCCATTCAGGTCCAATTTGGTGATGTTATTGTTGCTCCCAAGTTTATCCAGAAAGCCCAGGATGCCGCGGTCTGTGATCGAGTCCATGCGCACCAGACCCACCTTCTCCACTTGCTTGAACGCCCATCCCATCACCACCAGGAAACCATCTCCGATTCCATGGCATTGATTCAGCATCACGGTTCTTAGCACAGGAAAATTCGGAGGAAGAGGATGGGCGGCGTCGCTCTGTGGCTGTCCTCCAGCTCCCATGAGATGACACTTGAGCAGAGATAATTTCCTCAGCGTCCGACTGCAGTGCGACAAGGCCGCGACGAGGCCTCTGGAAGTGATCCCGTCGAGCTTTTCTAGAGTCAGGGAGTTCAGAGATGTAGCCGATTTTGTCAGCTCGACCAAGTCCCCGTCTGTCAACGTGTGGCAGTTCTTGATGGCAAGCTTCTTGTGTTGGTTAATTTAGATTCCTACTGGCCAGGGAATAACCAACTCCTAATTTTATGGTTTATGTATTTTAAAATTTGAACGTGCAAAACAGCTCCGTAACCATCGCCCGAACGTGCTTCGAAAATCTATATGATGGCAGAAATTTTTGGAGAGTTTGTGTATATAAAATTGGTCCCTGGTACCTGCTCTACTATATGAGAAAAACACACACCATCGATTTGGGTAGAGAAAGGACCAGAAGAACCAGAATTCAAAGCTTCTCCTTTTTATTATTTTATCCCGAGGCCGGAACGATGGTGGGAGGTAATTCTCAATACTATTTCCGCTGCTTTATTTTATTTTAAAGTGCCATGTTGATCTAAATCACATTAGGCACGTCATTGGTTATTTTACATTTGGTATCAGAGCCATGACGCCTCTGTCTCGTTTTGGCCGAATGCTTTCTGCTTTTGGGCACTTCTTTATGTTGGATTTTGTTTTAAATATTGGAAAATATATATTTAAAATTTTATCCTGATCAAAAATAAAGAGGGGCAAGACGTTCTTGATTTCTATTTCTCTCATTTTAGGGATAGTCCAAAGGGAAGGATACTGGTAGTACTCTGGATTATTTTACCCAACGGGCGTATGGTAGGGATATTAGGGACGTACCAATAAGGGAGGCTGCTGTAGTACCTTGGTGCGTTTGACCCAACTACCTGCGTACCGGAGAGTTAATAGATCATCAAGAATTATCTGAAAGGGCATTAGATCCGATAAACTCTAAATATTCAGTTATTTAATTCAGTTTTATTTAAGAGATTGATCGATAAGACTTATGCCATGAAGCATGCATTTATCTATTCACTCACCCTTTTGGATATAGTTTGAATAAAGATAAATTTAAATATCTCACAATCAAATCACCATAAAAAGAGGAAGCGTGGGTTTACTTGCTTCGGATATGTGCACACGGGATAAGGACGGATGAAAAAACGTTTCTTACTGAAAACGTGCAAGCAATACAGAATCAAAAAAAAAGGCCATGGCATTATTTAAAAAAAAAGAGAGTGAGGGACGCCAGCGCCAGGCGCTGGCTGACTGGCTGGGCGCTGGCTTACTGCCAGCGCCCAGGCACTCACAGGCTGGGCGCTGGCTGCCTGCCAGCGCCCAAGCGTCAGCGCTGGTTGCCAACCAGCGTTGGGCAACGCCCAGGCGCTGGTAGCGCCTGGTTGGGCCAGGCGCTGGCCCAGCGGCCTGGGCCAGGCTCTGGCCCAGCGGGCATCTGGCCCAATCAGGACTAGTTCAGCGTTTGATTGGCTATGTTGTCTGGGCCAGCAGTGAGGCTGGGCCGTGCACACAATCTAAACTGTAGCAGGCTGGATTGTAGCAGTCTGGACACATCTGATCCAAAAATTTTGAGGTGATTGAGATATTTTTGGTTAAATTAAACTATTAGAATTGGGTGAGGATGACGGGCTATTGGCTAGGTCATTAAGTGATGGGCCATTAGCCTGGCATATTTATGTTCAATTATATTTAGAATTTGTGTATGTAAATTTTGTGAATTATGCATGCATCTTAAGTGACATAATTGAGCATAAAATTTAAATAATGTCTAACTGATAAATATAATTGAATAATTGAGGAGTAGCCACAGCATCCTTAATTATAAAATTGTATAATAAAGTTAATAAATCACATAAATAATAGACATTAATTATAATTAATTATATGGATATAATAAAATTTATTCCATAGAAAATTTTGTTATATTTATATAATTAAATAGGATAAAATGTCAAATTATATTTTTCTAATTTACACAGGGATTAGAAATTAAAGGCATAATTTGATAATTTTTATCATATAGTTTAAATGTGAATCTAATTGAATTAATACTTCAGCCCACAGGCAAGTTTTATGTCAGTAGATTCATATTTTGATGTATTTTACATTGGTGGATATGTCATATTGTTTAAAGAGCTTCAAAGTTTTGTAACATGAGTATGGTTATTTAATTTTTATAGTTTGTCAGCCTGTTAATTTCTCTGATATGATTTGTGATGTTCCTGAGCTCAGAGGGGATAATTATAAAATTTGGAAGGAGAGAACTCTCCTTCATCTAGGGTGCAAGGACATTGATTACGCCATAAGGAAGGATGAACCGCCTCCTGAAGATTCTGTTCTTTATGAAAAATGGGAGCGATCTAATCGTCTCTCAATAATGTTATAAAGACCAAGATCTCAGATGGCATCAGGGGTTCCCTTGAGCATTATGACAATGTCCGTGACTTGCTGAAGGCGATCGATGATCAATTTGTATCTTCAGACAAGGCTTTAGCTAGCACCCTAATTCACCAGTTCTCATCCATAAAACTGAGTGGTATACGCGGTGTACGTGACCACATTATGAGGATGAGGGACATTGCGGCTCAATTGAAGAGACTTGAAGTTGAGATGTCTGACTCTTTTCTAGTGCATTACATTCTCAACACTCTACCACCGCAATATGCCCCATTTAAGATCTCTTATAACACACATAAGGATAAATGGTCAATTAATGAACTTATGACCATGTGTGTTCAAGAGGAGGGTAGACTTGCTGTGGAAGAGGGTGAGAAGGTAAATTTGACAACACCAGGAAAGAAAAAGAAATTTCAAGCAAAGGACAAGGGCAAGATTCCTGCCAAAGGGGACATTCAGAAAAGTTCCAAATGTTTCTTCTGCAAGAAGAAAAGGCATTTGAGGAAGGATTGTGCCAAGTTCAAACAGTGGCTTGACAAGAAAGGTACTCAACTCTCTTTTGTCTGTTATGAATCTAACATGATTAATGTTACTCAAGACACATGGTGGATTGACTCTGGTTCTTCAATCCATGTTACCAACTCCTTGCAGGGATTGCAAGACCTGCGGAAACCAGTGGGAAGTGAATGCTGCATCTATTCTGGAAACAAGATGTCATCACATGTGGAAGCCATTGGAACTTGCAAACTTGTTTTAGATAGTGGCTTTATTTTAAGTTTGGAAAAGACATTTTATATTCCTGGTTTTGCTAGGAATTTAGTTTCTGTTTCAAGACTTGTATCTTGTGGATATTCCTTTAAATTTTGGATTCGTCTTTCAGTATTTCTTATGGATCTGAGATTATTGGATGTGGTACATTGTCTGATGGTCTTTTTTGTCTTAATTTAGAAAATGACAATCACTATTCTTCTATGCATGTTGGTGTTAAAAGATGTGTCGTTAATGAGAATTCGTCTAATTTGTGGCATAGGAGATTAGGTCATATCTCCATTGATAGAATCAAGAGGTTGGTACATAATGGAGTACTTAGTACTCTTGATTGAACTGACTTTAGTACTTGTATAGACTGCATTAAAGGTAAGCAGACTAACAAGTCAAAGAAAGGTGCAAAGAGGAGTTCTCAATTGTTAGAAATAATTCATACATACATTTGTAGTCCTGATATAGATGCATACCGTAATAAGTATTTCATCTCCTTTATTGATGATTATTCGCATTACATGTATCTCTACTTATTGAACAATAAAAGTGAGGCACTTGATGCTTTCAAAATTTTTAAGGCTGAAGTAGAGAAACAATGTGACAAACGAATCAAGATCGTAAGATCTGATAGGGGAGGAGAATACTACGGTAGATATACTGAAAGTGGACAAGCTACCAGTCCATTTGCAAAGTTTCTTCAAGATTGTGGGATTGTTGCCCAATACACCTTACCTGGTTCTCCAGATCAGAATGGTGTAGCTGAAAGAAGAAACCGAACATTAATGGACATGGTAAGGAGCATGCTTGCCAGCTCCAAACTTCCTCGGTCCTTATGGACTGAAGCCCTTAAGACGCGGTGTACATATTAAACCGGGTTTCAACCAAGGCTGTCCAAAAGACACCTTTTGAGTTGTTTAAAGGTTGGAAACCGAGTTTGCGACATGTACGCGTTTGGGGTTGCCCAGCTGAGGTGAGGATTTATAATCCACATGAAAGGAAGTTGGACCCGAGGACCTTAAGTGCATATTTTGTTGGTTATGCCGAAAGATCCAAGGGATATAGATTTTATTGTCCTTCTCATAGCACTAGATTTGTGGAATCAAGAAATGCTAAATTTCTTGAAAACGACTTAATTAGTGGGAGCGATCATTTTCAAGACCTTGGTCTTGGGAAAGGTCATCAAGATGCTCAATGCTCCACTTCAAGTAGTGGACCGATTGTTGTAATTCACAGTGCGCCTTGTGTTCGTGCACATGTTGAGCAACAGGTCCAAGAGATTCCACAAACTGCTGATCCAAATCCAGTAGACCTTGAAGTTCAGCAAATACCTGAAATTGTTGAACAACCTGTTGAGCAACATGATTTGTTTCACAGGAGAATGTTAAGGCAACATTGAGGAGGTCTACTAGGACTAGGAGACCACAATTCCTAGTGATTATGTTATGTATCTGCAAGAATGTGACTACAATATTGGAGCCAAAAATGATCCTGAAATGTTTTCACTGGCCATGAGTTCTAATGTATCTGACTTGTGGTACAAAGCCATGAAAGAAGAGATGGATTCTATGGCATCTAACAAAGTCTGGGATCTTGTCAAGTTGCCTGATGGTGTAAAAGCCATTGGTTGTAAGTGGATCTTTAAAACTAAGAAAGACTCAGAAGGCAACATTGAGAGACATAAGGCTAGATTTGTTGCCAAAGGATTTACTCAGAGGGAAGGAATAGATTACACGGAGACCTTTTCTCCTGTATCTAAAAAGGACTCCTTCCGTGTAATCATGGCATTGGTGGCTCATTTTGATTTAGAGTTACACCAGATGGATGTGAAAACGGCGTTCCTCAATGGTGATCTAGAGGAAGAGGTTTACATGAAACAACCAGAAGGATTTTCCTCTAGTAGTGGTGAGAATTTAGTCTGTAAGCTGAATAAGTCCATATATGGATTAAAGCAAGCCTCCCGTCAATGGTATTTGAAATTTCATGATGTTATTACTTCATTTGGCTTGGAAGAAAACATCATGGATGTTTGTGTATACCAAAAGGTCAGTGGGAGCAAGATTTGCTTTCTTGTGTTATATGTGGATGACATTTTGCTTGCGACTAATGACAAGGGTTTGCTATATGAGGTGAAACAATTTCTCTCAAAGAACTTTGATATGAAGGATATTGGTGAGGCATCTTATGTCATTGGCATAAAGATCCATAGAGATAGATCTAGAGGCATTTTGGGCTTGTCTCAAGAGACCTATATCAACAAGGTTCTAGAAAGGTTTCGCATGAAAGATTGTTCACCGAGTGTAGCACCCATTGTGAAAGGTGATAGATTCAACTTGAATCAGTGTCCCAAAAATGAGTTCGAACGCGAACAGATGAGACCCATTCCATATGCTTCAGCTATTGGAAGCCTTATGTATGCTCAGGTTTGTACCAGGCCTGACATTGCATTTGTTGTTGGAATGCTTGGGAGATATCAAAGTAATCCAGGTGTTGACCACTGGCGGGCTGCAAAGAAGGTTATGAGATACCTTCAAGGAACCAAGGATTACATGCTCATGTATAGACGGACTGAGAAGTTGGAAGTCATTGGATATAGTGATGCAGACTTTGCTGGCTGTATTGATTCACGTAAATCAACGTCAGGTTACGTGTTTATGTTAGCTGATGGAGCTGTATCATGGAAGAGTGCCAAGCAGACCTTGACTGCTACTTCCACTATGGAGGCTGAGTTCGTCTCTTGTTTTGAAGCTACCACACACGGTGTATGGTTGAAGAATTTCGTATCTGGGCTTAAAGTTGTGGACTCTATTTCGAGGCCCCTGACATTGTACTGTGATAATTCAGCTGCTGTTTTTATGGCTAAGAACAATAGGAGTGGTAGTCGTAGTAAACATATCGACATTAAGTACTTGGCCATAAGAGAGCGTGTTAAAGAAAAGAAAGTGGTTATTGAACACATCAGCACTGAATTGATGATCGCGGATCATCTGACTAAAGGCATGCCACCAAAAGGTTTCAAGGATCATGTAGCGCGAATGGGACTTAGTTCTGTGATGTAATGTCATTATATATACTTGTTCTTCAATGAAACTCTTATTCAGTTTGGATATTTCTCCTTTAAGTTGTATACATATTTGTTTGTTTTAAGGAATATCATTATGTTTGGACCACGAATAAACATAGGGTTTATTCATTAAGTTATTTGGGCTATGTTGGGAAGTGTAACATATTGTGATACATGGAAGACAATACTCACATTTAGAGGAACTGTCGCCATGATCCGTATGTTAATATCGTGCATGGTGAAAATACATAGACCAAGTGGGAGAATGTTGGTTAATTTAGATTCCTACTGGCCAGGGGAATAACCAACTCCTAATTTTATGGTTTATGTATTTTAAAATTTGAACGTGCAAAACAGCTCCGTAACCATCGCTCGAACGTGCTCCGAAAATCTCTATGATGGTAAAATTTTTGGAGAGTTTGTGTATATAAAATTGGTCCCTAGTACCTGCTCTACGATATGAGAAAAACCACACACCATCGATTTGGGTAGAGAAAGGACCAGAAGAACCAGAATTCAAAGCTTCTCCTTTTTATTATTTTATCCCGAGGCCGGAACGATGGCGGGAGTAATTCTCAATACTATTTTATTGCTTTATTTTATTTTGAAGTGTCATGTTGATCTAAATCACATTAGGCAAGTTATTGGTTATTTTACATCTTGAGGCCCACAAAGACGTTTTTGTCGGCTGTTCTCTGCCTGAAGCTTTTGCCCGACAGACCTCTGCAACAATTCAGCGAAAGCGACTGGAGATTTTCGTTTCTCCGATCCAGCAGTAGCCTTCCTCCGTGATGCCCCGGAACTTCTCCAGGTGCAACGTCCTGAGCTGCTTATGCCTCCCAATGGCCTCAAGGACGGCATCTCCAACCTCCATGGACCCAATCTTCAGCATCCTCAGCTCTCGCAGATTGGTGAGGATGGAGACGATGGCAGAATCCTCGACGAGAGGGCACTTCTCCAGCATGAATAACTTGAGCTTTGTGGACTGCTCGGCAAAGGCCTCCAGCGATAGGTTGCCGATAGATGGGCACGAGTCCAGGATCAGTGACGATAAATTAGGACATCCCTTCGCTATAAGTGGAAGGCGGGAACAGAACATAACTAACTAACATCGTCAAAACAAAATATAAACAATTGCAGACGTAAGCACAAAAATTGGACACGTTGGCGAAGGCGGGAACAGAACAGATAATATTAAGATTAAGAGCATTCAAAGTCTAAACTAGCTATAATAAACACAAAGATACGACACATCTCCATTTTCAGTTCACTATGACTTCTGGCGGTCCACATGCAGACTCAACGAACGCAAACGACTAGCAAGAAATCTATCATCACAACCTCTAGTATATATATATATATATGAAAGTTATTAAAGTCGAGTCAATAAAGAACTCCAAGGAAAACCATGTCCGCAAGCAGCCACGTCACAAAGTCAATCAAGATAACAGCACTGAGTTCTCTTATTAGGATCTTACGTCACAGAAGCAGGACTCCCTGAAGGTAGCGATGGCCTCCTGGCTTATCCTCGGGCAGCTGACCACGTTGACACTCTCCAGGGTCAGCCACAGAGACTCCAATTCTTCCAAGCTCTTGTCCGTTATCGCGGCGCAGCCATTGAGCGACAGCGTCTGCAGCCAGCACGGCTCCTCTTTGGCCAGCCACTCCACCCCTGGTCGCTAATCCTGCACCTGCTCAGGTCCAGCTCCTTCAACTCCTGACACTGCCGCGCGATCGCCGGGAGGCTCCGGTCGGTCACGGACCGGCATCCATTCAGGTCCAATTTGGTGATGTTATTGTTGCTCCCAAGTTTATCCAGAAAGCCCAGGATGCCGCGGTCTGTGATCGAGTCCATGCGCACCAGACCCACCTCCTCCACTTGCTTGAACGCCCATCCCATCACCACCAGGAAACCATCTCCGATTCCATGGCATTGATTCAGCATCACGGTTCTCAGCACAGGAAAATTCGGAGGAAGAGGATGGGCGGCGTCGCTCTGTTGCTGTCCTCCAGCTCCCATGAGATGAAACTTGAGCAGAGATAATTTCCTCAGCGTCCGACTGCAGTGCGACAAGGCCGCGACGAGGCCTCTGGAAGTGATCCCGTCGAGCTTTTCTAGAGTCAGGGAGTTCAGAGATGTAGCCGATTTTGTCAGCTCGACCAAGTCCCCGTCTGTCAACGTGTGGCAGTTCTTGATGGCAAGCTTCTTGAGGCCCACAAAGACGTTTTTGTCGGCTGTTCTCTGCCTTAAAATTTTGCCCGACAGACCTCTGCAACAATTCAGCGAAAGCGAATGGAGATTTCCGTTTTCTCCGATCCAGCAGTAGCCTTCCTCCGTGATGCCCCGGACCTTCTCCAGGTGCAACGTCCTGAGCTGCTTATGCCTCCCAATGGCCTCGAGGACGGCATCTCCGACCTCCATGGACCCAATCTTCAGCATCCTCAGCTCTCGCAGATTGGTGAGGATGGAGACGATGGCAGAATCCTCGACGAGAGGGCACTTCTCCAGCATGAATAACTTGAGCTTTGTGGACTGCTCGGCAAAGGCCTCCATCGATAGGTTGCCGATAGATGGGCACGAGTCCAGGATCAGTGATGATAAATTCGGACATCCCTTCGCTATAAGTGGAAGGCCATCGTCAGTGATCAACGGGGAGTTGGACAGATTGAACTTTTCCAGCGAAGCGCAGCAATCCGCCACGGACGCAATGCCCTTGTCTCCGATCTTGGTGCAGTTCCAGAGCCTGAGCGATTTGAGATCGGGGCAGGCTTTGCTTATGACGATGAGGCCGTAATCGGTGATCCCCTCGCCGCGGGAAGAGAAAGCAAGAGAGGGGAGGCATTCCCTGATGGATAGTTCGGTGAGGACGCCCTGGTAGCGGATCCCGATCGCCATCGCGGCGAGCCTTCTGTTGTTCGCCTCCTCCATGTCGAGGCAGCGGGAGATCTCTTTGGTGGGCAGAGAATCCCCGCCCTGCTGCGGCCTCAACTCGGAGTGCTTCATGTGCGCTTGCACGCGAAGCCATTTCTTTGAGACCACCGCGCACGAGCACCGGTCGCGGGGCGAAGGGAGGAAGCCGAAGATGAGGGTGAGACACTCTTCGGGCAGTTGGTTTATCAGGTCCGGGCCTCCGGCTTTCGTCTCCTTCTCTACTGTTGCACTACCACGTCTCCCTCTCTTCGCCCGGTCGCCGCGAGCCATTCGGCTAGCTCGATCTTCTCTCTCGCTCCACCTGCCGCACGACTCGATGGCAGGATCCGAAGAAAAGAAAGGTAGTTTCGAGAATATTAAAAAGGTGAAGAAGGGAAGGCGCTGCAAAAGATGGCAAGAACATCGATCGATCGGATGGGAAAATGACCCAAGTTCCCTTCACCTGCCGCCCACGTCCATCCATATCAACTCGCCCCCTGGTTTCTATCCATTTTCGGTCGCCACTTGACCAGGCGCTTTTAAACCGTTCAACGTACCTAAACCCCTGGATATCATGATGTCAGCACTCAGCGATTCCTTGCACCCCTACCTCATTCTCTGTTGGCCGTGATATAGCCGGTGGTGGAGACGCGCGTGTGAATCGAGGGGCTTCATCGGTACGTGAAATATATATCCTCCTGCCGTCACGCGGGTCGCGAGGGGCGCCCTAACCACGTACGTGGTGTTATTTTGAATGCAATGCAATGAAAGGCAATGGCTCTTATCCTGAGCACTTCATGGTACATATGGAAGGTGATAAATTTTGATTTAATTTCGCCCAAATGATATGCCAACCCGATTCATGTCTGCATGCATGCACGTAATGCTAACTGTAATCTCCCCAACACGAAAAATGGAAAGAAATAGAGGAGAAGGAAGCCACGACACGTTGATGACAGCGTACCGCCTCTTCTTCTCTACAACCTCAAATGTCTTTTTCTATAATTTTTAAAAACATAAGCTTCAATTCCATTCGTTTAAAGCCTCGTTCAAATGTCTTTAGCCTTTATGCTATTCTTTATATATTTAATTTTTTTATTTATAGCATCATCAATATATAGCTAAAAGTATGATAAAATTTACCCTTTTATAGCTTATGACTTTTCATTTACCATAATCAATCAACCTTTTATTAGGTATTATATTATTTTGAGATTATTGGTATTTAAACCATTGAAAAAAACATTTTATAGATGGCCTAACTAAATACCAATAAATTTCAATGGCACAATACGTGAAGAACAACTGGAGACAACAATATTTGCAAGAATAAAAAGCAGCATGTATTGATATGTTAGCATGAGTACCAATGCATAACCCATAGGATTGGTGCATATCAATTCAACAAGAATATTTACTAATATTTTGCTTTTATAATGGAATAGTCTGACATATATAGTGGTCTCGGCAATATTTAAATTGTTGCTTCGTTCATTACAAGGGACTCACCATGTGCCTAATAATTATACAACTTTTTTAATCATATTACCATATTATTACAGAATTTTTTTAGATATCAATGGTTAGAATCATCAGCTACCTTGGATAACTAAAAGGTAGAAAAGGGCTATCAATTGTACCATAAAATATCTCAGTTCCATTATTTTGAGCAAATATATGTACAAAAACAAGTAAACTTTAAAGGAAAAAAAAGGCATCGAACAACATACCAAATGTCGAAGCAATGCACTATAAAATATGTCTAAAAATATAAAGCGACATTAGATCATTAGCACCCTCCATGCTACGAATACAAACTAGTGATTGGCTTATCTCTGAAAAGCTTTGATATCATCCTTTGGTTCAAAAGAAAAAAAAAAAAAAATTATCAATCATCTTATTTATAGAATGGAAAGAGGTGAAAATTAAAGGTACAATAAAGTAAATGATATTTTGAGACCAACTGCAATGTATCTCCTAACTATAGAGAAAAAATTTTTAAAGATAGGAAAAATATTTTTTTCTCAAAATATAGAGTAAAAACACAAACTAAAATAGATGAAACATTTTATTAAAAATAGAATCAATTACTTTTAAATTCATTTGAAAGAACATAAATTTTATAAGGAAGTAGCAGTTGCTTTGTAATATGATACACTCATCAAGTCTTTATGGCTTATCGATGCTTGGTTTAAACATAATATGCTACTTCACACAACTCAACTCATCTAAGCTTTTTTCCAACTACATGGGATTGGCTACATGATCTGCTTTCTTCGCTTTACTCAATTCAGAACTAAGTAGATACTTAAAATTAGATTCATATTTTAAAAAAAATTGATGGAGTTTTACGTTGGCTATCAGGTACCTAACACAACCTTCCTCCTTGATCCAGGTTTGGAACCGCCTTGGCGGAGTTAATATGCTACTTCACTATAGATGATATTTTATTATTTAAATAATTATGTTCTATGCTTGCGAATTTAATGGAACATCCATTTAGTATTATTCTTCTTTCTACAAGGAAAAAAAAAATAGATGAGATATCTTTAATTGCCATTTTCATTGATAGATGAAGTGATGAGAAAAAGAAGCTTAAGAACAACTTGAAACTTCATAAGAAGAAGCCCTCACAATACACTCCCCCAGGACGACATGAAAATACCACCACACAAAGCAACAATAACAAAACCAAGTTAAAATATTGAATTAATACGTAAAAAAATGAAAAAAGATGCCTTAAGCAAGTGCAAAGAATAGAAGAATAAAACCCAATGAGACCCATGCTCCTTTATTTAGTGGTAATTTTTTCAAAACAAGAAGTTTCACCATGTCTTCCCTATATTCATAAAATAAATTTTTATTGCAATACAAGAGATTTTTCACATTAACGTTGCTACGATTTACTAAAGATTCCAAGTTGTCGCTATCTTTTCTTTTGGGGCAATGTTCAATGTTCTAGAGATAATCAAAGTGTTAAGGGGGAGAAGCTCGAAGTATTGGATTGGACCTAGCCTAAGGTTGGGTCAGCTATTGTTAGCTTGGGCTTGGCTCAAAAAAATTCTTTAAAGGTCTCAATTTGATCTAATTAATTCTCTTATATATATTATAATTTTATTTATATATATATATATATATATATATATATATGTTTAAAAAAAGGTAAGATGATCGGATGGTTGAAGCTTTCATGCCTTACCATAAAGTCCTCTAATAAGCTTTCACCCAACATCGTGGTCAGTGGTGGAGGAAACCCAGCCCCCGTCCTCCCTGTCTTGCTCCTCTTTGCCGCCATTCTTTTTTTTAATTTTGGCAGCTACTTTGTATTAAAAAAGAATGCCATTTTTTTTTGATAGAAAGAAAGATCATAGAAATACAATATCAAAAGTGATGGCAGGCCTTCATGGAAGAACAAATGAATACGCCACAGCAAAGCCTCCAGTCCTCTATGTTTTATAACTAATCTCGCGTACATGAAGACAAAAGCAAGGAGGGAAGGAGAAAAGCATACGACGTGTCTAGCCAGCAAAAGCAAGGCCAGGAAGCAAATTCCCATCACTACCGTCTGCCATGACCACTGCACAAAACCACACAAAGCTTCTTCTAGTTAAAATTACTGAAGGATAACTCTGTGAAGTCATGGAGGAGGAGAGTTTAATTATTTTGATTTGTTTGTGGTAATGACTGACCAACCTCATCAGTCTTGTGGAAAACAGAGCTCATAACAGGAACCAGGCCCATCTGTTTGGTGAAATGAACGATCCCCAGCATGCTTTTGAGCTGCTGAAGAGAGAATATGATGGCTGCGCAGCATGCTTTTGAGCTACCCAGAATCGAGTACACAAGCGGTGGCACGAAGCTCGAATCTGCCATTAAAATTTAGCCTACTACTTGTACCCATTAATTCGATTCAGGAGATCGAGTTTGAGTTTGAGGACGAGGCTTACAGAGGCCAATGATCGGAGGCAGGTTTGCAAGCTGGGCATAGCTGATTCCCTGCAGCGAAGCGAAGCATACATGTCGAGCTAAACTGGCGGACAGCCCAATCTATTACACGGACCACTTTGTCTTGTACAAGAACCACACACTAAGCTGCCTTCCCCGTGTGGCACAGCCCAGATACGCACTAAAAAGCCGATCGCGAAAGGACAATGGGTTCCACGCCAGCTCACACATAGAATCAAACACCTTTTAGTCAAAATAAGCCGGATCGACTTTGCGGACGGTGGAGCCCACCACCCACCCGTTCGTCCTCTAACCGGTGCGGCGTGCACGCCCCACACCCCGTCCAACCAGCCGCCCCTCCCTCATCCCCTCTCCGCTTCCCTCCATAAAAGCCCATCCCCGCCACGCCCCCCTCCCTTGCTCGATCCCGGCTCGTCTCGACTCCTCTCTTTCTTTAGACTGAGGGGCTCGTTCGGAGCTGGCTAACCAACACGAGGAGGCAGTGGTGGAGACAGAGGAAGAGAGGAACAAGTGGGTGGTGCGAGCCCTGTATGAGGCCTTATACTCGCGAGACGTGGAGAAGGTGCACCAGCTGCTGGCCCCGGACATCGAGTGGTGGTTCCATGGCCCTCGTTCCCACCAGCACATGATGCGCCTCCTGACCGGCGCCTCTCCCGAATAGAACTTTGAATTCCTTCCCCTGTCCATCGAGGCTTTTGGCTCCACCGTCCTCATCGAGGGCACCGACCGTGCCCGCTCCGTCTGCTGGGTCCACGCCTGGACCGTGAGCGCGGATGGGATAATCACCCAGCGAAGCGAAGCATACATGACGAGGCGGGCGGTGGAAGCGTCGTCCATCTTCCACCCAGCGAAGCTCAGCCGCTCCCTACTGGCCAGCGACTGCTCCACCCCTTGCCGCCACTTCCGGCACACTCTGCTCGCCCTTTTTCCTCAAAACAAAAAAGAAAAAAGAAAGAAAAAAAAATATTCATTCATTTCATAAGACCGCCGGACCATTCAATCGAACCCACCGAACACAAAATAAATAAGAAGAAGAAGAAGAACAAAAAGAACAAGGGTGCTCACTACGCGAGGTTTCGGAAGAAAGAGAGGAGGGAGAAGACGTGGGCGAGGAGATCCACCGGCAGCCGCTCTATCTCCGCCTCGGCGACCATCTCGCCCCCCTTCTCGCCCTTTTGCACCATGCCCGAGGAGGAATTGGGCAGAGAGAGGACAGATGGGGCGGAGAAGAAGAAGAGAAGGTGTGCCGTGATCGGACAGCGGCTTTGAGCGGCGTCGAGAAGGAAATAGAGAAGAAGAGGCCGAGATCGATGGTTGCAACGGCGTGTTGGGAGGCAGGGACCAGCGAGTTGACGAAGACCGAGATGAGATCGACGGTGACGGAGAAGAGTGAGGGCCAACCATGAGGACTTCGATGTCGGAAAAGCGGGGAGCACGGCCAAGCGGTGGACAGCGGGGTCGGGGTCGAAGGCGTGGCGGCCAGAGAAGAGGGGACGTCCGCTGTGGGGGCGGTCGGAGGTCAAGATCGGGAGAAGCAGAGAAGCTAAGGTGGGGAGAAAAGATTTTAAATCTCAGATGAGAGAGAAAGAAGCAGGAGCGGAAGGGAATAGCGCGAAATTTTTTGACAAAATTTTTGGGATGAAAATTGAAATACGATGCCGACGCTTTTTAGCGTCGGCATAGTATTAAAAAAATTAAGATACCGACGCTAAAAAGCATCGGCATTAGTTTAAAAAATTAATTATTTTAATTAAAATTTTTAATTAAAGTTAACGATGCTTTAAAGCGTCATTAAATTTTCGACGCTTATAAGCGTCGTTAACTGCTCGACGTTTTCTAGTAGCGTCGGAAGATTTCGGATTTTCCCGACGCCTTCCCATAGCGTCGGGAAAATAGAGTTGTTATTCTTTCTTTTTTTTGTAGTGTGATCTCTTTCATAATCTGGTATCATCAGCATGACCTGCTACAAATGGAATAGACAGAATCCGACGAGCAAGCTCCTCACCAAAAAATAGGGATACCGTTGGTATATGCCAAGAGAGAAGATCCTCAGAAATCATATCAGAGACTCATACTATTGGGGACATCTATACTGATGAAAGTAGGCCAGCGTGAGAGTGGAGCTCTGCAACCACGTGTTCTGGATAACATCCATCGATGAGCCATTTTCAATCATCCACGAGATGTTGTCCAAAAGAGCCGGCGCTCGTCTACAAACCTCCTTCAGAAAAAAGAATAACCATAGGAGGACTAAAAATCCATAGCAGAAGTCCATTCGCCATATCTAGCATGCATGACAGAGCTCCAGAAGCAGTGCGGATCAAGAATGAACCTCAAGGCGAGCCTAGCAAGCATAGCCTCTCTCCTCACAATCAAAGACTGAATACCAAGGCCACCTTCAGATATCGGCAAACAAATACTAATTCAAGAAGTATTGAACTCCTATTTACTAATTTAAAAGGTTTTCTTGGCATTTTGGCTTGAATACAAATCTCACATTTGAACTTTCTATCAATATAAACTTTAGGAATTAGATTATGATTTATCATGTAATGAATACGATCAAAATTCACATGACCAAGTCTACTATGCCAAACATTTGAAGATTCAACATTAAAAAGAAGAGGACTTTATTAGATAACTTAGAGGATACATTTAATTTAAAAAGACCTTCACATACAAAGCCTTTACCAACAAACTCATTATTACGAGTAATTACAACTTTATTTGATTCTAGAATAATTTTATATCCTCTAGATATAAGGAGAGATCCACTAATCAAATTTCTTCTAACATTAGGAACTAACAGCACTTCGTGAAGGATCAGGATCTTCCCATATGTCATCTTTAGATCCACTTGATCTTTACCAAGCACTTGTGCTGAAGAATTATTCCCAAGTGTCACACCTCCTCCACTTGATTCCTGAAAGGTGGAGAACCAGAAGCGATCAAAACAAACATAAACATTAGCTCCTGAATCAAGCCACCAATCATAAGAAGATTATGTTGAGTTAATTAAGAATTTTGAATTTACCGACCTGAAAGAAGGCTCAGCACCACTCTCAACCACGTTAACTTGTGGTTTAGATAATTTTCTCAATGGTTCAGTCTTTCGGTGGTAGCAGTCCTTCGTCACATGATTTGTCCTTCCGCACACAAAGCAGAATGTGCCTTTATAATTCTTTGACTTCTGATTCGGTCGGTTCTGGTTTGATCGATTCTGAGAAGGTTTATATGATTGGTTGGATCTAGATTGGAATTTCTCTTTCTTAAAATTCTTTCCCTTAGGTTTGAATTGATTTGGAGTTGGATTTGACTCGTCAGATGGATTTTAGGTCCAAGATCGGTCTTTCGATTTTGATTGAGCTTAAGACGGTGTTCTTCTTCTATCCTAATAGAGTTAATCACTTCTGTTAGGGCCAAGCTACCTTGCTTATGGCTTAGCTCTTGAGTAAAGGATGACCAAGAAGGTGGAAGGGCATCTACTAAGGCTTGGACCTTATAGT
This sequence comes from Calamus simplicifolius, assembly GCA_900491605.1. NCBI lineage: Eukaryota > Viridiplantae > Streptophyta > Magnoliopsida > Arecales > Arecaceae > Calamus > Calamus simplicifolius. The sequence continues at coordinate 151,879 of UESW01004957.1, read as the reverse complement.
TTTCAGAAAAACTACATCCAGTCAACTCCGACTTTCTAAGAAAATCTTGGAATTCATAAATTTGAATACTAATAGGTTTAGAATTTTGAGATGATGAAACGGTCTAGACCAACATCAACCATCCTATATTCAGCCTCAAGGGCATCCCATAGTTCCTTAGGAAGGTAAACATCATAAAGATTATCAAATAGGGCACTTAAAATTCTATATTTATAATGAAAATCTATTTCTTGGGGTGTTTTTGATGTTGATGAAGAGGAAGTATCAACTATAATAGTAGAACCTTGTTGAGTATTAGATTTGGGATCTGGTAATTCTATGTAGAAAATAAGCCTAAAGTGGTAAGCCTGTATTTCACTTGACTTTGCCACCTCCTAAAGAATGATTCATTAAATTTTTAGGTTTGATTGTACTAAGATCATCAGAACCCATTTTGAAAAAGTTGGTTGCTTAATTCATTCTGCACAACCAAAGAGTTGAAGGTTTAGCCTTATAATTTGAATTTTTTTAAATTAGTGATTTTTTAGATATTTCTAGATTTTAAATTTAAATTCAAAAGAATTAAATCTAGAAACTACTTGCAATAATAATATAACCACTAAGCAAGAATTAACTCAAATAATTCAATTTTGAATTTGAGTTTCAAATTTTTTTTAAAAAAATTTTAAATTTCAAAATTTGAATTTTAAATTAAAAAAATTCTACGACTTTTGCATAGATTCAAAAGTAAGAATTTTTTTTAAAAAAAATTACTTATAATAAAATCTAGCAATTTCTAATGATAGGAAAACTTGTCCTTAGCTGCTAGAAAATTATTTTTGATTTTTGCAAAAAATCCTTTTCTAGAAAATGCTAGAAAATTAATCTATAATTTAAATTTAAAATATAAGCTAAAGTTAAAAAAGAATCAAGCTGGTCAAGGCATGTTAGACACTGCCCTAAGGACAAGTTTCGTCCCCTCGTGTGGGTTGTTTCGTCCCCTCGTGTGGGTTGTTGCGATTTGTCCCAAGGTACAATGATTCGGCTCGATCCGATCCTCCTACCGCGAACACGATCGAATGAAGGTGCAAACCCAATGATACTTTAGATGCCCAAATAAAAATATAATAATAAAAATAATTAAATAAAAAACCTTTCACTAATAGCTTGTTGAGACAAAGATTCCAAGCTCTTGCAACAATGATGTAAAATAACATGATGAAAGTTTTTTTTTGGATTTGAATCCCTTACATCCCAATTTCTTTAGCCTACCCATATATATATATATATAAAGATATTTTTGGCCCTTAGGCCCGTTCCTTCGAAACGAAGGATAAATCAGAACGCTCGAGAGTTTTGAAAAATAAAAATAAAACCTCGAAACGCTTGCTGGCCAACGCTCGCTAGCGAGCATTGAGAACGTCCCACGCGAGCATTAATTGCTCGCGTGGGTCCTTTATTATTTTTTAATTTTTTGTTACTTTTTCAAACGGTCAAAAGTCAATAGTTATGTTATTATTTAAATAATTATGTTCAATGCTTGCATCTTTAATGGAACATCCATTTAGGTTTATTCTTCTTTCTACAAGGAAAAAAAGAGATGAGATATCTTTAATTGCCATTTTCAATGGCAGATGAAGTGATGAGAAAAAGGAGCTTAAGAACAACTTGAAACTTCTAAGTCCTGAAAAGAAGGAAGGAGGGAGGTGTTCCAGTAATGAGAGATTTCCTCTTGGAATTCTTCCGTGCGTGAAGAGGAAATTCCAACAAAGAAAAAAATATTTTAATGATAAATTAATATCTAAAGTAGTAAATATCTAGCTAGTATCAATATCAATAACAAATAATTAATCCTTGGCAACGGCACCAAAAACATGTTCGCGTAAAATAATCTGCAAGTGCACATAATTGTAACAAGTAGTAAAGTATATTTAGAAAATGGATGTCAAATCCATAGAGATTAATTATATTATTGAATACCAAAATTAACTAAACATTCTTCTGAAATACGAAATTTTCTAGCTCAATTCTTTTTATTTGATATTTTGTTGAGCAGTACCTTAGGTCAATATATTGAACCCCTAAAAAGTATTAATCTGACTTACTCGGTAGTTCTGTATGATGGAGTTGAATAGGCTAGAATGCCCAAGTAGAGTTGATTTGATCTAGAGTTGGTTTGATCCAAAGCTGGTTTGAACCAAAGTAACTCAATCCTCAGTTTGAGATCAAGTCGGTTTCTAAGCAAGTTGTACTATTGTCCCCCGATGCGATCTAGAGGTTAATTTCCTATGCAGAATATAGGTTCCTCCATTGTTTAGGATGGCATTATAATACTACACATCAGCCACTTAAGGTCAACTTATGGAGATGGGTCTCCTACTCTGACCATAATAGGTCAATTTCTTAAAGTCTACCCTTAAGTTCTTGAGATTAAGTTAAGTTGCCTAGGTTGGAACCAAGGTTTTTTGTGCACTAATCAAGTAAAGTCAATTTTCTTTGGATGACTTTGGTCATTGAAGTATCTCAGATCTTAACCTGATCCATGCCTTGTGGGGAATTGAGCTTGGGTTTTCTTAGACTAGCTTAGTTTTAAGGTTATTGCTTGGCCTTCCACCGATTTGTTCTCCAAGGATCAATTCAAAAAGCACCAATCAAACTTGGAGCTAGTCTAAGTTTGATCTATAAAGTCATTTGTGGTTGCTAGTCGAGTGATAAAGTTTGGCATCACAGCCTTCACACCAAGCCATAGGATTAGCTTGCCAAAATAGACCACATCAGGAAAAAAAAATTATAAACTCCTTTCTAATCATTAATAATTGGATTTTATATTATACCTTTTGTTTCTATTTTGTGATATGAGAGATAGAATTAAAATTAATTTTTATTTCTATCCTTAAGAAAATAAATATCTAGTGAAAGATATCATTATAAAAACCTTTCTAATCATAGTCATTAAAATTAATTTTCGTAATTAAATTTTGCAATTAAATAATTTTTATCTCTAAGTAAATAATTAAGATGGATGAGAAAGTTTTCTTGGGCGAAGTTTCAAAAAATTAATTTTATTTGATTTATTTATTAAAAAATCAATGATAAATAATGTAATTGTTTTAAAACATATTATAATCATGTAACATGAATTTTTAGTTAGTAATAGTGATTATATATTTTTTAATTAAAATTATCAATATTTACAATTTAGTAATAAAAATCTTCTTTGAACACCTAAAATTAAACATTTTTACTAAAATATTATAACAGTGGAGAGGCTAGATAAACTCAAGTTCTGACCTGATCCTAACCTTAACTGACTCAACTCAATCCTATTCTTAGATATTTGCATAAGGAATTGAGGTAAAGGTTAGACTCAATTTGAAGATTAGATTGGGTCCAAGTGTATAATTTCTAATATGATCCATCCAATAGACTCCATATGTCATCCCTATCTAATTTAAGTCAAGATAAAAAAAAAATACTCTTGATCCAACCTAGATCCAAGTCTATCCGGTTGATATTTTTTCCCTTATTTCGAATCATATAATTTGTACATTGAGAATGATTATTACATTAAAATAAATAAAAATATTTTTGGATGAAAATTCTTGCTTAAGATAAAAATATATTAGTTTTATATAAATATTTTGAATAAATTTATAATTGATTTTCAATGATTATATTTAAGTTATAGAGGATAGGTAAATATTTAATATAAATTATAGTTCAAACCAAGCCTAGTCCCAACTTAAATCTATATGTTCTGGGTTGAGTCTGAGCCATGCTTGTCCTATTGAATTTAAAATATTTCATGTGAGCCCAATCTTACGTAATTGATTGGGAAGTAAGTTTGGTCTGTGTCAAAAATTAGATCCGAGTCAAAATTAAAACTCAATTATAAAAGTAGAACAAGTTGGAGCCAAACATGCCTCCTTTCTTACTTGATCGATTTATAATTTAAAAAAAACTAATTTAACAAAAAGGCATCACAGAAGTATTTTGAATCATCAATGATCTAATTCTTTTGCCTCCAAATAACAATTGTAGATAATTATAAATAGTAATCTATTATTCAGTGTCATGTTTTTTATGATAGAATTTTTCTAGAAAATATAATTTTCCTTGCTAAAGAAATTATACGACATAGCTTGATGATGAAAGCTTTATTTTTGTGAAGAAAAGGTTTCCAACACTAGAGTGGAACACCAGAATTAGCATTAGATTTTAGGCAGCAATATTTTTCATAAAAATAATTTTTGTCACTAAATATTTCTAAAAATAGTTCATGGATGAAACTTTATTGTCATCATCAAAATTACAATCATTAGTGATGAAATTTTTTTTGCCACTAGTGATAATTACATATATTTTTTAAATTATTGAAATGAAACAAGAATAGATGATGGAAAATTTACATCACTAAAATATAAATGTTTAGTAGAAAAAGAGATTTCATCATGAAATTTATGAATTGTTAGTGACCATAAAATTTTGTCATGGTATAGTAATTATCATAAAAAAAAGCTCTCAAAAGGCATGAATTGGCTCCATATTTTTGGTGATGAAATTTCTACAAAAATGATTTTCATTATTAAAAAAATCACTAGAGTTATTTTGGGAGAAAAACCTTATTTTTGTTGCCAAAATTTTAATCAATGTTGATGCTATTATTTTGCCATCTATTGTTGTTGTAGCCAGATCATCCTTCTCGAACATCCGCGAGCGTCCGATCGCCGTCTTCAGCGAGCTCGGGATCTTTTGGCAAGCTTCTCTTGTTCGGAATCCTGCAAAAAGTCCCTGGGACGAAGATTCCGATAGAGACCCTTCGACGCTCAAGTCAGTGCTCTAGGCAACAACTGTGAGCTTAAGAAAGCTCAAAGAGAAAGAGAGAGAGAGGCTTAGAGAAGTGCTCGTTGTGAGCATATGAGCATTTAGGAGTTGTTGTGAGTTACCTGATCGAGGGTTCCTCTTACCTATGTTATTGATGCTTGGAGTCTACTAGTCTTGGGGTATGATCACTTGTTAGAGCATTTATGGTGATGGCAGTAATAGCAAGGCTTACTTCTTAGTAGCATGTCAGAGCTGCAAGTCGTGTCCCATCAAAGGTGGCTACATAGTTGGTGGGTCAAGTTCCATCAAAGTGGATGGTCACTTGATTCAGATGATAGTTGCAGGCTATTATAGGCTTATAGGCATGGGCGGTCGTTACAGCATTTGTCAGATGTGTCCCCCCGCATCACACGTTTGTTGTCCTGTGCGACAGTGGTGGAGCCAAGCACGTGGGCCTTACAATGTGGTTGCTGAGGCTGCTTAGGTGGTTGCCGAGACCGACTTGGAGCCACGGAGGGTAGTTGGGGGCACAGCCCGAGTGGTGCACACAACGGGAAGTCCACAGTCCCATTGAAGCCATGTGGGGAGTCTGGACTCAGGGCCATCGGCGGAGTAGGGATGAAGCCGGGAGCAGCCAGGAGCAGAGAATCGGGGCCATCCGCAGAAGGCCGGGATGGCCGAGTCGGAGATGGGGATGGAGATCCAGGAGGCTGGAGAAGCTGGGGAGCCAGAGTCGGGAATTCGGAGATGTCAGGACAGCCATGGGCGTTCGGGATGGAGTTGGTACAATCGGGGGCGTCCGGGATGGAGTCGGGATAGTCGGGGGCATCCGAGATGAACGCAAGAGCTGGGAGTTTCCGTCCGGACTCGGGATCATCCTGGAGTCGGCTGGGATGCTTGGTCCATAGCTGGAGCCAAGGCCAGGAGCAGAAGGTCCAGATCTCTGCGTCAGAGCACAGTCAGGATCCCGAAAAGCAGGGAGCCAGGGTCGACTGCATGGAGTTGGCCGGGACAGGGGACGGCAGAGTCGGGCTGTCGGAGCTGTCCATGGCCAAGGTCAGAGACCAGGGCGACCGAGAAAGGGAGCTGGGGCTGATGAGGATGGGTCGATGAGGATGGGCCAACTTGCCAAGGCCGACGAGGATGGGCCAACGAGAACCGAGGCCGACAAGCCGAGGGCGGGCCAACAAGAACCGAGGCCAACGAGGATGGGCCGATGAGAACCGAGGCCAACAAGCTGAGAGCAGGCCGACAAGAACCAAAGCTGACAAGCCGAGGGTGGGCAGACAAGAACCGAGGCTGACGAGGGTGGGCCAACGAGAACCGAGGCCAACAAGAATGGGCCAATGAGAGCCGAGGCCGACAAGCCGAGGGTCGGCCGACGAGAACCAAGGTTGACAAGACGAGGGCGGGCAGACAAGAACCGAGGCTAACGAAGATGGGCCGACGAGAACCGAGGCCAACAAGCTGAGGGTGGGCCGACAAGCCGAGGGCGGGCCGACAAGAACCGAGGCCGACGAGGATGGGCCGATGAGAATCGAGGCTGACAAGCTAAGGGCGGGCCGACAAGAACCAAGGCCGACAAGCCAAGGGCGGGCAGACAAGAACCGAGGCCGACGAGGATAGGCCAAAGAGAACCGAGGCCAACGAGGACGAGCCAACAAGAACCGAGACCGACAAGCCGAGGGCCGGCCGACAAGAACCAAGGTTGACAAACCGAGGGCGGGCAGACAAGAACCGAGGCCAATGAGATGGGCCGATGAGAACCGAGGCCGACAAGCGGAGGGCGGGCCGATGAGAACCGAGGCCGACAGGGATGGGTCGAGTAGAAAAGGTCGACTCCAAGGAGGCCGAGTAGAGATGCGGTCATTGTAGCCCATGGGGTCAATTGGCCCCATCAATTGTAATTATAAGACTTGTTTTATTGGAAATGAATCAAGAATAGATGAGAAGGGATTTGTGTCACAGGAAGCATGAATTTTTATTGGCATAAAAGATTTATCATGAAATTTATAAATTATTAGCAACGATGTGTCAGCGTAGGATAAAAGCATATCACAAATATTTCGCCAATGTGCCGGCAATTGGTGCCATAATTTTTAGTAATGGATTTTTTTATGAAAAAATTCACTAAAAGATTATACATTTTGCGATGGTTTTTTTTTCCCTGTTCACTTGCTGGCCATGGATAACTTGAGCTGTCGTGCATGAAAATAATCTCCTTTAAATCCCTGACCGCCGAATCTTTTGGAGATCCCAAGCCGATGGAAACCTATATTAATTGATCAAACGACAGAAGAAAGTGGAAACTAACTAACATCGTCAAAAAAAATATAAACAATTGCAGACGTAAGCACAAAAATTGGACACGTTGGCGAAGGCGGGAACAGAACAGATAATATTAAGATTAAGAGCATTCAAAGTCTAAACTAGCTATAATAAACACAAAGATAAGACACATCTCCATTTTCAGTTCACTATGACTTCTGGCGGTCAACATGCAGACTCAACTAACGCAAACGTCTAGCAAGAAATCTATCATCACAACCTCTAGTATATATATATATATGAAAGTTATTAAAGTCGAGTCAATAAAGAACTCCAAGGAAAACCATGTCTGCAAGCAGCCACGTCACAAAGTCAATCAAGATAACAGCACTGAGTTCTCTTATTAGGATGTTACGTCACAGAAGCAGGACTCCCTGAAGGAAGCGATGGCATCGTCAGTGATGATAAATTCGGACATCCCTTCGCTATAAGTGGAAGGCCATCGTCAGTGATCAACGGGGAGTTGGACAGATTGAACTTTTCCA